>OX578139.1:101528387-101595887 GCA_951213105.1 Amaurobius ferox | reverse complement strand
ATCACCCAATTAGTTTTGGATTGAACACGGGTCGAAAATGTGAAATACATTCAACCCTATTAGATCTCATTTTTCAAACATTTTTAAAGAAAAGTTAAATTTCTCGAATTGCTTTGGAAATTTTGGAAAATATTCAAATTAGTCCATAAAATATATTAAAAACATTTCAGCAAAATATATTCGGTAAATTTTTTAAATAAAATTTAAATAATAATTACACCCATTTTATATGAAGAGATCACGTGACGCACATCAAAATAAAATATGGCATCCATACTTTTTCCGAGTGTGAAATCGTGATTTTTCATGTTCTTTTGAATTTATGTTTAGTGTTGCATCTCTAGTCAAAGTGCTTTATTTTTACGTATTTTCTGTGCATGAATATTCTGTGCTAAGGCACACACGATGTTTTTTAATTTAAATGTTCATCAATATTTGATTACTAAATAATGAAGAATTGCTGAATTACAATAAGAATTGCTAAATTCTTTCAAGCAAATGTATTTAGCTCTGGAGTCTGGAAAAAAGTTATATGAATGAAATAATCTTTGCTTTTATATGGAGAGCCAGGCGATTTATATTTCGATAGCATCATGTGAATAGAGTTCTTTTTTTTCGATGGACTTTAAGATTTTAAATATAATAAAATATTTTAGTTCTATGATAATTTAAAATATATCAGCGCTGATTACATTGCATTTTAGAGATGTTTAAATAAAATTGCATTGCATTTGGAAAGTATTTCATAATCAATGCTTTATGACTTATTAATATTTCGTGTTTCTATTTCCTTTCAGATCTTTCAGATACAACTCAACTCTCACCTAGTCACTACTGCTTTGGAGGTGTGTGCTCTCTAGACTGCTTCCTCATTGTTCTGGTAAAATTTGTAATTTGTAAATTGGTTTCCAATTTTGTTCATTTGGTTCTAATTGTTGATGGAGTATATTGGGTTTACAGTAATTAAATTTCTCCATACTCAGAAACAAGCATTTGTTGTAGTTAATTTAGGACGGCGCTCGACCTTACTAATGAGAATTAATATCCAAATTTAGTCTATTCCTCATTCTTTGGCATATATAGATATAGATATATATGAGAGCCATGCAAATGGGGGAAAAGTAGCATAGAAAATCACACAGAATAAAAAATCCAAAATGAGTTTAACAAATTTTGTGCATATTTATATATTTATTCTATAGAATTTTGAATATTTAGTTCAATTATGTTTCCTGTATAGCTCTTTGAGATACAAAACATATGTATACTCGGAAATATCAGTATACCTGTCAGCTTTCTAAAACAATAAATTTAAAATTCAAACAAATTAAACCTAATTTACTTACATACTCGAAAGAGAACTGGAAATTTCAGAACCACAGACGATATGTATATACCAAAAACGGAAAACAAATATTAAATGCAATATATTTATCGTCTACCATGTGTTTTACTATTTTTAATTATCTTCGCAGAAAGGAAAGAGACTTGAATAAATGTTACCAACTATAACCGTGCAGTTTCTGTGTCAGTTACTCATCGGCCCGAATGCAAGATGATCGGTCTTCAAAAGTTCACAGGTGTTGTTTTAATTAACCTTTCATCTTCGTCAAACTTGTTAATAAGGTGGGACGTACGAGACTCCTGGAGCAATACTTGAAAATTGGGGAGACAAAGTTTGTCATTAACAGTTTAATTGCAAGAACTTTCCGGCAAAACTTAATTTCGAGCAATCCTGTTCTGTATTAATAAACGCCAAAACTAACGCAGCTTATGTTAATATGTTATGGTCGATTGCATATGAGGAGTCACACGTTAAGGTGTATCACTGACTTTTTTTCCAATTTCAAGTAGTTTTTTATGATTCAGTTTCTGAAGGTGTGCAGATATATGAAGTGAGAGTTTATTTATTATTCTGAAAAGCCTTTATTGGAAATTAAATTAATGTATTCCTTTTTTGGACATATTTTCCAATTTAATGTTTGCGGAAATATTGCGCGTGTTTTTACTAAAATTTAATAATCATGTTGAAATTGATAAGTAACTTAATACTTATGAATAATAATATTATGTTGTCATGTTTATTTATCATCAAATTGCAAGTAGACAAATTTTATATATGGCAAAATATGATTATATTTGAAATCATATGATCATATTTTAACAAATATTTTCATATAAGACAACATATTGAAATTTGTGCTTTCTAACTGCTCTGGGACGAAGGACTTGCCATTCCCATACGATGCATAATCCAAAGAATTAAATTAAATTACAGAAGACTAGCAGATATCAAACTTTGATTTTCTAGTTGCTACCATTCATGAGTTATTCTCAATAAAATTATTAACTCTGAAATGATACATTTATTACAATTATCGTTATGTATTACTGGTAAACTTATAATTTCTTATGTAATTGTCATAATTCTTTACAATGTTAATGTAATACCATTTCTTATATAATTTTTAATTAGAAAAGAAACAGCAGAGACTTTAGGAAGCTTACATTATCCGTTCTCGACATATTACAAATTTTTTAAATACATTTTTCAAAAAAACCACATACAATTTAAAAGGTAAAAGCTATTGTTAAATATGTTCATTTTTCATATTGAATATGATGCGAAACATTGGTTAACACCATTCTAGTGGATTTTGAACTATCTATTTACAAGAGAAGGTAATTTCAGTAATTAATTTTGTATTTTAATGCCTAACAATACGTCAATAGTAATTTCTATTTTTAAAAAAGCTCTTCTCTCCCTTTGTCTGAAGCAGTTGCAAAAAAATTGGTGAACTTGATAGCTAATTTAGTAAACGATCGCCAATTTGGCAATATTTACCCCAGACTGACGAAAATATGGTCAAAATTTCGAAAATGACCCCAAATTCATAATTTGGAGTTTATACAAAATTTTTGACCGTAAAGGAATTAAATTCATTACATTAAATAGGAGAATAAATGTGCTTCTTGCATTACATCTTTACTACTACTCAAACTACTGATTAGAATAGAAGCGGACAATATGGTACATGAAAATACGAGTGACTTGGATGGGGCCTTATTGCATTTCAAGAAAATTTTGTGAAATACACAAAATTACCTCTCGCTATATAGGTGTTTAAAATTCGAGAGAAAAATTCCATAAATGTATATTCAGACGTATACACCATAAAATATGATAAAAATATGTTTAAATATAAATATTAAGAAAATATTAAAAAGACATAATTTTCAAATGGAATATTAGGAAAAGGCATCAATTTAACTTGCCGTGATATAAAAATTGTTGAATAAAAAACATTTAATTATATAAAAAAGTTTGAGTAAGTTCTGTAGAACGCCACTACATTAAAAAACTACATACAAATGCCATAAAACACCTTTTCATACATATGTATTTATTATTGTCTTTAAAATATTCAAATGCGTCCTTAGAAAAATTCTGCATTTAGTTAGAAAAATAAAAAAAACTGCAAAAATATCCAAATATATACAAGTTCTCTCTTATATAAACATTGAAAATATCACTAAAAAGCAAAATATGCTCTTTGGAAAGCAGAAACTTTATTTTAGCCATAAATAGGATTACCGATTCGTATTTTAACTTGAGTAGCTAATCTCATTTTCGACTTCAGCTCTGATATCTAAAATAAAAATCCCTTAATGCTCTGAAAGTGTCAATACATCTTTTCAGGTACCTAACTCCTAGTAAGAACATAAAATCGTTCTTTTATAACATTTTTATTCATTTTTCGTTAGAAATAGCTTGGGAATAGATATTTCTAACACTTATTCAGTCATTTTCATTCACAGACCCAATTTTCTAGCCCTTGGCCATACCTTATGAGAAGCTTAGAAAAATCTGAGATAAGTTCTGCTTCAAATGTTTTTTTTAAGCGCGTTGTCCTATATTTTCTCGGAAAATATTTTCTTTGGAAAATTACAGAGCATAGTATTTGTTAGAGAAAATGAAAAGTATTTATTGATATGATTTGATACCGCAAATTTTTATTTCTATGTCTAATATTTAACTTTAATAGTAAATGCCTAAAAATAAATCATCAGATTATGTAAACTAAGAGCTTATTTTCTCTCTGATTATTGAATTTATGTCATACATAAAATATTATTATACCTGATATCAAAATAGAATACTAAAGTACGAACTTAAAATATCAGCTAGTAAAGTATCACTAAATATAAGTATCTTGAACCAACGAGCTTTTATCCCGTTAAATATAATAGCTTCTGGAATTAAAGTCATCGATGTTTGAAATAAAAATTGCATAATTTAAAAAAAATTAAATTTACATATCAATAATATGTTAACAAATTACGAAATCAACACATTCTTATATTAAAATGCTTAAAAATACGTAAATCAGTATCCAGAATACACTACAATTGTCAGCATTATGGTCCGATTTTCCTCTTGTTAAATTTCCTAAGCATCAAATATCCGTGAATGCAGTAGAAATAAATAAAACATACTTTTTTCAGACATTGAAAATATCAATGTTTACTAATTACTATTCAGTCACTTAGTTGATTTATGCACTGTAAAACCTTTGCAAGCATGTTACTGAAAGTGTCAGAGGAATCATCTGTCAGTAATGGGATATAAGGTTCCAGATACTTATGACAATCTATATAAATAAAAATGAAAATCTGTCTGTCTGTCTGTCTGTCTGTCTGTCTGTTTGTCACACCATCACGGGAGAACGGCTGAACCGAATTTGATGAAATTTTGTGGGTAGCCCAGAAATTGCCCCACTTAAAATTATATCCGTGTTTTGAGTTTCTACGACCAGTGGTTCTCGAGATATTAGTAAAAAACGAAATTTTCGTTTTTCTCATCATCACGGAAACACGGCTGAACCGAATTTAATGAAATTTGGTGAATAGCCTTGAAATATCCCCCCCATAAATTTTGTCCAAGTTTCGAGTTTCTAAGACCTGGGGTTGTCGAGATATTAATGAAAAACGGAACTTTTTCCTAGGAGTTCTACTCCCTAACTCCGTGGTTTATCCAAACGAAAAGCTTGAAAATCGTTTGAAAGTGAATTAAAATTTAATCTCTGAGTTTGATGGGAGATTTTTTGCGTTAATTAGTCACTTTCTGAAAACATGAATTGTTTGAAACATGATTTAAAGGGGAAATCTATCTCCATGGTTCATGGTTTATTTAAAACAAGCTTTTACGGAACAATGAGAAGTATAGAGAAATCAAAATCGTTATTTAATTTCGCAGTTTATGTTATAAGACATGACATATTTAACATGTTATAAGATTCTATCTTATATCATGTTACTCAGAAACGCAATTAAATTAAATCTGTCTGTTAATTTTAATAATTATTTTTTCGATTTGAATAATAAATAAATGGATATAAAAATATATTTTAGAAAAGAACGATTTGATTTTTCTTATAGCATTTTTGACTGGATAATATCAATTACGGTCTTCAGGTTTAAAAATTATTATTATTTATATTTTCGGGGATTATTGATTCAAGGATTATTGATATTTTCAAGTTATTATGCAATGATTTTATTATGACAAAAATTGTTTAAACTCACATATTGTATGTTGTACGAATCTTCTACAAATACACGTGTATATCTTTTAATCTACGAGAATATAAGTAGTACAGGTATATTGACATATGTTTTGATATATATTGGCATATATTGGAATCAATTACGACCTTCTGGTATAAAGAGTACGGATATTATTGATGTTTTCAATTTATTACGTCATCTCTTTTATTTTGGCAAATATTTTTGAGACGCATATTGTAATACGGGTAATCTTCTACTAACACATTGGCATATTTTCTGATCTGCGACAATATAATTAGTACGGGGTTGCATATATTCATTCAATTCCTATTTTTTCTTCTGTAAATTTGCTTACAAAATGGGGCAGAATGTTTTATTCTTCAGATCTGATCGTGAAGATAATTTTGCACAGTGAGAACATATATTCTTAAACTTCTCTTTAGGAGCAATAAATTTAATATTTTAACAGAATTTGCACATGATTGCGAACTTTAAGTTTCTTTAAATTATACACTCCGTACGAATAACAGGTGTGCTGTTAGTGGTTAATAAATTTTAACATTTTAGGAGGATATATCATGTTGCTCGGCATCGCAATTAAATTAAATGTGTTTGTTAATGTTTTTATTATTTTTTTCGATTTAAATAATAAATAAATGGATAAATGGATATAAAAGTATATCTTATGAATGGACGGTTTGATTTTTCTTTTAATTATATTAATTGCTGACTGCGTACATCAATTTCATTTATTTTGGCATAGAGTTTTCAAGCTTATATCGTATTTAGCTACTAAACTCATATATTGTGTTTAGCCAATAAATTCATATAGCCGATTGTTGAAACAGAAAAAGAGTAGAGCGGGTATATCTTCTAATACAATTGTAGTGTTTTCATTTAGTATATTGAAACGGGATAAGAATGTTTCATTCAGATCTGCAAATTCAAAGCTACGAATTTGTAGGGATATCGCTAATTTGACAACTTTTCTTAAACTTTGCCAAATTGACGGAAATGTCGCCAAATTGATATAAACGACACACAAACAGCTGCCGTAAACCTTCGGGTTGGTCGTGTGGCTTGGGTCTTCTACATATCAATGAATTTTTTTTTTGTTTTGTTAGAAAAGAGTACTGAAATGATGTTTGGTTAGCATTTCTCTGTCAGACCAACCATCCTACTTAGTAATACATTTAGCGAATTTTTAAAATGTCACCAAATTGATAAAAATGTTTTCAAATCTATAAAAATATCTTGAAATTGATAAAATTGCGCTACATAAATGATATTAATTGTTTTTTGTTACGGGACAGTATTGTGATGATATTTCGTTAATTTGTCGCAAAGTGGAACTGTCAGTTCTACAGTCCCACTTGGCGATAAATTTGGCGATTTTTTAAAATGTCGCTAATTTGACGAAACTGTCGCCAAATGTTCCATAGAAATATAACTATTTAGACGATATTTTTTCTACCAATTTATTTGAAGCAAATGATATCATGTCGCTTAGCAACGGATTTAAATCCAATGTGTTTATGCGGAAGACGATTTTTATTAAATCCTTTCCGATTTGAATAATGAAGATATGTATATAAAAAAATTTCATTGCCATTTCACTTTGGACTGGATAATATCAATTATACTCTTCAGGTTTAAACATTATTATTATTGATATTTTCCGGAATTATTGATTCAGGGATTATTGATATTTTTAAGTTATTACGCCATTGTTTTATTGCGGTAAAAATTGCTGACACACGCATATTGTACGTTGTACGAGTAATCTTCTAGGAATGCACGGGTATATCTTCTAACCTACGAGAATATAAGTAGTACAGGTATATTGGCATATATATTGGAATCAAGTACAGTCTTCTGGTATGAAGATTAAGGGGATTAATTATATATTCAATTTATTACGTCGTCTGTTGTATTTTACCAAAAAACATTTGTGACTCATATTGCAAAACGGGTAATCGTCTTCTAATAATCGGACATTATAAGTAGTACGTGTATATCTTCCCATATAATTTTAGCACTTTAATTTTGACATATATTGGAATAAATGACTGTCTTCAGATTTAAAGATTACGGGTTTATTGGTATTTTCAATTTATACATGTAATCTACTAATACAGGTTATATTTTCTAATATTCGCGTTAATAATTAGTACGGGTCCCATACAATTTTAACGCTTTTATTTTGCATATATTGATTCAATTCCATATTTTTTTTTATATTTGCTTACATAAGGGGTCCAAGATGTTTTATTCTTCAGATATGTCCATGAAGATAATTTTATATAGCGAGAACAGAGATTCTTAAACTTCTTTTTAGGAGCATTATATTAAATATTTTAACAGAATATTTTGATTAAACATGTGATTTAGTATACTATAAGAATTTGGGCATGATTATGAATTTCAAGTTTCTTTATATTATATACTCCGTACGAAGAACGGGTATGCTGCTAGTCTATATAAATAAAATTGAAAATCTGTCTGTCTGTCTGTCTGTCTGTCTGTCTGTCTGTTTGTCCCATCATCACGGGAGAACGGCTGAACCGAATTTGATGAAATTTTGTGGGTAGCCTAGAAATAGTCCCACTTAAAATTTAGTCTATAGTTGGAATTTCTACGACCAGTTGTTCTCGAGATATTAGTAAAAAACGAAACTTTCGTTTGTCTCATTATCACGAGAGAACGGCTGAACCGAATTTAATCAAATTTTGTGGGAGGCCTTAAAATAGCCCCCCATAAATTTTGCCCAAGTTTCAAGTTTCTAAGACCAGGGGTTGTCGAGATATTAATGAAAAACGGAACTTTTTTTATAGGAGTTCTACTCTCCAACTCCGTGGTTTATCCAAACGGAAAGGATAAAAATCGTTTGTTTAAAGCGTCAAAGGGAATTAAAACTTTATTTTTGAGTTTGATGCAGGATTTTTGCATTAAATAGTCACTATCTGAAAGCATGAATTGTTTGAAACATGAATTTAAATGGAAAAATCTACCTCCATGTTTTTACATGTATTAACCTCCATGTATTTCACAAGCTTTTACTCAACGATTAGAAGTATAAAGAAATTAAAATGGTTATTTATTTTCGCATTTTATGAGGAAGATAGCATTAAATGTGTTTGTTAATGATTATTATTATTTTTTCTATTTGTATAATAAATAAATGGATGTAAAAATATATTTTATAAATGAACGGTTTGATCGTTCTTTCAATTATATATATTGCGGACTGCGTACATTACTTTTATTTATTTTAGCAAAGAGGTTTCAAGCTCATATATTGTGTTTAGCTAATAAACTCATAATAAATGAACGGTTTGATTGTTCTTTTAATTATATATATTGCGAACTGCGTATATCACACTTTTATTTATTTTAGCAAAGAGGTTTCAAAGCTCATATATTGTGTTTAGCTAATAAACTCATATATTGTGTTTACCCAATAAATTCATTTAGCCGATTGTTGAAGCAGAAAAAGAGTAGAACGGATGTATGTATCTTCTAATACAATTTTAGTGTTTTCATTTAGTATATATACAGACGGGATATGGATATTTTATTCTTCAGATCTGTAAATTTAGAGCTACGAATTTAGCGGAATATCTCTAAATAACTTGGCAACTTTTCTTAAACTTTACCAAATTAGAGGAAATATCTCCAAATTGATAAAAATGACCCAAATCAATGAAATTAAATTTGTTTTTTTAGAATAGAGTACTGAAATGATGTTTCTGTAGCATTTGTCGGTCAGTCCATCCATCCTACTTAGTAACGCATTTAACTAATTTTTTTAATTTCACTACATTGATAAAAATATTTGTAAATCCATAAAAATATCATGGAGACGAAAATGTCGCCAAACCTTCCATGAAGATTACATTATTCAGGCGACATGATTTCCATCAATTTATTTGAAGCAGATGATATCATGTCGCTTAGCAACGGATCCAATGTGTTACGTATCATACGATTTTTATTAAATCTAATAAAAATATGTATATAAAATAAATTTCATTGACATTGCATTTTTGACTGTATAATATCAATTACGGTCTTCAGTTTTAAACATCATTATTATTGATATTTTCGGGGACTGTTGATTCAGGGATTACTGATATTTCCAAATTATTATGCCATTGTTTCATTATGACGAAAATTGTTGAAACTCATATATAGTACGTTGTACAAGTAATCTTCTACAAATGCACGGGTATATCTTCTAATCTACGAGAATATAAGTAGTACAGGTATATTGGCAAAATTTTTATATATATTGGCATATATTGGAATCAATTACGACCTTCTGGTATTAAGATTACGGGGATTTTTGATACTTTCAATTTATTACGTCATCTTTTTTATTTAGGTAAATATTTTTAAGACTCATATTACAATATATTTAAGCTTCTACTAACACACTGGCATATTTTCTAATTTGCGACAATATAAGTAGTACGTGGTTGCATATATTGATTCAATTCTTTTTTTTGTGTGTGAATTTGTTTACCAAAGGGGCCAGGATATTTTATTCTTCGAGATTTGCCCGTGAAGATAATTTTGCATAGTGAGAACAGATATTCTTAAACTTCTCTTTATGAGCAATAAATTTAATATTTTATCAGAATTTGCACATGATTGCGAATTATAAGTTTTTTTATATTATATACTCCGTACGAAGGACGGGTATGCTGCTAGTATAAAAATATAAATACGAAAACAACATTTCGTCAGACGATAAATGGTTGAATTTCGGAAATGAAGCTAGAATTTTCATATACGTCTGTAATTGTGACTTTTCTTATCAATTTGCCTAAATTATTAACAGAGTTATGAGCAAATATTGCAAAATGTTTTATTGTGCAGTTAATTGCTTCCAAATTTAATTCATTGTCAACACTTATTGAGAATATAGAACTTAAACTCGAGATAACAACGAAAGTAGGCATTTTCAAAAATTAGGAAACCACGACACCTGTTCACCGATACTTAAAGCTGCAGTGAGAACATTATTACAACAAGTTATTGTATAGGACACCAATTATCCTTCTTTGAACACCATTTTTACATTATATATAGGGGAGTACGATCACGTTAAACATGTGGGTCCGTAAGTCCTTCCGAGAGGTTGGTGGTAGGGGAAGGAGGGTACGGTCCCTGTGGATGCCTCCCCCACTGGGTTCCGGTCTCTAAATTGGGTGGCACTTCCCGGCCGTCCATACAGTTACCTTACACCTTTCTGGTAGGTCGGACGGTCTGGGTCTCAACAACAACAACATTATATATAGGGCTGTCTTAGGCCTATCAACTTCGTGTAAGTCAATTATTTTTCTAATTATTTTTCTGTTCTTTTTTCTTTTACAATTTTCTCAATATTTTTCAATTTGTGGCACATAAGGGTATTTAACTGACTTTTGTTCACAGTAACAGGTCATTAAATGAAATGTGTTGCTATGAGGTTGCTGTATGGTAGATGCTCCCTGAAGATTTTACTGTTACATCAGTTTCGTTCCATTGCTTGGCATATCAGTTTTTCTATTGTTACTTTATATATATATATACAGCATTTTTCTAATGACAATTCTCGGGTATATATTACACGCAAAAATCAAAATCTTCAATTATATATATATATATATATATATATATATATATATATATATATATATATATATATATATATATATATATATATATATATATATATATATATATATATATATATATATATATATATATATATATATATATATATATATATATATATATATATATTGATTCCATTTTTGGTATATATATATATACTATAGTATCAAAGATAAGTTTATCACTATTATTCTATTAAATAATACATTCCAAATAGTTATTCTACAGGATTTTAAATATTTTAATCAATTGTGTTCCTTGTAGCGCTTTGATATACAAAATGTATGTGTACACGAGAATATCAGTATACATGTTAGCTTCATAAAACAATAAATTTAAAAGTCAAGCAAATTAAATCTAATTTACATATATTCCAAAGCGAAATGGAAATCTCAATACCACAGATGATATGTAAATACCAAAAATGGAAGACAAATATATTTGTCTTCCATTTTTGGTATTTACTTATATGTAATGAAATATATTTATCATCTGCAATGTATTTTGCTATTTTTAATTATCTTCGCAGATAGGAAAGAGACTTGAATAAATGTTACCAACTATAACCGTGCAGTTTCTGTATCAGTTACTCATAGGCCCAAATGCAACATGATCGGTCTTCAGAAGTTCACAGGTGTTGTTTTAATTAATCTTTCATCTTCGTCAAACTTGTCAATAAGGTAGGATGTACGAGACTCCTGGAGCAATACTTGAAAATTGGGGAGACAAAGTTTGTCTTTAGTAATTTAATTGCAAGAACTTTCCAAGGAAACTTAATTTTCAGCAATCCTGTTCTGTATTAATAAACGTCAAAACTCACGCAGTTTCTTTATGTTGATATTTTATGGGCGATTACATATGAGAAGTCACGCGTTAAGGTGAATCACTGACTTATTTTCCAATTTCAAGTAGTTTTGTATGATTTAGTTTCTGAAGGTGTGCAGATATATGAATGAGGGTTTATTTATTATTCTGAAAAGCCTTTATTGGAAATTAAATTAATGTAGTCCTCTTTTGGACATATTTTCCAATTTAATGTTTGCGGAAATTTCTGCGCTTGTCTTTATTAGGATTTAATAAAGATATTATAATTTATGAGTAACTTAGTATTTATGATATAGGTTGTTTAATAATATTATTGTGTCATGTTTATTTGTCATTCACTTGCAAGAGAATAAATTTTCATGTATGGCAAAATATGAAAATTGTAAGTACGAGTATATGGCCATATTTTCTCATATGTTTTCATATAAGGCAAAATATGGACATTTGAGATTACCAGTTGTTCTAGGACGAAGGGCGTGCTATCCCCATAAAATGCATAATTCAAAGAATTAAAATACATTACAGAAGATTATCAGTTATCAAACTTGGATTTTCCATCCGCTACGATTCTTGAGTTATTCTCTTTAAACGGAGCATTCCTATTGCGATCCCAAAAATATTCTATATCCAAAGAATTAAAATATACCACCGACGACAATCATATATTTAATTTTGTCTTTCTAGTTGCCCCGGTTCTCTATTTATTTCTAATAAACTAGTACATATTTTGCTGACCGTGGACGAGATATCTCGAAAGTATATAAAATACAAAAAAATATAATATACCACAAAATACAATTACATATTAAATTGTGACAGCCATATTGTGGGCCCAGAACGGGCTATCCCTTTAAAGTTCAAAATCGAAAGAATTAAAGTATACTACAAATGATTATCAAATACCGAATTCAGATATTCTAGCATATGTAGTTCTCGATATATTCCAAATAAACGAATATATCTTATCGAGTCCAGGAAGGCCTATTTCGGTAAGAATTAAAATCCAAATAATTAAAATATACATTGTACCATAAAAATGTTTTAAGACGCACCAAAACGTGGTATAATTTAATAATACTTATACGGCTTTGTATAATAATATTTGTACAATGCTAGTTTCAGAAAAATTCCACCAGTGTGTACAGTCCGGCTACAACCTGTAACAAAAATAGTTATTGTACATTAGGCGCCTTCGGCGACCAGCCTGTTTGCTTCCTTTGAAAATTCTGACCATGGCAATCTCGCTGACGCCATAACACCTTGGAGTTGTTGTTGGGACTCAGACCATCCGACCTACCAGAAAGGTGTAAAGTACTTATTTGGACTGCCAGGAAGTGTCCCCCAATTTAGACCTGAACCCAGTGGGGGAGGCAGCCACAGAGACCGTACCCTCCTTCCCCTACCACCAACCTCTCGCAAGGACTTACGGACACACGTGTTTAACGTGATCGTACTCCGCGTGAACACTACGGCAGTTTTGGCAGTGGCGGGAATCGAAACCGGGAATACCGAGTGCAATTATCGCGCGCTAACACACACCACTGGGCTACCGCGCCCTCAACCCCGTGGAGTTAGCAAAGTTTGATTTAGTTTAATGGCGTTAAAACTAATAATGACATTTTGAGGCACCGCGACAATCTCCATAACTTTATTTTTATATATTTTTTATTTCTTCAGTTTTTAAGTTTTTTCATTGTGGTCCCAACCACCACGCGATGTAAACAAAACATCGCCACATTTTAATCCAGCATAATGAGCCAAAAACCTATAAAAAGCAAGCACTAATTCGGTTTTCAATTGTTCCTAGGCCAAAAACCGTTCAAACCATAATTCAACCATTTAAATTTTATAATGACCATATGCTAAGCTCTTAATTCCATCATTTAAAATATAACGTATTAGCATTTAAAATATCCTCATTCCATCGTTCCATCGTTCCACCATTTAAAATATCCATAAAATTAAAATAACCATTTAAAACCTACATTTAACATATCCATAAATTCGTTCCATCATTTAAAATATAAATATAAAAATTTCATATAAATATAATAATTTCACTCTGTATACTGTTACCACCACCTAATGTATACAATGCATCACCGCAATTCAATCCTCCATAATTCAATCATTTAAATTTTAAAATGTTCATATTCTAAGCTCTTAATTCCATCGTTTAAAATACCACGTAATTTTCTAACCCGATGCACAATCTCCATAGAAACAACGTGCGTCTCTGCTTAGTGCGCCTGCGCGGGCATGGAGAAAAAGTTATTTTGCCGTTTTCCGACGAGAAATTAAAATTCGAAAATTCTTAAAATCCTGATCCTGCAGCTATTTTTTATTATTTATTGACCAGATTGGACTTCTGAGAATGCCTGATGTTTAAGCTTTATAAAAATGTAAATTATTAGTCAAAATTGTAGGAACTTTTCCCGATGTTTCGGCTCTTAAAAACGAAAGTTCGTTTTTACGAGCCGAAAGTGACTTTTGTTTTAAAATCTTTGAAAAATATTAGAATTTGTTCGTGAGATTTGAAATTGATAAATTTTTACTCGCAATTGTCTGCTCTTTCTGGTCGTATAATTTGTTTTTTTCTACAACGTACAGATGGTGGAGAAAAAACGGGAAAAACGAAAAAAACGGTCGAAATCCCTTAAAATATTAAATAACAAAAGATATAATTCAAATTTTAAAAATCTGTTTTAATGTGTCCCCTTTCCAAGACCCGGGTCTCAGATTGCCAAATTTCGTAGTTCTGCGACGCGCGGTCGCCGAGCCTATAGTGTATACGACAGACAGACAGACGGACACACAGACAGACATTGCCTTTTATTATTTAAGATAAATACAAATTATTAACTCTGAAATGATAAATTTATTACAGTATCCGTTATATATTATTGATATAATTATTATTCCTTATGTAAGTTTCATAATTCGTTATAAAGTTAATGTAATACCATTTAATGTGTCATTTTTAATTAGAAACAGAATGGTGGAGAAAAAAGGGGAAAAACGAATAAAACGGTCGAAATCCCTTAAAATATTAAATAACAAAAAATATAATTCAAATTTTAAAAATCTGTTTTAATGTGTCCCCTTTCCACCCCCCGGGTCTCAGATTGCCAAACTTCGTAGCTCTGCGACGCGCGGTCGCCGAGCCTATAGTGTATAAGACAGACAGACAGACGGACACACAGACAGACATTGCCTTTTATTATTTAAGATAAATACAAATTATTAACTCTGAAATGATAAATCTATTACAGTATCCGTTATATATTATTGATATAATTATTATTCCTTATGTAAGTTTCATAATTCGTTATAAAGTTAATGTAATACCATTTAATGTGTCATTTTTAATTAGAAAACACATAGACTTTAAAACGGACTACCCAGACTTTACAAACTTTAACACAGACTTTAAAACATTAATATGAACCGTTCTCGAGGTATCGCACATTTTTCAAATTAATTTATCTTGTAAATCATAATCAATTTAAAGTGTAAAATCTATTGCGAAATATGTTCACTTTTTACTTTCCCTGCAATACATGGTAATGTATAGGGAAAGTATTGGAATCATGTCGAAAATCGCAACTGGAGTTTTCTACGGATCTACACGTTTCGAGACCTCTAGAATACGAAAAAACTATTTTTAGCGTGACGTCTGTGTGTGTGTGTGTCCGTGTGTCTGTGTGTCTGTCTGTGCAGATATTGCATCCACTCGAACTAAAAAACTAATTAATCGAATTTCATAAAATTTGGTAAGTAAGTCACTTATGGGCGAGTCTGGTGCTGATTAGTTTTGGATACGATTCGGGATAAAAGAACCCGCCTTGTTTTGCGAAATGGCCCGCAAAAGTTTGTATCCACTCTAGCTAAAAAACTAATGGACCGAATTTCAAAAAATTTGGTAGATAAATCGCTTGGGTCACCCTGGTGCTGATTAGATTTTGGTAGGATTCAGAAAAACATAATCTGCCTTTTTTTGCAAACTGGCCCGCAAAAATCGCCAAAATCTAAAATAAAAACTACGTATAATCAAATATATCCATTAAATGCTTGTTTAGTACGTAAATTTTAACGAAGAGAAGAATAAGACCAACCCTATTACACTAGGACTAGTCGTTCTCGGGATAGTTTAGTTTTTTCGTAGTTTCTCTACGCCACCTTTGAAAATAAGTCCAGTTATCAAATGAGAACGAAAATTGAATTAAAATGAATTAAATTTAATTAAAATAAAGAAAACGTGGATATAAGTCTACAGGGAAAGTCATGTGCTGCCTATATCAGATTTTTACATTCCCTGCAATACATAGTAGTGTATAGGGAAAGTATTGGAATCATGTCAAAAATCGCAACTCGAGTTTTCGACGGATCTACACGTTTCAAGACCTCTAGAATACGAAAAATCCATTTTCAGCGTGACGTCTGTGTGTGTGTCTGTGTATGTGTGTGTTTGTGTGTCTGTCTGTCTGTGTGTCTGTCTGTCTGTCTGTCTGTCTGTGTGTCTGTCTGTCTGTGCAGATTTTGTATCCACTCTAACTAAAAAACTAATACACCGAATTTCACAAAATTTTGTAGGTAAGTCACTTGCGGGCGAGTCTGGTGCTGATTAGTTTTGGGTACGATTCGGGATAAAAGAACCCGCCTTTTTTGCGAAATGTCCTGCAAAAACTAAAAAACTAATGGACCGAATTTCAAAAACATTGGTAGATAAGTCACTTGTGGGTCACCCTGGTGCTGATTAGATTTTGGTAGAATTCAGAAAAACATAATTCAGAAAAACATCCACTCTAGCTGAAGAACTAATGGACCGAATTTCACAAAATTCGGTAGATGAGTCACGTATAGATCACCCTGGTTCTGATTAGATTTTGGAACGATTCAGATAAAAATAACCTGCCTTTTGTTGCAGAATGGCCCGCAAAAATTGTCAAAATCTAAACTAAAAAGCTACGTATGCTCAAATACATCCATTAAATGCTTTTTTAATACGTAATTTTTAACGAAGAAAATAATAGGACCAACCCCATTACACTAGAACTAGCCGTTCTCGAGATATATTAGGTTTTTTTTTCGTATTTTCTCCACGCCACTTTGAAAATAAGTCCAGTTATCAAATGAGATCGAAAATTGCATTAAAAGTGAATTAAATTTAATTTAAATAAAGAGAACGTGGATATAAGTCTGCAGGGAAAGTCATGTGCTGTCCACATCAGATTTTTATTTTTAATGTTATGTCACACATTGATTAACAGCATTCTCGTCGATCTTGATCTTTCTATCCACGATAGAATGTAGTACTTTAAGTAATAGTTTTGTATTTTGATGTTTAACAATTCGTCAAATTTAATTTATATTTTAAAAAAATGTCCTTCTCACCTTTGTGTGAAACATTCGTCGATAAATTTGGTGAACTTGATGTCTAATGTAGCAAAATATCGTCAACTTGGCAATATTTTGCTCCGGATGGACGAAAATATGGTCAAAATATCGAAAATGCCGCCAAATTTATAATTTTAAGTAATTTCATTACATTAAATAGGAAAAACCATATGCTCTTTGCATCATATATTTATACTACAAGCTACTGCTTAGAATAGAAGCGGGCAATATCGTATATGAAAATACAAGGGACTTGAGTTGGAATTCATTGCATTTCAAGAAAATTATGTAAAATTACACAAAGGTACCTCTAGCTATGTAGGTGTTTAAAATTCGATAGTAAAACTCTATACATGTGGATTTGAAGTATACTCAATAAGACTTGATAAAAATATATTTAAAATTATATTTTAAGGAAAAGTTAAAAAGAAATAATGCGTCATCTAATTGCAAGAAAACTTTTTTTTATATATGACAAAATATGACTATATATTAGAAAATACATATTTTGTCATACATTTTCATATATGACAAAATATGGAAATTTGGGCTTTCTATCTACTCTGGCACGGAGGAAGGGATATCCCCAAAAGATGCATAATCCAAAGAATTTAAATATATAACATAATACTATCAGATATTAAATTTGGATTTTGAAGCTGCTACGGTTCTTTAGTTATTTTCAATAAATGTGTAATAAAAAATGCATCTATTTCAATTGCCGTAATACAAAAATAATTGAATGGAACACTGCATTAAAAATATACAAATGCAATAAAACACTTTTTGAAATGTAGGTATTTATTATTGTCTTAAAAATAACCAAATGTGTCCTTAGAAAAATACTGCACTTAGCTAAAAAAATAAAAACACTGCAAAAATCTCCGAATATATATATATATATATAAGTTCTTTCTTATATAAACTTTGAAAATATCACTGAAAGGCTAAAGATGTTCTTTGGTAAGCAGGAATTTCTATTTTTGCCATAATGAATAGGATTACTAATTTGTATTTTTACTTGAGTAGCTAATCTCATTTTCGACTTCAGCTCTGATATCTAAAAAAAAATCCCTTAATGCTCCGAAAGTATCAATACATCTTTTCAGGTACCTAACTCCTAGTAAGAACATAAAATCGTTCTTTTATAATTTTTTTATTCATTTTTCGTTAGAAATAGCTTGATAAAAGTTTTTGCTAATACTTATCCAGTCAATTTCATTCACAGACCCAGTTTTCTCGCCCTTGGCAATACCTTATGAGAGCTTAGAAAAATCTGAGATAAGCCCTACTTCAAATGTTTTTTCTTCAAATGTTGTCCTATATTATCTCTGAAAATATTTTCTTTGGAGAATTACTGAATATATATTTTGTTAGAGAAGATGAAAATTATTTATTGATATCGTTTGGTAACGGAAAGTTTTATGTATATGTCTAATATTTGAAATTAATAGTAACTACCTAAAAATATATCATCAGATCTGTTATCTAATAATTGTGAAAATGAAGTACTAAGAAAGAGTGGTTATGCAAACTAAGTGTTTATTTTCTGTCATACATAAAAATTTTAATATATTTATAGTTGATATCAAAATAGAATACTAAAGTAATATCTTTATATACCAGCGAGTGAAGTATCACTAAATATAAATCTCTTGAATTTACGTGTTTTTATCGCGTTATATTATGGCTTGTGGAATAAAAGTGTTTGAAATAAAAATTGCTTAATTAAAAAAAATTAAATTTACATATCAATAATATATTAAAAAATTACGATATCAACACATTTTTATATCAAAATGTTTAAAAATAAGTAAATCAGTATCCAGATTATACTACAATTAATAGCATTATGGTCCGGTTTTCCTTTTGTTAAATTCCATAAGCATCAAACATTCGCGAATACTGTGGAAATAAATAAAGACTATTTTTTTTTCAGATATTGAAAATATCAATGTCTACTAATTATTATTCAGTCATTCCATTTAATTGATTTATACACTGTAGAACATTTGCAAGCACGTTACTGAAAGTATAAGGGGAATCAGTTGTCAGTAATGGCATGTAAGGTTCCAGATAGTTATGATAATATAAATGTTTAAATACAAAAAGAACATCTCGTCAGACGATAATAGGCTGTATATTTCAGTAATGAAGCTGGAATTTTCATATACGTCTGCATACAAGCTTTTGCCGGCCATTTCGCAATAAAAGGCGGGTTCTTTTATCACGAACGTACCCAAAATTAATCAGCACCAGAATCGCCCACAAGTGACCTACCAAATTTTATGAAATTCGGTCGATTAGTTTTTTTGTTAGAGTGGATACAAAATCTGCACAGACAGACACACAGACACATACAGAGACGTCACGCTAAAAATAGTTTTTTCGTATTCTAGAGGTCTCGAAACGTGCAGATCCGTCGAAAACTCGTGTTGCGATTTTCGGCGTGATTCCAATACTTTCCCTATACATTACCATGTAATGCAGGGAAAGTAAAAAGTGCGCAAAAGTTGCAAAATGTTTTAAAGTGCAGTAAGTAATATTTCTAAATTTAATCCTTTGTCAACAATTTTTGAAAACGTAGAACTTAAACTGAGCGAGATAACAAAGTAAGTTGATATTTTCAAAAATTAGGAATCGAAGAATCTGTCCTCCGATACTTATAGCTACAGTGAGAACAATATTACATAAAGGTATTAGATAGGACACTCACTGTCGGTTTTACTAATTGTGAATCTTATTTTATGCGATTCGTGTGTCAAATCTTTTGCTCAACCTTCTGAGAATTCAATGCCATCAACAGAATCTGCCTTATGTTTACTTCGATTATCAAAAGTGCTGTATTTAATTTACTTTTGCTGCATATGAAGTACTAATTTATTCTGCTGAAAGAATGCTATGTGTTCAAATGGCTGACGCAAATTATAAGTGGAAGTTTCGTAATAGGAACTTATCAAAAATCAAATTGTTCCGGTCTAAAGTACTAATAATATCTAATAATAAAAGCTATTCTCCAACTCTCCGAGGCTGGTTGTTGTAATGGGAATGGGATTTCCAATTATTTGAATCCTACCCAATCAGTATTGACAACACTAAGATAAATTCTGTGGTTAGAATAATAGCTAAAAGTGGCTAGATTTAATAAATAGCTTGTGCAAGCAGACTAAATTGATCACATAGCTTCCAATCTTAGGAATTCGAGAATGCATTTTCCTTTCTTGACTTTTGGTATTCGAGCCTATGTTAGGTCTTTGAGTGACTTCATGTTAGTCTTAACGACTACACTACTGGCCATAAATTGCTACAACAGGAAGGAAAGCAGATAGCATAATTTTATTTATAGGACATATATAGTATAATGGGAGGAAGATATGATTAAATTTGCAGGTGGTTTGGGGTACACAGCATGCAGAATTCAATATACAGAACTTCCACCTCCGACAGTAACAACGTCTGTAATCTGGCTGGGCATCGAGTCTAATTGCGCTTAGATGTCAGATACTGGTATATCATTCCATGCGGCTTCAACTCTATGCCAGAGTTCACCAATCGTAGTGGTTGGCGAGTGGTGGCGTGTCAGTCTCTCGGCAACCCATGACCAGATGTTCTCAGTGGGTCACAGATCTTGAGAACGTGATGGTCAAGGCAACAGTCGAACATCCTCTGTAACGAGGAAGGTAAGGACAACACGGGCAACATGCGATCGAGCATTATCTTGTTAAAAGATGGCGTCACGCAGGACTCGAGGATAGGGCACAGCCACAGGCCATAACGCGTCAGAAATGTAATGGCGGCTGTCCACATTACCGGCTATGCGAGCAAGAGTTGACCGGGATGTGAATCCAATGGCACCCCATACAATCACGCCAGGTGCTGGACCCGTATGACGATAACGAATGTAAGCTGTCAACGTTCGTTGCCTTCGGTGTCTCCACACACGGATACGCCCATCATGATTCTGTACGCAGAACCGGAATTCGTCTGAAAATACGACGTGGTGCCACTCCTGTGTCCAGTGTCGTCGTTCTTCGTACCACTGTAGGCGCGCCTGACTCTGCTGCAACGTCAAGGGAAGCCGCAACAACAAACGCCATGCAGACGTCGCAGTGATGCAGACGTCGTCGCACTTTCCGTGCGGACACTTGTCGTCCTGCAAACGAGCCAAGTTCGTGACTCAGGGTACTTGACGTGGCGGTTCTATCCCGCAAGGCCATGAGGACAACATATCTGTCCTCTCAGGCGTTAGTGCACCGGGGTTACTGAGATCCAGCATGGCGTTGAGTATTGTCCTCCCTGACCCATCGATTCCATGTTCGCCTGACAGTCATGAGATCCCGACCAACGCGAGAAGCAATATCGCAGAACGACAAACCGCAGTCCCTCTAGGCTATGATCCTGCCGCGGTCGAATTTCAATATGTGTTGGTAGGAGTTTATCCTTCTTACACGAGACATGACACCACTTTCACACAAACAAAAAAGGTTCAAATGCGATTTCAGGATGACAAACTCGCTGTGCAATCTTCCCTTTTATACAGAATTTAGATGGCGTTACTTATATCTGCTTCATGCGCATGCGCTGCAATGCTAGTCATTAGCATATCCCAGCCTGTAGTACCTTTCCTGCAAATTTGCCGTCTGTTGTATGCCGCCTTCATGGTGTACCAATTTTAACGGCAAGCAGTGTATTACAAAAAAGTATCTTCATACACTTATTAAAATCTTGTTATTCTTCTACAGAGTCATCATTTGAAAATCAAAATATTCACTATTTACAACGAAGACACTGTATCAACTAGCTTTAAAAGCAATAATTGACTTTAAAATGAATTTATCATGGTAATTGAAGTTGCAGTCACTCCGGTAAAAGCAGGACAATTTCTGGTTATAAAAATTGGTCAGAGAATTCAAGATCCAAGATGCTCAAAACGTGTTAATCAGAAAAACCGAAATTCGAAATTGTGAACCCTTTGGAACATTTTCTCTATAATTGATACAGGTTTATATATATATATATATATATATATATATATATATATACAGGGTGTTCCACTTAGATTAAAACGCGCTTTAATTCTTTACACTGTTGGAGATAAGTGGACAGTGTAAATTGCAAAAATGTTGAAAGTAAGGTAGGAAATAAGACTGCGTTAATGAAATAATTTAATTTTCCCATTCATTTTCAAAAAGTTACACTTTTTTAACTTTTATACGACTCCCTTAGACAATTTTGGTCAATCAGAGAATTTTTATTTTTAATGCAACAAGATCATTGAAAAACCCCGCATATCTGTAACTTTAAAATTGAGAGAGTTTTTAATTAAAAATTGAACATTGTGAATGGGGACCGTATATCAAATTAAAAATGTGAATTTGTGACATATCACGAAAAAGATAAAACTTGATGATAATACATAGGATACATTTTTGCGAATTCCCCGTAGGCTCACGATGCGATTACGGATTCTTTGCGAATTCCGCGTAGGCCTACGATGCAATCACGGATTCTTAAGTACTTTTCAATAACTAAGTACTTTTTCAATAATTAAGTAATTTTAAGTACTTTTTTGTCCAAACAATTTCCAACGTCAATTTGTTTATTATCCCTATTTCACTGATAAAACAGCATTTCACATGGTACGGAAAGTGAAATAAGTCAGATTTTTTCCTTTATCATAATTCAGTTGATTTTAAAGATACAGGTATGCGTGTTTTAATAATTTTGTTGCATTAAGAATAAAAAATTTCTAATTGGCCAAATTTGTCTAAGGGGCTCGTATAAAAATTTAAAATGTGTAACGTTTTGAAAATTAATGGGATAACTATTTCATTAACGTAGTCTTATTTCCTACCTTACTTTCAACATTTTTGCGATTTACATTGCCCACTTATTTCCAACAGGTAAAGAATTATAGCGCGATTCATTCTTTTTTGGACACCCTGGAGGATATATGTATATATATATACATATATATATATATATATATATATATATATATATATATATATATATATATATATATATATATATATATATATATATATATATGAGAGAGTATAATAAGAGAATATTGCTTATATACAGAAGGAAATTAATTTCACGCAAAGATGACACCTACTGTGTTACATAAAGTACTTTTTACTTAAACGCATGTTTACACATTCCATGTGTCCCTATTTATCACTTTAATAACTGAAACGACTTTTCGGCTTTGACTTCACTTCTTTGCAGTTTCTCTGAGATATATTTTTGTAAATGCTTGTAGAAAATAAAACATTCCGTTGCAAAATATATACATATGCCTGTGGTATGCGGAGTATAAAATTTAATAATTTCAATAGATGTAGTTTTCCATAATCGAAACTGCAGTGATATATTAGAGTCAAATACGTAATATTGATATTACGATTTACATATTCTTATAATGCTAAATTGGTAGCAAATATATTATTTAATATGAATGTAACTATTACGTTAACTATAATATGTATAATGTGTAGAGAAAGTATGGTGACAGTGTCCAAAATTAGAATTCGAATATTTGATTTAGAGGGTTTGCTATAAGAAATATGCGAGAGGCGTGATATTTTATTACTTTAAATAAATTTACTCACTATTTGATTTTTTAAACAATGTATATATCTCTTTTTCCTTCCTCCCCTATGCGAGTATACGTACATACCTGGAAGATTAAAAAATTATTACTGTAAAAGGTAATGCCATTATTGTAATAGAAGTTTTATAACAATGTATACTATTCAAATGACTACAACAATATACTTCACATGAGCGTCGATTTCAAATACCCTTACAATGTTAGCATATTTTCAAGAATTTTTCTTTTCGCAACTTGGCAGCGCCCCTTTGTCATAAGACAGTCTTTGATGATGTGACACTTATAGGACATGCATAAATCTACATGATCACAGTGGTTCTGTCAAGTATACATCGGGGGGGAGGGTTTTCAGAATTTCTAAGAATATGTTATAAAAACAACAAAATATTTATTGTGTGCTTTTTAAAATTATTATGCGTCGGACATAAGTGGTTAAATTATATGGATCACATGCTTATTTTAAATACATATTTACAATACTGCTGCCGGTCGCATATTATGTATACAAATATCGCAGTGCATTCAGAAGTATTAGAATTACAGTGTTCTTGGTTGCATTGTTCAAAGCAACCGTTGATTTAGTGACCTCTACTTTAGTGACTGTTTTATTGACTGCTATTTAGTGACGCACTTAGTTTTGTGACCCCAGCCGCATATGATTTGTACAGATATCTTACTGCATTCAGAAGCACCAGCATTTCAGTAAACTTCGCTGCACTGTTCAAAGCATTTACATATTTGTTGATTTAGTGACGTCCGTTTTAAAGAATAAATCTTAAATTGTTTAACCATTTCTCTGACAGTTTCCTACAATATAATGAAAAAAAGAAAATACATAAGGATGCTTCATATAAAAAAGATATTCCTAAAATGTCGAATATAAATTTTCATATAACGGCTGTTTTAACAAACATAAAGGTAACATAGTAAAAACATAAAAAAATAATATCCAGAAATTTACTTTAAGAAAGTTAAATAAAAAACAATATAGATTAAATTTATAATGTTATTTTCGTTAAATATAGATCACTACAAATAATAAAACTTGCATAAAAAATTTAAAAGATAATATTTTTTGCCATCGTCATATTACATGATTCATAACAGACTGCTTACAAATTAATTTTCTTTTATTTTGCTTCTTTCGTCGCGTATGCTTTACAATAGGTGAAAGGTTTCCATTATGAAGAAACAAATAGATTGTTTTTGATGAAGAAAAAACATAACTGCAGACCCTCTTATGAAAATAATTAAAAACTACGATAATACAAATTAATTTAATGCGATGAAATTTTATTTTTCCTTTTTGATGAAGTAATTCCGCATTTAGGAAATCTGAAATGATATTGAAACTTCAGTTAAAATTTTAGTACATAATATTTCTTTATTAACATTGATTATATAATTTTGAGATGAGTTAGGATTTAACTTACCTGTTTATATATTTTGTATAATCATAATTTCAAGAATATAGGTGTTTATAAGTGTTTCACTACCAAGTATATTTCGATGAAGTAAAATACTGATACGTACATCTCAAACTGCTTCTAAAGTAGTAAAAATTAAAATAACTTTGTTAAAGCAGTATATAAATATAAAATTGATTAGGTACTACCTCTTTTTCTTACCACCTGGGTTTCTTTTACCCTGTTTTTTATCTCCCGCCGTTAGCAACATTCTTATCCTGCTTTTGCCACATTTATTACTCTTACATCAACAGTCGGTCTTTCTATGACGAGTGAAGGTTTACTGTCTTATATGTTCTTAGGAAGAAGGCTGTTGCCTTCGAAATCGGTTCTTTAAATCGGTGCTACTTTAACTTAGGTTAATTTAATGTTATTTAAACAGTTGATATAAAAATATTGTTTAATAAGATGTTGATAAAGTATTATGAATTGAATGGTACATTCGGTTTAAGCTAATATGTGCAGTGAGTGAAAACAAAACTGATGATCTCTCTTTAAAGAACTATACCATATAATGTTGGTCATTTTTTATTTTATACTTTTATAGTATACTAGAACAAATTACATAAATATTGCAGATACATGTACTGATGCAAGAACTGATATTAACTCTTCTTAGACGAAGATTAAGAGTTGAACTTACTGGAATGAATTAAAAATTCGATATACAGTTGACATTTGTTATACTCAAAATACATGAGATCCAAGTCAATGAGTGGAAGTGAGTCTTAAACTCGCGTAATAACTTATATGTTGTGCGGTCGGTGACCAGCAGAAAAGTAATTATAGCTGTATATTGTAAAAATCTTCTTCAGCAAGACATAGTACTTAATATTAGCGAGTCAATTGTTCCAGCTTGCTTTCCCGAACACGCTAGAATAGCCATTACAGATGAAAACATCCTAAACTGTCTAAACGCTATACGTATCTATAACTAAATTTAGGGAATCTGTATTAGCAATGGACTAATGCAAAATATTCCAATTTGTAGTGATACAGTTGTATAAAAGATGTTTCATATTCCGTGTTATAAATGAACGGCAGTATGAGAGGAACAGCTTTTATTGTTTGAGCATATAGGATTTTTCGCAATGGCGTTTAAAACTTTTACATGTCGCAATCAACTAAATATTTTTTGAGATGAATAATCATTGTTAGTATTTGAGAAAAACGGGAGAGAGACGCCAGTGAGGGAATATTACACATTTGCAACAATATATATATATATATATATATATATATATATATATATATATATATATATATATATATATATATATACATATATATATATATATATATATATATATATATATATATATATATATATATATATATACATATATATATATATATACATATATATATATATATATATATATATATATATATATATATATATATATATATATATATATATATATATATATATATATATATATATATATATATATATATATATATATGTATATATATATATATATATATATATATATATAGCAAATAAAAGTATGAAGGAAAAAAATGGGATTCAAGCCAACGGGAAAGCATAAATGGCCGAGGGGGATTGTGACCCCTCGTTCCCAGTTATAGCATGCTATTACACCTAGGTAACACTCCCGGAACCATATACGTTGCCGAAACTTGACCTCCGAAATGGTGTCGAGCACAAGACACTGACCGTGGAAGTGAGTACAAAACTAAAGAATCGAAGAAAAGTCCGAAGTACAAAAAACTGTTCGAAAATATAATATTTAACGGGACCAACTATTATCAGAAAGTCAAAGGCATTCCAATGGGAGGAGGATGTTCTTCACTCCTTGCTGACATCTACCTGAATAAATACGAGGAAGGCACTCACATATACAACGATGTAAAAACGCTTATTTTAAGGATATAACTTGTACACACCTATGATGGTAACTGTACGATTCACCTACACGGAACTTGCTGATAGCGCACCCTAGTGGTAGTACAATGCTATATATGGATTGCACTCTCCTTTGTTAACGACTCTTGGCCTCTTTCATTATGTGTTTTACTTCGGTTTTGTACTTCGGACTTTTCTTCGATTCTTGAGTTTTGTACTCACTTCCACGGTCAGTGTCTTATGCTCGACACCATTTCGGAGGTCAAGTTTCGACAAAGTATATGGTTCCGGGAGTGTTACCTAGGTGTAATAGCATGCTATAACCGGGAACGAGGGGTCACAATCCCCCTCGGCCATTTATGCTTTCCCGATGGCTTGATTCCCATTTTTTTCCTTCATACTTTTATTTGCTATATAACTGCTTTACGTGCTTGTGCAGCATTGCGCCATCTACGTTAAGCCTTTTTTCATACTTGTGTATGCTTACGTTTCTTCATCAGATTACTTTTGTATTATATTATACATATATATATGTATATATATATGTATATATATATATATATATATATATATATATATATACATATATATATATATATATCTATATCTATATATATATATATATATATATATATATATATATATATATATATATATATATATATATATATATATATATATATATATATATATATATATATATATATATATATATATATATATATCCAAACAGAATAAAAGAGCGGTACCAAAGAGTGGTTGTGACCCCACTCCCCGGTTGAAGCATGCTTTAAGAGCCGCGGCAACACTCCCGGAAAACCGGTACTTTTCATTGAAAGTTCTCTATGCCAAAGTTTCATGAAAAGTACTGGTTTTCCGGGAGTGATGCCGCGGCTCTTAAAGCATGCTTCAACCGGGGAGTGTGGTTCACAACCCCTCCACAACCACTTTTTGGTACTGCTTTTTTATTCTATTTAGATATTTTATAGTGCATAAAAACGTCAGTGCTGTTTTGGGCCTACTCTTTTATTGCTTTTCTGGTTTAAATTGCCATTTTTGCTGACTTCTAAGTTATTTCAAACATTAGGGATTTAGGATTTATATATATATATATATATATATATATATATATATATATATATATATATATATATATATATATATATATATATATATATATATATATACATATATATATATATGTGTGTGTGTGTGTGTGTGTGTGTGTGTGTGTATAAAACTACTAAAAGTAATGAACTAAACTTTTGAGCACTTGTTTCGTAGACGGAGGACTCAATTGCCAAAGTATCGTTTGTATCCAAATATTTTCAAATATGATATCCATTATTAATAGCAATTATAAAATATTGTTCCGAAACGAAATATGACATAGATATTTATTTTGTTATTGAGACGTATATTAGATTTATGAGCTAATTATTTTGAAAAGTTCAGTGGAAAAACTTGAGTACAAATTTAACTATAAACGTTCTGAATTATAGGTTTTAAATCAGCTTAAACAAAATACATATATTTTATAGGAATTTGAAAGAATTTTGTCTTTTGCTTAGAATATCAGAGTCTGTCATCAAACCTCTTTGAAAATATCGAGAATATACATGAAGATTTATTTAAATTGAATGCACATTTAATTATAAGAAACCAGTATGACTAAAACAAACTGCTTATAAAAAAAGTACTTACTACTCCCTTTCATATAGCAATCATATGTCTATTAGGCGACATATGGTAATTAAGTGACATATGGTAATTAGGTGACACATGGTAATTAGGTGACGTATGGTAGTTAGGTGCCATTAGGACATTTTAGTCATGCAGGAGATTGACATGTTATTTTTCACCTAACTGACACATAACTGATATTTATACAAGATAGTTGTAAGTACTTTACAGATTAGTATTTTAGCTAATCGAAGTCACGAAAGTAACAATCATTTAAATAATAATTTGCACCATTTTTAAATACGTTTTATTTTGCTTAACAGTGTTTGACGCTGAGCATTCAAAAAGGTCGGCATAATCAAAAATTGCCTCCATTAGATTCTCTCCAAATGTGTATAAAATAAGTGTAAAAATTCCAGCTCTCATTGCAAGTAAGAGGGGAGAGGCGTCTGTAGAATCTGGAAAGACGTTTTGACCCCCGCCCCCTTCCCCAATCCTCATTTTGCCCTTTCTCGGAAGAGAAATCTAAAATACTTTTATGTCAGATTCTGTTCCGTGGTTGATGTTATGAGTGTGAAAAGTCTCAGATTTCCTGATCACTGGATTGGAGACGGGGGGCCTAATGAGAGACTAATGAAATCCCCTATTTTATCCCCCTCCTAAGAGATGAATCGAAATTCCGGTTCAGTTAGGTTATGCCCAGTAGTCGAGTTTATGAATATGCTCAGTTTTATACTTCTTGGACATTAGAGAGCTTCTGGAATAAAACGCTATACAATTAAATATATATATATATATATATATAGATAGATATATATACATATATATATATACATATATAGATATACATATATATATATATATATATATATATATATATATATATATATATATATATAGATATATATATATATATATACATATAGATATATACATATATATATAAATATATATATATATATATATATATACATATATATATATATATATATATATATATATATATATATATATATATATATATATATATATATATATATATATATCTGGAAAATTATTATTAAAGATATTACATGAAGTATCCTCGTCAGATGAAATCTCAAAAAATTGTCATATTGTAAAAAACAGTTTTGAAGTAGTTAAGAAATTGAAAACTCTTACTAATATTCGTAGTATTTATACCTTTGATTTCAAAGATTTGTTTAATAATATTAATATAGATGATCTGTATAGAATTATTTTAGGAATTTTTGAAAAATATAATATCAACCTAAAATATTCAAATTTTCTTTTTAAAAAATTACTTAACTTCACTCTTTATGAGAATTATATTCAACATGGTGGTACTATTTTTAAACAACAGGTTGGTATCCCACAAGGGGGGTTTGCCTCATCATTGTTAGCTAATCTGTATTTATTCTTCTATGAAAAAATCATTAATCCAAGCTTGCATAATATGCACATGTTTAGATATATAGATGACATTTTATGTGTATCCCCAAATAATAATATCCCTTTAGTATTAAACTTTTATCCAAAAAATTTACTATTAAATGCAAGTAATAATGACACAAATGTTGCAAACTTTTTAGATTTAAATTTAAATTTACAAAATTGTAATATGGTTATAAACTTGTATGATAAAAGACAGGATTTTAAATTTAATACATCAAAAATTCAACATTTTGACTCTTGTCTGCATATATCTGTATTTAGAAATATTATAATAAACCAGGCTCTTAGAATCAATAAAATTTGTGATGAATATTATAAATTAGCGCACTTTATGGAATTATTGAGTACAGCGACTAATAATGCATATCCTCCCATTTTTGTTATTAAAATTATCAACTCAGTGTATCAAATTTCACTCGATAACATCCTAGAAAACATTCCCAATTATAGTGACTAACATACAGGAGAGAGAGAGAGAAAAAAAAAAAAAATATATATATATATATATATATATATATATATATATATATATATATATATATATATATATATATATATATATATATATATATATATATATATATATATATGTGTATATATATGTGTATATATATATATATATATATATATGTTTGTATGTTATATATAATTATTTATTAATTATATAAATAAATAAAAATGAAAAATAATAAACTAAGTCAAAAACATTAGAAAAATCAAAAAATCGGAAAATAAGATGCATTAATGTTTTGAATTTTATTTTCGCAAAAAAATGTAACTTTTGTCAGTATTGAAACTACGTTTTGTGCGCCCTTATAATGGTGTATAGTGGCATTCTCGATTATCCAGTTTTCCTATTAATTCTTGTTTAGTAGGAATTTTCATCTATGATTCATATTCATATTCAGTTCTGCATGTTTGGGAAGTTGTATTCTGAATTGCTTGTCCAGTCTCCAGCTTAGACTCACTGGACGGGTTTGGGAGTATTTCTGTGAACGTTCGTACTACCTCCCTGGTAGAATTTCGACTTGTTCATTCCGGTGCTTCTAGATTAAGTTGTTGAGGTTGATCGTGTATACACGTGGTAGAAGAAGAATGATTCATGCCGCATGGTAATACAATTTTCTTAATGTATCCTTTTTTCATTTTTTCATTTTTTGATGCCTGTAGTCTGAGTTTAAGCATTTATAGTAATGTATTATTGCTTAATCTGAAACAGGCATTTGTTTGGGTTAATTAGAGTTAAATACTCAGACCTGAAGAGGAATTTAATTCTGATTAATCATCGAATTTGGGAAGGTTCTGTTCTTTTCTCTTATCGGCATTATGGCCGTGAATTTGCTTCTATGGTGATGTTAATATTACTTGAATTGTATTTTTATTTTTTTTATTTTTACATAATTCTTATTATTACATTTCAAATATATATATATATATATATATATATATATATATATATATATATATATATATATATATATATATATATATATATATATATATATGTATATATACGTATATATATATATATACATATATATACATATACATATATGTACATATATACATATATATATACATATATATATATATATATATATATATATATATATATATATATATATACATATACATATATATATATATATATATATAATTAAAAATGAATGTTACCACAGAAACTCGTAAACAACTAGACAGAAAATAAGAAACCAATATACAATACGCGCATAATGCAGCAGACAAGTATATGGATAAATATTTTAAATGTAATAATAAGAATTATGTAAAAATAAAAAAAATAAAAATACAATTCAAGTAATATTAACATCACCATAGAAGCAAATTCACGGCCATAATTCCGATAAGAGCAAAAAACAGAACTTTCCCAAATTCGATGATTAATCAGAATTAAATTCATCTTCAGGTCTGAGTATTTAATTCTAATTAACCCAAACAAATGCCTGTTTCAGATTAAGCAATAGTACATTACTATAAATGCTTAAACTCAGACTACAGGCATCAAAAAATGAAAAAATGTTAAAAGGATACATTAAGAAAATTGTATTACCATGCGGCATGAACCCTTCCTCCTCTACCACGTGTATACACGATCAACCTCAACAGCTTAATCTAGAAGTACCGGAATGAACAAGTCGAAATTCTACCAGGGAGGCAGTACGAACGTTCACGGAAATACTCCCAAACCCGTCCAGTGAGTCTAAGCTGGAGACTGGACAAGCAATTCAGAATACAACCTCCCAAACATGCAGAACTTAATATGAATATGAATCAAAGATGAAAATTCCTACTAAACAAGTAATTCATAGGAAAACTGGATAATCGAGAATGCCACTATACACCATTATAAGGGCGCTCAAAACTTAGTTTCAATACTGACAAAAGTTAAATTTTTTTGCGAAAATAAAATTCAAAACATTAATGTTAATGCATCTTATTTTCCGATTTTTTGATTTTTCTAATGTTTTTGACTTAGTTCATTATTTTTATTTTTTATTTATATACTTCTGGTTAACATGTACAATCTGATGGAACGAAGAGTAACGAACGACAGTCAAATAACATTTTGATCGCCTGTACATAATTATATGAATTGCTTACTTTCATGGATTTCAAAAGAATAAAACAAATTTGTACATTTTAGGAATGATAAAAGTTGCTTACTTTTTATTTTGAATTTACTGGAATCTATTGCAGCGTATAAGGAGTATATGAGTATGTGTGGGGGGCGTATACAGCGTATCATTTGGTGGAATGTAATGAAACATACTTATGTGAATTTATAGATAAATTTCAGAACCAAACATATTACTTCGTATAAAGATAGATGGGAATTTAAGTTATATTACTTGATATGCATTCAGATGTATTATGTACAATAATTTTGATTCCTTCTTTAAACCACATTTTTTGAAGGCATTTTATTACGGAAAAGCGTATTTTAAAAATAAATTTGCAACGATGCTATCATGCAGTTTTTTTTATGCTGATAAAAAATGTCTAAATATATGTAAATCTCATTTTATTCTGCGTCATTTAATACAAATTTTTCTATAAACTAAATATTAGATGAAGCTAAATCGTGCTTGCTGGAGCAAAACGTAAAATGTAAAATGGGTGTACTTCATGTTTCGCATTTTAAAATTTGAGATATGCTTCAAAAGGCATGTTATTGAAGAAGGAAAATATTAGAAATTCTAAATATGTATTATTTTTGCATATTCATATTGTATTTAGTTCGGCATAATTTTAGTAGTGTCGTTTAAGCAAGGGTTTAATTTTCCTTTATAAAGATGGGTTTAATTATCATTGTTTCGCATAATAATGGTTATATTCTGCTAAATTTACACTTGACTCATTTGTGAATTATAAAAGTAGTAGAAAATAATAATTGGAAATCATTGTCTTAATTCAAAATTTATAATTAAAAAATATTTCAGATTAATACTCGAATGCATTTGGTATATTTGGTATATTTGGATATATAATGTATATTTGGATATGTAAAAAAAGTTTTACGGAGTCCGTATTGTCAAGTTTGAGAAAAACTATTTGTAAATCATAAAAATAAATGAATTTGTAAATGATAAAAGTAAATGAGTTTGTAAATGATAAAAGTAATTGTATTTGTAAATTATAAAAGTAAATTAATGTATAAATCATACAAAAAGGAAATTTTAAATGATAAAAGTAAATGAATTTGCAAATGATAAAAGTAAATGAATTTGTACATAATAAAAGTAGATGAATTTGTAAATGACAAGAGTAAATGAATTTGTAAATGATAAATGTAAACTGATTTGTAAATGATAAATGTAAACTGATTTGTAAATGGTAGAAGTAAATGAATTTGTAAATGATGAAAATAAATGGATTTGTAAATGATAAAAATACACTGGCTTCCAAAAATTAAGCACGGACGGTTAAATCAACAAAAATGGAAAAGTAAAGCTTTGATTAACACAAAATTGTACATGAAGGTAGCAAATATGTTTAGGCATGAAAGAAAATAAGAATTATGTACAAAGCTGAAAAAATATTTTCTTTTCTTATGTTATATGATGACGTCATATTTGCGTCATTAAGAAAATGATGTTTAAAGGCAAACAAACAAAACAAAACTTCAATTAATATGATATGTGACTACCCCGAAACTTCACACAACCTTTACAACGATTTTCCATACTTTCAATGAAGTGATTGACCATCGCAGATGCGAACAATGCCCATTCTTCTAAAATGGTAGTTTTCAACTCTCTGAGATTAGCTGGAGGAGATAAATGTGCAGAAACAGAACGCCCGAGGGCATCCCACATGTTTTCAATGGGGTTAAGTTCGAGGGAATATGCCGGCCACTACATATTAGAAATGCCCTCACTTTCCAGGTATTTGTCAACGATGTTAGCTCGATGGGGACCGGCATTATCGTCCATAAGGAGAAAATCAGGACCAACTGCTAAAGGGAAGAGGTTTGAAATGGGGTCTAGGACTTCATACCGATACCGCGCAGTCGTCACAGAACCGCTTTTAAAAATGTGCAGCTCTGTGCAATATCCCATTGAAATTCCAGCCCAGACTATGATGTTGTTACCTCTGAATGCAAGATGTTCGATGGTGTTCTTGTCCTGATTGCGTGTGCCTCGGTCTTTCCAGACCCTTATACGCTTATCATCTTACTCCTGGGCAAATCTGGACTCGTCCGTGAACAGGACGTTGCACCAATCTGAGACAGTCCAATTGACATGTTTGTGACACCACTTTAATCTTGCCCCTCTGGCTTGGACGATTAGTGGAAGCGCAAAACGTGGTACTAGAACATACGGTCCCTTAACGTGAAGCCTTCGGCCCACAGTACTGGCAGATATTGTCTTACCAAGTGCCTCTGAAAACGTGGAGATAACAGTTGTGGAGGTCGCTCGTCGATTCCGCTTGGCGACTATAGCAATATAATGATCATCAGAGGGGGTGGTAACCCTTGGACGACTAGGCACAGGTCTCCCGACAGATGTTCAATTTGATGGGATTTGTTTCCATAATCGATAATTTAGCGAATGATCAACGCCAAAGGAAATTGCGACATCTTTAATTGACTGTCCTGCTTCAATGTGTCCGACAGCACGACAACGCTCACTAACTAGCATTTGTCTTCTTTCAGCCATAGAACAACGAATATCCTAAAAATAACCCTACAAAAGTTATAAACACTTCGTATCAGCATTTAAATGCACTTCCTCAAACCCTTCGTCTTCAACGACTGCCTAATTAGCATATATCCGGGCAGTCAATCGTGATTAGTTTTAACATACGATATTTGCATACTGCCGTCTACATCCGCAGAATTTTCTGTCACCCAACTTCAAATACGCTTTCAAAAAATGAAAATTTTCATTGCGTGCTTCACTTTTGGAAGTCAGTGTATATTTGAATCCTTAAAATAATGTTCTATAAAGTCTGTGCTCTCATATATTCAAGTGCAAATGATAAAAACTATTAGAAAATTACGCAACTGATCTATCTAGTGTATATGAGTAAAGGACATTGTCTAGAAAGTCGGCGGCGATTGCTGACAGTAATTGAATTTGTAAATGATAAAAGTAAATGAATTTTTAATTGATAAATTTAAATGAATTTGAAAATGATAAAAGTATATGAATTTGTAAAGGATAAAAGTAAATGAATTTATAAAAAAACAAAATAAATGAATTTGTAAATGATAAAAGTATATTTAAATCCTTTAAAAAATTGTTCTACAAATACTGTTCTGTCATGTAAGCAAGTGCAAATGATAAAAACTATTTGAAAATTACTCAACTGATTTATTCAGTTTGTATATTTAAAGTATATCGGCTAAAAAGTCTGCAGCTCTTGCTGTGAGTGGTTGTTTTCCAACGGATATATCCTATGTTATACCTAAATTAGACTGTGTCCTGAAAGGAAGGGAGGTGATTTTATGGTCAATACTGATGCTGATATATAACCTGAGAGTCAATGTTCTCGTTAAGTCTATTAATGATAAAGTGGGGATCAATAATGAAGTTGTTAATCGGAAACAACTCAAAACTCTAAATCGGATAAACTTGAAAGTGCGATCCTCGAATTACGGATTTAGTGATGCAAAACTTTATCTTTCAAATATTCTATTGAGTACAGGTGACTCATTGAGCAGTGATGTTTCGTCAGTGAAGGACAAAATGCTTGATAGAGCATAAAAGAAGCCATTTACACTGTCGCGTCATATTATTGTGACCACCAGATAATTTCCGGAGTAACAGCCGTGTGCATCGCTAACGCAGAATTATTTAATGAATATGCCCTCAGTTAGCATAGGTGCAGTGAGCATCTGCCTGCTTCGGATGCCAATTCGCAGCAAGTTTCGCTGAAATGTCGTTTAAGCACATCTTCTGGTGACTTTCTGGTTCATTTGGCCTGCACGTTGTTCCACTGTAGCTCGACGATCGGACCTCACAAACCTTTGAAGGAAACGTTCACCTCTCACATCAATGCCGTTTTGTGCTCCACAATGTCCACGTAGTTTATTCGCAATGGCGCCATTTCTCTATTGGCGACACGCTTTAACCACAGCAGCTCGCGAACAGTTCACAGGATGCGCTGTTTCGGAAATACTACCATCCTTAGAGCGAAAGCCGATAATACTGCCTTTTTCCAAATCTGATTCGTTCCTTTTAGCCATGACAGCAAAAAGTGATACGTTTCCAGAATGACTACACCACATCTTACATACACACTAAACCAACTTACAGGCCGTACTTTCTTTCATTGGACACGCATTGTTGACGTCAAAAGTAGGAGATGGTCGCAATAATGTGACTCGACACTGTATCCCTGGTCAGGTTATTGTGCCTTTCATTAATGTGCAGAGGACAAATAAAGTTAAAATGAAGAGAATAAACAACATCTCAAATTTGATATCTAAGGTTGTTTACTTCATCATGTAATACTCAGAAATACAGGTATCGAAATCGGTATCCTGGATTTCAATACTTACGTATAATTCACCAATATCTAATAATTGTCTAGTATTGAATGATCTATTTCAAGTTATCGTAGTTAGTTGGGTATAGCAGTTAATGATATTATATCACAAAAATATGAATATTTATGGACAGTAAAAACAATTGCTTAATTTACATAATATGTAATTTTAACGTATATGTAGAATTTAATGAACGAAATTAAAATATTAAGAATTTAAGGACAATATTAAAAAAAACTGAAATAAAAATATATGTCATTTATACATGCAATTTTACATTTATTTTACTCCAAAATGTTCAAATCATTAAAATTATTTATTATTGAAATTTTTATCGTGTTCAATGAGACTTGTGCATCGTCTGCAACTTTTTTACACCCAATCAATGATCAGATTGATTGTGCGGGCTGGGCATGTTGAAAACGACTCGATTTTCTTCTTATTTATTCACTCTTCTTTTACCGATACTTTAGCAACTTACCCAAAAGCATTACTCATGTTCTGTCTCAAACAAAAGTTTCTTCATGGCATCTCGTATAAATATAATGCATAATATATATGCAGGGTGATTATAAAAAAAAATACCGATAGATGAGACCCTAGCGATCATACCGTTCAAGGAAACGAAATAAATTTTGGATGCAGATATTTTAATGCATGCGCTTAAGAATGATGTGATAAAAAACAACAATCCTGCTCTCACAGTTAGGGTTACAGTGGCACAATTTCGAAGTTTTCAAATGACAGCATCTACTTTTTTTATTGGAATTTGATCTCCACAGTGAAAAACCATAAATAACGTTGAAACGGTGCCTGCAGCACGAAAAACACCTGCGCTAGGCAAACTCTAAGAAAAAAGTGAAAATAACCAATAAGGACAGACCAGCGACAGCAAAATAAAACATTTTATTGTGTTTCGCAAATTTTCCACGTGCCCGCCTTTACACACGATGACACTTTGCATGCGACAGATGGTGGATAGCACTGAAGTACGCAACATGGCAAGAGGAATCTGTTGAACCTCATGTGTGATGGCATCTTTCAAATCAAATAGTTTGCGAATTGCCTGCATACATTTTAGATTTCATGTATCCCTACAGCCAGAAATATACATTGCAGTGAGATCGGGGAACCTGGGTGGCCGCATGGAAACATGGAAACATGAGAGATAATTCTGTCGCCAAACTGTCGTGTCAATAACCGTTTCACAGAAGCCCAACATTTGGGGGAGCGCCATTTTATATCCGCACGACGTCAGACAGGGCATTTCGCTGCTGCAATTCGGGAATGACGTAATTGGTAAATACTGCTTTATAGCGATCACTCGTTACCGTACACGTGCGTAGACCTGCGACAGTAACCTCTTCAAAAACCTAAGGGCCTAGGATGAAGGTTCTTGTTATCACGCACCGCACAGTCACTTTTGCTTGGTGTAACGGAAGTGAGAACACACCATGGTGATTTTGGTCTGCTCAGTGCAAGCAATTCTTCGAATTCACATTACCAGTCAAGGAGAAATGTGCGCCGGGTGTCCACAGAATGCGTACAGGCCATCTGTTATCATAGTCATATCGGATGAGGGATTCATTAGCAACATCTAAGCGTAGTTAGTTATCCCCCACTTGCCACATCTGGACACGCTGGAACTTATACGGAAACATGTGGAGAAAAGAGCGCAGTATCTTGCAGACCGTAGAATTCGGCAAAGCTATACAAATAAGAATATCATAATAACTAATCCTTCAAAAGGTACTATAAACACTTCGCATCAGCATTGAAATGCACCTCCTCAAACCCTTCTGAAAGTTGGCTTCTTCAACGACTGCCTAATTAGCACATATCAGGTCAGTCAATCGTGATTGACTGTAGCACACGCTATTTGCATACTGTCATCTATATCTCCAGTGATTTTCAGTCTCTCAAATTTAAATACGCTTTCGAAAAATGAAAATGTGGGCATCACTTTTGGAAGTCAGTGTACATATATATATATATATATATATATATATATATATATATATATATATATATATATATATATATATATATATATATATATATATATATATATATTTGGCGGTATAAATATATATATATACTGCCAAAACATATTAGAGTAGTATCATAGCGTTGAGCTAACGGTCATTCAACCCAAGGTATTTAATACTGCTTTAAGGGTTTTCGCAATAAGCGCATACTGTTCTATCTGTTCTTTAGCTTGAAGAAGGAGCTTATAAAGTCTTCGAAACAATGGTACTCATCTCCGTCATATATTCCTGCTTTCTTCAAGGACGTTTTACAAATGTTTTACCAGATTGTTATGTCCGGATAATTCACTGTATCTTATATAATCACACGCATTGCAGAGGTATTTTATTCTTTAAAGAATTTAAATTATTTTTATCAATCTCATATTTTTTTGCGAAAGATACCCCGCTTTATTATTTATGAAAAATGTGACGCGAAAAAGGTATGCTTTAGTACAGGATAAAATTATTATCGACTTGGAAAAAAGTCTGAGAGTTTCATGTTCTCTTCTCCTAATTACAGATTATTTTCTTGTCATTTCTGTTTGATGTTTTTTTTATATTCTCTTAAAGAAAAGTCAGTGTACTAATCCTTTGTAAGGTGTATACTTTAAATTAATATTCATAAGAAAGAAGAAAATAAAGAAATTCTTCTCAATCCTGTAAATTAACTTAATTATGGAAATAATGACGCATTAAATAAATGATAAATTATTTAATTAATTTTTTTGAAGAGTTTATTAGAACTGTGAAAAATATATTACATATGCAATGGTAAATGTTTTTTAAGATGCAGAAATATTCTCTTGTAGTAAAAGTAAAACATTATAAATTAATGATAAAATTTTTAGAAAAATACGGTTATTTTTTTCTGAAATTCTCAGTTAGACATGTAGTTTAGACATTTATGTATTTCTTATATATTTGTTTGAAGTTTATTTAAATTTTTTGACTTATAATAAACATTTAGGATATACTAGCTGAATACCCGTTGAATATCAACTGCCCCGAAATAAGCCACCACTGAATAATGTAAATTTTTTAATAATTCGCGTTTGGTATTTTTTCGGCAAATCGAATATTTCGGTGTGCAGAACCCCCCTAAAGAAGAAAATATTGGAAAACTTAAATTGCACACTTTCTTCTTTTTAAACTATCTACCCCCACACCAAATTTGGAGTCTCTATAGCGAAGCATGTTTTTCCTATCACTTCACCTTTCGAACGTTTTTTCCTGTAACTCCCCTAAATGAACATTTTTGAAGAACCGTGTTCATCATGGATTTTTATCAAATTTTAAGCCTCTATCACATAATAAAGGAGGCGCGTTTTTTATTTGTCCATGAAATCGAATATTTCAGTGAGGGGTAACCCCTACAAAAGCAAATGTTGGAAAACTGAAATTGCACTATTTCATTCTTTCCACCTATTTACTCGTACACCAAATTTGAAATCTTTATTTCATCGCGGAGCACGCAATTTCTATCACTTCACATTTCGAATGTTTTCGTGTGGAGTACTCACCCCTGCAAATATATTCTTTTTTGAAAAACTCCACTCTTCTTGGAATTTCTATCAAATGACTAACCCATACACCAAACTGCAAGGCTCAATCGCGTTTTAAAAGGAGCTTTTCTCCTTTATTCTAAAAATCGGACATTTTGGTGTGCTACGCCCAATAAAGTAGAAAATATTGGAAAACTAAAATTGTACAGTTTCTTCACTTCAAACTATTTACCCGTACACCGAATTTGAAATATCACTGTCATCCCGAAGCAGGTTTTAATGAATTCATCTTTCAAATGTTTCTCTCTGGTGCACACCCCTTAAACTAACATTTTAGAAGAACTATTTTCGCCCTATGTGTTTTCATCAAATGATTAGACCATATTATAAATTTCAAGCCTATATCAAATTTCAAAGGATACATTTCCCAATTGTTCAGCAAATCGAAAATGTTGGTGTGCCGCACCCCCTTAAACAGAAAATATTGGAAATCTGAAATTGCCCACATTCTTCCTTTCGTACAATTTACCCATACACCAAATTTGATGTATATATCTTATCGCAAACTATGCTTTTCTATCATTTCACTTTCCGAACATTTTGGTGTGGAACACCCTCTCTTCAGAACATTTTCCTAAAACACGATTTTTCCACGGGGGTTTATAGAATGATCGTCCTGTGTACTAAATTGCAAGACTCTATCTATTCGGGAAGTGCCTACAAAGCGTGACAGATAGACTGACAGACATACGGGCTCTTGTCAATTAGTACATATAACTATCCAAGCAGGAATTGAAGTAAGATACAGTAATAAGTAACGGTTGAGAATGCAGAGTCCACTTCCACGATAAGAGCATGCAATTTCGTCTCAGTAGATCAACGGTTTGAGCGTCGGCTGGCCAGTTAGGAGATCAAGGGTTCGATTCCCGGTTCCGGCAACACGGTTTTTTTTCAAAGTTTCGAACTACATGTAGCTATTACTAAAATTGTACTGTGGTTATTCTGGACTTCAATTTCAATTTCTGGACGCCGATTTCAAATTGAGACGACCACGCATAACGACCATCATAACGACCACGCCGGATACTAACCTAGGTAAAAATACTAGTAGCATTAGGTTAACCTGAGTTAAAGAAAGCAAGAGATGGGCAATCAGATTGTCAATTGCCCGCCAATCTGACATGAGAGGCTTAAGAATGCAGAGTCCCCTTCCACGATAAGACCATGCAACAGCCTAATTCTGTATGAAATTATCTGTACGGAATCAGCTGGCCAGTTCGGAAATCCAGGGTTCGATTCCCGGTTCCGGCAACACGGTTCTTTTCAAAGTTTCGAACTACATGTAGCTATTACTAAATTCTTAAATTCTAAATTATTAAATTAGTAATCGTAATTTTACTAAATTCAGGTTAGCCTAATGCAAGCAACTTTTAAATCCGCTGTACATTGCATGCGCATTATGAAAATAATTAGGAGGTTACAGTTCAAGTTCTATTTTTAGATCCCGTTGCCAAGAGTTTAAAGATTTTAAAATGTAAGAAATGTTCTTACAAGACATAATTGTAATATTTTTATTCAAATAAATGTTCTAGCGATCATCAGAGATGGGAATAACTTGTGAATAAGAAAATGATCAAATTGAAAACATAATAAAAATAGATTTTGTTTTATTGGAGTTATTGCCGTACACTGTTCATCGTGGCCTATAAATCATTAATTTACAATATATTCAAATTGAATTTTCTGATTTATTTTAGGTATATGGAATTTATCGTTGAACATGTGCAAAAATCATTATACCACTTTTAGAAACGAACTTAGTCTTTAAAACGTTAATTAAGGTAATATATCCGAACATGAAGCAGAAATTGGTTATATTTTACGAGAATTGTCGCTAGAAAACATATATGAAGTAACATGGGATGGGTAGCATGGACAATTTTTGACTGGTAGTATGGAAAATTTATACCCACACATATTCATTCGCGAACTTGGACATTAAAAATTAATTTACTCCACATACTTAGATTACAGATAATTTGATTATATATTACAGGAGTAATTGTATTATATATATATATATACATATATATATATATATATATATATATATATATATATATATATATATATATATATATATATATATATATTGTAAAATGTGAGTTTTCACAATGTATCAAAATTTAAAAAAATATCATTTAGATAATTTATGTTCAGACAAAGAGAACATCAGTAAAGGAGGGCGGACTAAACGTAATCACTATTTAACTGCGTTTATTAACGAGAACTCAGTTTGTAAGACATTAATTTGTACTATATAATCCAATTTCAGAAAATTTTATTGTTTTAGAAAAGTTATTGTTACACAAAGGATACTATGAGTACTATGTTGCAAGGCCATACACAAACACATTTTATCCGATCACACTCAGCCAGGAGCTGACATGCAGCATATTCAGACAGTCTGCTGGATTCTCCTACTCCTAATGTCAGATTTGATCCAGCGATTCCTTTATGTCGGAACTTGCGTGCAGGCCGCTGCCAGTAGGTCGTTACAAATGTGTCTCCCACGAACACATTTGTTAGGGGGCGATCCCGCCCCCTAACAATTGTTGTCTCCCACGGACCGCACTGATGACAGTTGACGATGCCAGTAGACGCGTGTCGTACACTGCATAGGGAAACAGGATTGACGCCCCGCAAACACTCCGTCTGCGTGCACTCGTTGTGAAGGAGATGCACGCTGAGCTGTCACTACAGTTCTTGCAGTACACACAGTTGCTACGACTTGGATGTAGTTAAGGGAGCAAAGGGGTCCCACACTACGCCGTTTGGAGTTAGAGCTGTGTTGCACTGCGAAACAAAAGTGCCGACTTTCTCGTTGCCTCTCAAACAGCCTGTCCTAGTTGATTTGCTACGAAAGACCATAGACTCCAAAATATATAGATGGTTGCTTATGGAGGTTATGCACGACCCTAGAGTATAGTACTCCTTGTCAGGTATAAGGCCCCGGTTCTGTGAAAACTGCCATGTGCTGCCGTTCGACGAGTGTCGACTAATAACGCCTAAAATGCGTTGCACTGATGCATTGGCTCAAAACAAGTGCACAGCAACGCCAGGAGACCTTTCTTCATGAAAACAGGATTGCGTCTGAATTTCATCTTTTTCACAGTACCTTCAGAAATTTTGAAACGAGGGGAATAAAATTATAGGGCGGCAGTCCCCGTTTTTAAATTCGATGTTTCCGAAGTGCAAAAAAAAGGGCGGTACAATTTTGACTCATACTATTGGTCTGCGAGTCTCATTTTCTATGCACTCCACAAAAATTCAAGGACCGGAGGGTTTCTACAGACTGGGTGGTCTCAGGTCGGACCACGAAGAGAGAGGGGGCTATAAAATTTTAGAGATTTGTAGCTTGAACTTTGACATTTTGTTACAAACACTTTTCTGAATATTTACAACCCAAGTCAAATGTGCATTCAACTAGGCGCCACAAAGTCTCATCTCGTCTGTGAAAAGGCATCGCTATATAACACAATGCACAATCTATACATTTTAAGTAATTGCTACTTCTGCCCCCCCCCCCACCCTTCATTCCTGCGCAAACCCGGGGCATGAAATATCCCTACATTAATTACCAAAATAGGTAATACAATGTCATGCCTCATGACAGCGTTTAATTCAAAAGTTCGAAGCTCACTTCGATGCAATTAATAACATTTCATTTTTTCTATTTCGTTATATATTTGGAAGTCCGCATGCTTAAAATTCCATTTTGAATCGCAATAAAATGGCATATTAAAATATCATGCTATTAAAATTTCATGCTATAATAAATGTGCTGAATTTACACATATGTGTGCAGATTTCTTTTGCGTATTAAACCCGGAACGAGAAAATATATAAATGAAATTCCGTATTCAATTTCTGGAAGCATATCATATTTCGTCTGAGATCAACTATTGCAAAAACTTTGTGAAAAGTTTTAACATATATTAATCGGCTATACACGTTTAACACCATGTTCATTAAAAGTTCTTTCTGTAAATTAGTAAGGACAAACTTTCTCTCTCGAGTTTATAAGTTATGCTGGAGTTCTATAAATTCTCACCTTATTAACAATTTCGACAGAGAGTAGAGGTTAATTAAAAGAACACCTGTGAGCAAAATGACAGCAAATATATTGAGAATTAACTATTGAGCAACTATGATCGAATGAGAATAAATTAATTGTAGTGATAAATTCTTCATCTTCTGTTCTCGGAGATAAATTATTAAATACGTAGAATATCATACTGTGTATTTATAATGGAGACAAATTTAGCATTGGCATTAACAATGACTTTGGTATTTAACAGCGTTGCAACATTCCGTGCCCACGCTTCTCGTTCTTCTTGCTCTTGTTGCCGTCACGTGTACTGTTGACGGACCAACAGAACAAACCACTTAACCGATTTAGAAAATAGTTTTTTTTTATCTCTTTCCTTATACGACAAGGGTGTGACCTTTAGAAAGTAATTTGAATTCCGGTTATTTACTGTGAGAATTAAGTAACGATTATGAAATTAGAAATTAATTATGTATGAATTTTGTAGGTTATATGGTAACATAAATTCACTCAACGATGGAATTTAACATTTTTTGAAATTTTATTTTAACGCGATGCATCTGACAAAAAAAAATAAATCTTGAAATCACTGACAGTTAGAGAGATAGTTTAACTCATTGGAGTCCATGTATCTCCAATCTTGAAATGGTCTATTTCAGTGGTTCCTAAGCTGGGGTCCCCGGGCCCCTGGGGGTCCGGGACGAGGCTTTAGGGGGTCCGCGAACAACACGCAATATTTAACTAATCAATAGTTAGCTTTAATAAAAATAAAATTCTTTATTTTTCTCCACTCTTTTTTTAATTTTATTTTTTTAAATAAAATAATAATAAACTTTTTTTCTAAATAACTTTGAATTAAATACATTCATGAAATTAATTTCAAACTGATAGGTTATATCTTCAAACAGAATTAAGTTGTTTGGGAGTAGGTTTCGTTTTGGCACAATGCCTGATTAACGGTGACGTTACTCTGATGTAGTTCGGACGTCAAAGCACTTGTAACTTTGAGCATTAATACTACTAGAGACCGGATGACGTCAGCTTTGAATAGATGGGGGCGTAGCGAACGTCTTCCGCCTCTTCCCTTGCAATATGTTTTTTTTTTTTTTTTTTTTTTTTTAATTCAATCAACGTGGCAACAACAGATCGAATTCCAGTTACAGTAGCTACACAAGCCTCCCTGCCTTATTCGGGATTCGAACCCGAGCCCTCTAGACAGCAGCCGAACACGCTATCCACTGCACCACCTGGGCGGATAATGGTTTTAAGGGGTCCGCGAATTTCTTTTTCCTCTGAGGGGGTCCGCGGACTGGAAAGTTTGGAAACCACTGGTCTATTTCATTGTCACTTTCTCATTTTCGTAGGAAAAATTGCAAATGAAGATTACATTGTAATTTGAATGTCAGGTGTAAACCACAGTTAAGTACAGAGCAAATCTCACATTCGTTTAAACAAAATATATTCAGCCCAAAAATGTGTGATATTCCTAACAAAAAAAAACTGTATTGTAAAAAAAAAATCCGCAACGTAATGAAGAATTTGGTAAGTTGCCAGTCAAAACATAAATATGTAATCCCTTATTTTGGCCCAAAGTACGACTCCAAGTGCGAAATGTCCAAAGAGAACAGGGTAGAGTTCCGAGCTGAGATGACGCAGTGGTTAGAGCATGGGGGTTGCACTCGGAGGACCGGAGTTTTATTTCCGGCTCTGCCCAACTATCTCCACGTCTACACGGCACGTTTATTTTGTGGTTCCGAAACTCTTTCCGAGATGTTGGTGATAGAAGAAAGAGGACACGGTTCAAGTGGATGTCACCGCCGCTGGGTTCTGGTTTAAATTTTGTGCACTGCCCCGGCTGTCTAAACAAATCCTGCTGGATAGGTTATGTGAATTACATCACCCTGTAGAGACCTTTCTTAGTTTGGAAATAATTTATTATCATACAAATGGAACTGAACATATCACACTAGTAATATTCAAATCATGAACTGAAGATTTTTATTACAATGTTTTGCATCTTCAGATTTATACAAATTCACATATTTCCCTGGTGAGACTTATATATTTACAGAATACTACTAAATATAAGTTCATTTAGTTAAAGTGGAAATCATATTTTTAATTTTTTAATCGTCTTTAGTAAAAATAATTATATGCTATTGAAGAATGTAAAAAATTGTAAAACGAAAATGTATCTGACTTGTTTAATCTTTATAAAACTATAAGAAATTTATTTCAGAGGTGTTCACTCTACCTAATTGATGATTCTGATTCCTTTATTCCAGTCAGCACATCGAAGAATACCAAATGAAGAGAAAATATGTATACGAAGTTCCTTTGAAATAAAACTTTCTTGAAATATAATATGTATTCAAAGTTATGAAGTCAAAGTTAATTGCATTTATAAAGTGTTTCTTTTTACAAGGATTTAATTATTTAACTAGAAAAGAAATATAAACGCGTTTAATTGTTTTTTATTTTTAATTACTTGAGATATTTTTGTTATTATTGCGTACTTTGAAAAGTACATAATACGAAAAGTAATTAGCAACGACTTTTGTGAATTTGACTCCTCTAAAGTAAGGCTTTTTTTTTTGTATTTTTGAAAATATGGGAAAATCAACGAGTTACAAGATATTCTTTAATGAGAAAAAGTTATCGCTTTATTATCTATATTGATTGGTGTAAATTCTACAGATGAATTCAGTCGATTGATGATAAAATAAATACTTGACAAGTGTTTCGAACTTTTTGTCGTTCCTCAAAACATTGAGCTTATAAAACTTTCTTTAAACATGCCAAAAACACACAAAAAAGCAAGGAATGTATGAATCAAATTTGGGTGGCACTTCTTGGACATCCAAACAGATACCTTACAACTTCCGAGTAGGTAGGATGGTTTGGTTCAAAGAAAGAAACGGTTAGAATAGCCATTTGCTTTGCAATGGAACAGTAATTACGCAGAGATTATTTACAACAGTGGCGAACTTTTGGTTACTTGAGAGTGGACAATCCATCACAAAGATAAATAATTTGTTCTGAATGCATATTTCTACCATTACTTTTCTGTGGAAGCAGTTTTAAACTAGTAAAACAGCCAACAGAAAACCTGTTTTGGAATACCTTAGGGTCACAACACCTTTTAATGAGAGGCTCATATATTTAATGGCGAATAGAAATAGATGAAAGACACTATTAATTCTGTGAGCGGTCGCCACTGCAATTGAGACCGATATGGAGGACCATTTCTGTAAAGTGAAGTCTGCATACGCTAGGTCTCCGTGTATGGATAACGAAAGTTTATGTCTCATCGAATTCCAGGGTCAGAAGAAAGCGTTGATAGTAATGTCACGAGCATCTGGATTGGACGCAAATACTATAAGAAAATGATTTCATTTCTTGGTTTGTTCGATTTTCGTTAAAAATTGTGGATAACCTATTTTTGTAATATTGGAAATACATGTGAGAAATATTTTTGTACTATGGCAGTATATAAATAGAGGGAAATTCTATGATGGATATCAAACCCGTTTGAAAAAAAATATTTAACTAAAATTATTATCATCAGGTACATTATCGACAATTTGCTTAAAATCTTCTTACACCTAATTTTTTGCTAATGTTTCCCATGTCTAGTATTCCTATTGTCTATTATCACCCTTGATCTACTCTCATACTTGACGATACGTATATGGAATTTATAATCATTTCTTCTTTTAAATGATGTGTTTTATAAAACCAGCAGATAACTTCGGACACCTCAGCTAGTACAACATAGAATTAAGTAAAGCCTCCTGTCCTAGTTTTTAACATCCAGCTATTTATGCCCCGAAATGCATTTCTATCCAGAAACGTAACTATTTGCATATATTCCTATATATTTTAAATAAATTGAAATTTATTTCAAAAATATAACTCCATTTTTCATTGTATTCGTTAAAATAATTCATGTTAAAAATTGAGATTCATGCGTTCATAAAACTGTCACAAAATTTGTGAACAAGGTCATGTATCCGACTTTCATTAGTTTTTTTCAAAGATTGCAATCACTCCCTGCATTGTTTGAAAGGTGTTCACCAAAATTCACTAATGATGCTGATCTCTTTATTTAAGTTAGCACTTCAAAGGGTACAAAAGCAAGATAAAAAACGTAAAAAAGAATTCCTTTGAAGTAAAACTTCATTGAAAAAAAACTTTCATAATAGTTTGAAGTCGAAGTCATTAATACTTATGGAGTAAAGTTCTTTTTTGGGGATTTCGATATTGCATGAGACAAAGAGTAGATGATGTTTAATTTTCGGACTAATTAACTATTTATTATTTTTATTTTTAGAGCAATTCTGAAGGATTATGGAAAATAATAAATAAAAAATAACTCGATTTTTTTACTGCTCTCAAAAAGAGGATGCGTTGCTTTCACATAGATAATACTTTTAGGCTAAGTTGTGAATATAAACTATTTTTCTAAGGTGCTTTTTCAAAAAATAAATTGTTTACACTCAATCGATATGATTGTCCGTAAAGTTGAAATAGCAAGTTTTCTCTGAAACGAACCCCCCCCCCTTCCACTCGATTAAAGCCAAGCATGGCATTAATCTGTGAAAATTAGTAAATAACTTCCTTTTTAACACTTTAGAACAAATTTGATTGAACGATAACTGCCGTAAAAATGACTTAATCAAAATGAAATTTTAGTATGTTGTTCAGACGGTCTGTAGGACCTATGGGAATATAAATGAATAATATCACTCAATTAGTTTTGGATTGAACACGGGTTGAAAAAATGATATACATTGAGCTCTATGGGACCTAATTTTTCAAACATTTTTAAGCGGATTTAAAATTCACAAATTGCTTCGAAAATTTTAGGTAATATTCAAATTGTTCCATAAAATATATAAAAAAAAATTCAGCAACATATATTCAGTAGTTATTTAAATAATAATTAAAATATTTATTACACCTCTTATATGAAGCGATCACGTGACCATGATATGAAAAGATCACTTGACCCAATTCAAAAAGATATATGGCATCCATCTTGTGTCAAAATCGTGATTTCTGAAGTTCTTTTTAATTCATATTGTGTGTTGTATCCGTTCTAAAACCACTTTATTTTTGCTTAAATTCTGTGCATCTACATACTGAAACAACGCAATGACAATATATTTCAGTTTAAATGATCATCCAGATATGATTATTTCTACAACGAAGCCTATTTTTCACTTATGTAAAATGTAAACAGCAAAATATGTAGAATGAGTTGCATTAGAATTGCTGTATTTCTTTAACACAAAATTATTTAGCCCATGGAGTCCGCATAGCTGATATGAATGAAATTTGATTTTACAAAAATTGATTTGAAAAAGATGATTTTACAAAGAGAAGGAAGATTTTTTTCGATGAAGTTTTAAGCATAGAGTTTAATTACTTGTAGCCCCAAGGTCTTAATTTTTAAATAAAATAACTTATTATAGTATTGTGATGAATGAAATGAATGGGAAGAAGTTATGAATGAAATGCTGTTTTTATAGAGAGATCAAGGCGTGTTATTTTTTTCTATGACGTCATTTGAGTGAATTTCAGTTGTTTTCTATGAAGTTTTCAAATATAATAAATTATCGTAGTATTATGATAATTTTAAAAATATTACTGACGAATGTATCGCATTTTAGAGATGTTTAAACCAGGCTATTTATATTTCAATGCCGTCATTTGAATGAAGTTAATTTTTTTCAATGAAGGTTTAAGTTTTCAAATATAATACATTAATGTAGTAGTGTGATAAGTTTCAAAATATTACCGAGGAATGAATTGCATTTTAGACTTGTTTAAATAAAATTGCATTGAAGTTGGAAAATGTTTCATAATCAATGCTTTAAGCATGATTGATCTTTCTTGTTTATATTTTACGTGGCTCAGTATAAGAGCAAAGGCGATTTTGAAACATATACGAAACTACTTTATGGATTTATGTCCGATTTTGCACAAAAATAGCTAGCTGAATACTTGTAAGGAAGTGGTATATAATTTATTTTAAACTACGATATTATATGGTCATTTTTAAAAAAAAATTTAACTGACACAAACGAACTATTTATTAAGTAGGTTATTCCACGAGTGTGAATGCCATTGTTGTGATAATTTCTATGGTCATCCCAAATAGGAAGATCCACAAAATCCCACAAAAAATGTTCAAGAAATTTAGAATCGAACTTTCAGATTTCTGCCGAAATAGGAGAGATACCCTAATAGGAGTTTTGCAGAATTTTACTGATTTTTAACATTTTACAACATGAATGAAAAGTGTTTATGTATTTGTTCATACTTTCTGTCTGTCTGTCTGTCTGTATGTATGTATATATGTATGTCTGTCTGTCTTTTCATTCGCACGATAACTTCCGTAAACATGACTTTATCAAAGTGGAATTTAATATGGTGTTAAGATGGTCTGTGGAATATATAGGAATGTAAATGAATATATATAATATCACCTAATTAGTTTTGGATTGAACAAGGGTTGAAAAAGTGAAATACATTGATCCCTAAGGAACCTAATGTTTCTGTGAGACCAGAAATAGAGCTCACATGTTAGTGAGACAGTTTTATGCCAATTATTTATTGATCTAAAGCTTCGAACTATACCTCCAGTCTGACTGACGCCAAGGTTTACGACATGTGAACCCAGAGGTCAGAAAACCATAAATTTAGGGGTGTCAAGACAGAAAAGGGGTCGAACCCTTACTAAAATATGAAGTAACACGACATTGGATGGAAAGGCTATCCAATGGAGAAAGATGCTTATTCCCTCACAACAAAGATCGTCACATATGTGACAGTGACGCTGTATTCATTTGACACCTGGGTCACAATATGACTGTGACGTCGTAGTCACTTGACACCTGGGTCACAATATGACAGTGACGTTGTATTCACTTGACACCTGGGTCACAATGTGACATCATATTTGTGACTTCTATGCGACGTTGCTTATTAGTAACTTTGCAACTTCAATGTGACTATATTCTGTGACGTTTCCACAATTTAATTAACACGTAACAATGTGACGACATGTCAATGGCAATTACGATGTGACGTTACAAACAAGTTAATATGCGATGTCACAAACGACCATGAAAATGACCAAAATGACTTCTCTGTGACCTCAAAATGTTATTGCCGAGACCTACTGTGACGTAAATTTTATGTCACTGTGAAAAAAAAATTTCTGTGAGGGTTGCGTCACTTGAATGCTGCAAATCAGAGAAAAGGGGGAGTAACACCCTCGAGGAAAAAGAGCCACAGCCTGTGACTTAGCAACGACACTTATTCTCAGATATTCTCGTGCGAAGAAAGAACGACAATACTGGAGATACAGAGTGTGCCGTAGATGTTCCAAAATAATGGCTAGATCTATTGATGTGGGCAGTGAAATCAGATTACAAGACGTAGCCAAACAGCCCGAGTTATGGCCAGTACAAATTACTGATGCAAGCATTATGGTCTATGGTAAAGGCCGAAAGTGGAGGTATATGCCCATTAAAACTAGAGATCTAAACATTTTAGGCAATTTAAGTGATCTCACATGTTCCCGTCACCGAAATAATATGTTTAATTGTAATTGAATAATTAAGTATTTAAGTTTGTAATGAATATTTTACTGTTAAAGTTAAAATGGTGTGATCCATTTAGTATTATATTCATTAATAATTCTTTTACAGAACTCGCGCGACTGGTAAATAATTGGAGGGTTAATAGCGGCACAACAAAGCGCTGTACAAATATAAGTCCATTATGTACGCTCAATTTACGACCATGTAAAATAAGTTTTATTTAACAATATTATTATAATTAATAATAGTAGTTATGTTTTTGTTTTCAGTTGCCACAGTTTCAAACATTTCTTTAAGCGATGTTAAAATTTACAAATTGCTTCAAAATTTTTAGGAAATATTCAAATAATTAGATTAAAAAAAAAAAAACCTCAGCGAAATACGTTCGGTAGTTTTTAAATAAAAATGAAAATAATAATGGCACCCATACAATATGAAGATGTCACTTCAAAATGAAATATGGTATCCATCTTGTGTCAAAATCACGATTTTTAAAGTTCTTTATAATTTATATTTAGTGTTGTTTTTATATTGTGTTAATTTATATTATGTATCCTTCCGAAAATTGCTTTATTTTTACGTTTTTCCAGTGCATCCATATTCTACTCCAACGCAGTTACAATATTTTTGAGTTTAAATGATCATTAAACTTTGATTATTACTACAACGAAGCCTAACTTTAATGAATGTAAAATGTAAACAAGTTATTATGATATGTGTTGTATAAAAATTGCTAAATTTGTTTCGCACAAAATTATTTAAATCTAGAGTCTGGAATCAAAGTTTATGAATGAAATACTTACTGCTTTGGCATAGAGAGCCAGACGACTTCTACACTTTTTTACAAACAAAACGAAACACCATGAAGAAAGTGACTGTTTCTATTGAAATTAAATATGCGTACAGCTCATACATAGGTAATGATATGATTACAAAATCAAGGAGACAGGACCAGCAATGATTAGCAATTGCGCATTGAATTTTTAAATCAGTAATTGGTGAACCCTTCTTGGAGGCAATGCATGCTTGTATATATCTAGGTAAGGAGTGATGACGTTTCCTAATGTCATCCTGCGATACTTTCTGCCAGTCATTTCTCAATTGTTGCCCCAGATCTGTTACATTTTGCGGGTCCGTATCTGGCGGTCTATCATGTCCCATACATGCTCGATTGGCGAAATGTCTGGTGATTTTGCTGGCCAAGGAACAGTATCAACAGCACGGAGGCAGTCCACAGATATGCGAGCCGTATGAGGCGTGACATTGTGTTGTTGGAAAATGGCTCTAGAAAGACGTGACATGAAGAGTGACGCAAACGGTCGCAGGATTTCATCAACATATCGTTGAGCTGTATAAATTTGTACCCAGCATGACTAGGGGCGACCAGCTGTCGTAAGAGTTAGTATCCCACACCATCACACCAACGAAATGACTGTTTGCCTGCTGTTGTTGAGACCCAGACCCTCCGACCTACCATAAAGGTGTAAGGTAATTGTTTTGACGTCCGGGGTTGTGTGCCTGTGTAAAACAAAGTCTGATTGAGATCTCTGGCCCTGGCGCCTTCACACACGTATCCGATGGTTATCTGCTGAAAGACTGAAGCGTGATTCATTGTTGAGAACTATTCGAACCCAGTCTGCTGGCAGCCATGATGCTCGGTAACTACACAACTTCAAACGACTCTGTCGATGCAGTAGGGTTATGGGAAAACGTACCTGAAGTCCTCCGTGAGAGTAACCTCACCTCAGCCAAACGCCGTGAGATGGTGGAATGTACCACGGATGGTATGGAAGAATCTATAGCACGTTGGATGCCGTACAATGATGCCATTCGGTCAGTTCGGGCATGTCGCACAATCATCCGATCTTGCCCTGCATTCGTTCACCTTGGCCTTTCAGAACCTTCATTCCGCCGATTAGTTCCTTGCAGCAACCATTGCTGCTAGCACCTTTACACAAGAGTGTCGGTTCGGTGCAGGTGACGGCCTATTACTAGGTATGACCAGCCAGCTTTAAGCATCCCGGCTATACGACCACGTTCGTACTCGTCTAATTGCTTATAAGGTCTTCGGCAACATCGTAACTGTATTATTGGTTGTGTCTCTACGGAACTGCAACGCCGATAACGAGCAAAGTTAAACCGTCACTTTTTTCACATGTTTATGGGATGCTAGTTGTGCAGCAGAAACGCGCTCTACGACCGAAGTTAACACGCATTGAACTTGCAAATTTAATAATTTGCATACTTGGTACAAAAGAATTTGCATGCGAAATTTCGAGATGATCGGATTATATTTTAGAGGTACTTCAGTTTTTTTGAAAAATAGCGTTTGATTGACCACGACAACCAAGAATCATATTTATGGGGTGCCTGTTTCATCGATACTCATCCCCACATCGAATATAGCAATATCAGACCGTATTGGTGTAATAAAGCAATATGGAAAGTCATTTGTTTCGCTCCACTCCTGTGGGCGGAAGGATGCCATTTGCAGATGTTGATAGCATTGCAAATACCTGCTTCAGCTGTAAAGGAAAGGGAGAGACGGGCAAGAAAACAGCGAAAGCTAGTCACGTGAAAAAATTAAAGTCAAGTACAGCAATCTATTAATTGCAAGAACTAAGATAAAATTAAAGTCAGCAATTAGGCATTACATATTGGGCTGGCGTTGGATTAACGCGGACAAATGCAAGCAGCCTGAAAGGCTTGTCCGGACCAGGATCGATAGTTAGGGCCACCTTCGTTCACCGAAATGTGCTCAGTAGCGTCCTCTATCGCAACCAAATGGAAAGAATCAGCATCGGATGAGATGGCACAGTTTCGTTCAGAGTGAACTAGCAGCGCCATCTATCGTCACCAATTGGAGAAGAAATATCCTAGAAACAATACTTCAACGAACGAAAAACTGTAGGAGACTCCGATCTGAAGAACGATATACCTTGCTTCTTTCCACTTAGTACGCTGAGAGCCAAGAAGAAGATGCCTCCACACCAGGGGTGTAGTCGAGGGGGGGGATGAGGGCGGACGCAGACCCCCCACCTTTTCTCCTGATGTCAAGCGTACCCCCACTTTTTACTTTGTAAGGGGACGCTCTTTTTTTAAATTTATATATACATATATAACCCCTTTGCAGCTTGTAATAGTTGAAAGGTTCTTTGAGATAATTTCATTTCAAAATGCAAGAATCTTAATTGATTTTTCTTTCTTGAGCTGAGAATCATATGCTTTGGAGCGCAATTTTTGGTTTTTAATAAATAACTAAATAAAATTAGAATAATTATTATTCTTTTGATTTTATCAACATATTAAGAGCTCGAGTTGGAAAGTAAAAAAAGAAAAAAAAAACAAAATAAAAACTGGATACAATTGAAAAAGTATCTCAATACAAAATCCACGATACATTTAGAGACTAGGGTCGTTACTCAAGGCATTTTATATGGGTGATACTTGTATAGCGATACTTCCCAGCCCTATGTCAATCACAGAAATTATACAGTATTGGCTAAAATTCTTCAAAAAAAAAAAAAGAGCGTCCCCCCACCTTTTTTTTTACGACTACACCACTGCTCCACACTCCACCTACGTTTGTGTAACACAATATTTGTATGACATGTTGCCACCCCAATTACAAATGCCAACCAAAATAATGAACTATCTAAATGCTGCAGAGGGAGCCAATCACAACAAATGCATATATAAACAGTGGTCATCCCCGTCTGCAGCAACAGCGAATGGTAGATGTGGTAGGGAATGAATGGGGGAAAGAAAAAGCGCCCCAATGCCGTATTAAAAAAAACTCCAGTGCACTAAAAACTTTCGAACGAGTCAGCATCATGTTTCTTGGGTTTGAGAAAGGTGTCCATAGAATGTGAGCAATAAAATGGTAGCGAGTGCAGTTAGATGTGTAACGGTTTTCCTACATCATTGAAATAGCACGAATATGCACGTAACACAAAGAGAAAAGGTAACCAACTTTCAATTGTCACTATTAGCACGGAAGGCACACCTTTAACGATTATTAAAATAATTGACTACCAGTTCGTATGAGTAGACCATATGAACGAGTTCGTAAATATTGAACTATAAGAACTATTCTTTATCGATTGTTTAAAGGAAACTGTTTTAAGAAATTTAAGTCAAAGTTATTATGTGTGTAAATATATATATATATATTAATGTAATATTGTCAGTATTATGTGTCTTTTAATAATTGATTTAATTATAGCATAGTTACTCCAGATACAATAGATATCTATTAAGTAAAATATTAAAATAAATTGAGCAATTAAGCATGTTTATTTCTTTATGTTTTGTGTGTTCGTATTCCGAGCTTGAGAACCGGGAGCTTCCATGCTCCACCCTTAGTGGCGGCATCATAGGTAAGTCCTATACTGGTAATTTTTGATAAGGACAATTTTACCTTCTGACATGATGTCGCCGCGCGAATTGGTGCCGTATGTGGTCAAGCTCGGAGAGAATTATAATGTTAATAAGAGAAAGTAAAAAAAAATATAAATAAAAAACAAAATTTAAATTTAATAATGAGTTTGAATATAATAGTGAATTTAATAATGAATTGAATAATGAATGCAATAATGAGATGTAACTCAGTATAATGATAGGAAAATGCATGAAAATGATAATTTAAATATGTATTGTATTATTGTGTATATATGTGTGTATTAGTATAGATATTTAGTATATAGTCAGAAGTGTACAGTGTATTAAATCATGGCGCCGAATAAAACTAGGCAAAGTAATAAAAGAGCGAGGCAAGATCCTCCGATTAACAATATGCAGCAGGAGGTAAATGTAAATAGCAGTATAACAGATAACGCGGCTGTTACAAATAACGCAGTCCATGTGCAAATGCCCACAAATCAAACGCAGCAAAATACATCGTTGCCAATTATGCAGATGTTGCCATCATTTGATGGGCAAAAGGAAAATAATGTAAATTTCTTTATCATACAATTTAAGGAAATAGCGGATTTAACATCATGGTCCGAACAAGAGAAAATTATAATTGTCAAATCAAGATTAAAGGGAAAGGCTCAACAATTTCTAGCAGAAAATATTGCTCTGCAAAAGGAAAAATCATATGAAAAATTCATGGAGTTATTAAAAAACAAATTTGAAAGGAAACAAACATTAGTGCAAAAACACAACAATTTTAACAATCTGAAACATTTACCAAATATGGCAATTAAGGAGCTTGCACAAGAAATCGAAAACCAGGCGATAATATTTTTAGAGATAGACGGAACAATTGATGCAAATGTACAAAAAATTATAGAAAAAATTAAACTGACCAAATTTTTACAGATAGTCAGAGAAGATTTAAGAACAGAAATAAAAAAAAATGACCCGAAAACCTTTGACGAAGCAGTGAAAATAGCTGAGGTGATAGAATCCGCATTGGAGGAAGATAATGATAATGTAAATAATATTGAAGTAGAAAATAAAATAATTGAGAATGTAGAAATAAATCATGTAAAAACTGAAAATAATGCAGAAAAGCCGCCACAGAAATTCTGTATAGCGTGCGGTCGCAACAATCACTGGATGTCAGAATGTTTTACGCTGCAAAAAGTACAAAATAATTTAAAAAGGGCATTCACAAATGAAAACAGCAGTCAAGAAACCACCAATTATCAACAAAGACCCACTAATCAAAATAATTATGCACACTGTAGTAGGGCGAATTTCAGAAGAGGCAATTTCATAAATAACCGGGGTATACGGCGGCGTGCAGGAAATAACAACAGACAATTTCAAAGTAATAACAGAAGATCATATCAGAATAATGGACCACATTATGAAAGCAATCATAGGCAATATCAGAATAATGAATATTTAAACTAAGAAAGGGACCTCGAAATAAAAGACAAATAGGAAGTTATAAGGCATCAAATAAGGATTCGAGATCCCATAAAATTGCAAGCAAAATTAATAAGGATGCACAGAATTTAAATGAACATTTACTGAATTCAACGTATGGACAGAGTGACGCACTGCCAATGATCAACGTAAATTTAGAGAACATAAAAACAGTGGCTCTCATAGATAGTGGCGCAAGTGTCAGTTTATTATCAGATAGAATTTTTCAAAAAATCAAAAATAAAATAAAAATAAACTATTTATCTAGACAAGTAAAAATCCAAACCATGACCAAGGAAAACATTCAATTTTCAAAATGCATAAGCTTCAGCTTTAAAATTGAAAACAAAAGATGCAAAAATTCATTTTTTATAACTAAACAATTAAACAACACCCCCTATGAAATAATTTTAGGATTTGACTTTCTCAAAAATCATCATGCCATAATTGACACAAATAAATTAATATTAAAGTTTGTCAAAGAATCCATATCTATCCCATTTAAAAACAAAAATCAGAAGAAAGCACAGGAACCAGAAAATAATAATACAAGAGTTGAACATATTCAATGCTTAAATGCAAGCTTAGCGCATAAAATTAAATTACTCCCTCAAGAAACAAAATCAATAAAATTAAAATTAAATGAAAACTATTTTGAGGATAAGGAGGTATTGTTAAATATTACAAATTCTTTAAAAGATTTACACGCTGAGCATTCTTTACATTATGTAAATAATAGAAAATTTATTTCTACTCTATTAACAAACAAAACAGAAGAAGAAATTCAACTTAATAAAAATATGATAGTAGGTACTGTAACACCGCAATTTGAAATTATAGAAGAAAAACATAATGACGATAAAATTTTACAGGTCAATAATATAGAGAGTTTAAATAACCCACAAAAAATGGACATTTCAGCTTTACGAAAAGCGGAATTAACACAGCAAGATTTTAAACTAGATCACTTACAAGAAAATGAAAAACATATATTGCTAAAATTACTGTTACAAAATTATGATGTATTTTCGAAATCATACAAAACGCTGGGAATGACGGAAGAAATAGTACCGGAATTTAATTTACTACACCAGTACCCAATACAGTGTAAACCTTATCCCTTGCCAAAAATGTTAAAACCTGTACTCGAAAGTGAGATAAAACAATTGTGTGAAGCAGGAATAATTGAAAAGTCTACCAGTAACTACGCCTTCCCATGCCTATTAATTAAGAAAAAAAGCAATTTGAACAATAGTCATACAGATAAAGTACAAAAGTATCGTTTAGCCGTAGATTATAGATTGTTAAATCAAATTACTGAATTACTGCCCGTAAATATTGGTAAAATTAGCGACATTCTGCACAACATCGCAGGCCACAAATTGTATACTGTTATTGACTTGAAATCCGCGTTTTTTCAAATAAAAATCAAACCTGAACATGGGTCGATACTCACATTCGTAACGAAGGACGCTGCCTATAGACCTAATAGAATGCATTTTGGCGCAAAAAACTCATCAGCCTATTTTTCTTTATTAATGATGAAATGCTTAGGAGACTTAAAAGATCAGAAAATTGAATTTTATTTAGATGATATTGTAATTGCCGCAAATTCATTCGAGAAAATGTTGGAGAAATTAAAAACGGTATTTTCGAGATTAGGTAAATTTGGTTTAACCATTGACCCTTCAAAATTACAAATGTGTAAACAGAATATTAAATTTCTAGGATTTAAGATAAGTAAGGAAGGCATAACACCTTCAGATGATAATGTACAAAAAATAACGAATTTCCCTGTGCCAACGACAGTAAAAAAAGTAAAATCATTTTTAGGTTTATGTAATTATTTCAGGCAGATTATACCAAATTTTTCTGAACTATGCAATCCATTAATTGAGTTAACAAAGAAAGATAAGAAATTTATATGGACGGAGAAATGCGAAGAAGCGTTTGTAACATTGCAAAACGCGATTTTATCGAAACCGGTAGTCAGGGCAGCTGATATGTCAAAGCCGTTCTTTTTGTCGACTGACTGTTCAAAAGTAGCCGCGTCAGGAATTTTACTTCAATCAGTGAATGGGAATTTTCATCCTATCGAGTATTATAGCAGGAAACTTTCAGACAGAGAAAAGAAATATCCGAGCATGAAACTAGAATTGCTAGCAATTCACGACGCTATAATACATTTCAAAGATTTTTTATATGGTACGCATTTTACGGTATTTACTGATTCTAAAGCTTTAACTCGCTACATACACTTAGAAAATCAAAATTCTGATTTAATCGCAAGATGGTTATTAAATTTACAACAATATTCATTTGACATAAAATACATTAAAGGACAAGATAATCCCAGTGATTTTATGTCACGTCAAATTTTTTCTGAACAAACTAAGACTAAATTGATAAATAACATTATTGCTAATGACAGCGCGATAACGATAGCCAAAATTGTAGAAGAGCAAGCAAAAGATAGAGAGATAAAGAAAATTATTAACGGACTGAATGCAAAATCTAAGCAGCAGCCAAAATATGTAAATAAATACTATAGAGATGTAAATACAGGATTAATTATGATAAAGACTGCTAGAAATATCAGAAATCCTATGCAAAAGGACAGAATTCTAATACCTCACAGTCTAAAATTTGCAGTTATTGAGTTAGCTCATACACCACATTTTGGAGTAGAAAAAACCTATCAAATTCTGAATAGAAATTATTACTGGAAAGGGGCATACAGTGATGTACAAAATTTTTGCGCATCATGTGATGCATGCTTATGTTACAAGAATAAGGCTATAAGACCTATGGCATTACAACGTGTCCCTCGTCCATGTAAACAAAATCACACAGTGGCATTAGACATTGTAGGGAAGCTACCGAGAAGTAACGGACAACATGAATACATCATAACGATGATAGACCATTACTCGAGATTCTTGGAGGCAGTACCCGTGAGAAATATTACAACTGTGAGTGTATTACAGGTAGTAACAAATTGGATAGCTTCAAACGGAGTACAAAATTGGATTTTATGTGATAATGGGAGACAACTAAAAAGCGAAGAATTTAAAAAATTCGCAGAGCAACATGGTATAAAAATAAAATATACGTCTATTTACAAACCTAGCTCAAATGCAATTTTAGAAAGAAGCCACTTGGGAATAAAAAATTCTTTGGCAGCAATGGCTGACCAAACATTTAATTGGCACAAAGTCTTGCCATATGTAAAATTATTTCATAATGCAACACCCAGCGCAAATATAGACCACAGTCCCGCTATTTTGTTTCTTACCAGAGATTTGAAATTACCCGGAGAAAATAATCTGGAAATAGCGGACCCTGATGACAGTCCGATTTTAACTAAAACTGAATATGGTAATGACGTCAGTGAAGCACTTACATTAGCGGAAAATATCAATAAATTTACTAAACAGAAACAAATTCAAGCTCAAATTAGACAGGAGAGGATTTGTAAAAGAGTGAGAGAGAAAAAATTATTAAAAGGGCAAATTGTATATTTGAAAAATTTGAGACCCACCACAGCATTACAAAAAAAATTTCAAGGACCATATCGCATCGTAAAGGTGATCCGTAACAATAATTACGCTATCACGCCTATGTACGATCCAAATAAAAAATGGATAGTTGTTCACGCGAATAAATTATATAAAGCAGAGCCGCGTAAAAAGTATTTACAAAGTAAACAAACACGGTGAACTGTTGACAGAAGTCAATCGCATGTAAACAAAGAATATAACGCCAATAAGCCAAATAATGGGAGTCTTAGACGTTATAATCTGAGGACACGCAAAAAATAGTATTCGAAAGCAAAATAATATATAATTATAAAAATGTAATATGAAAATTTTATGTGCGAAAACGCAAAATATGTTATATTAGTGTAACGGTAATGAAGGCATTAAATGTATAATTGTAAAAATTTAATAATTAATAAAGGTAGTTTGTAAAATAAATATGAGGATAATATTTTTTGTAAAACAAATATGAGGATAATATATTTTGTAAAATAAATATGAGGATAACATATTTGTAAAATTAATATGAGGATAATATTTTTTGTAAATATGAGGATTTTGTAAATATGAGGATAAAATAAAAATATAGGTAATAAATAAACATTTATGTATGGATACATAACGTATAAAGAGAGCAATAAATATCAGAAAAAATATGTAGAAGTGGTAAATAATACATACAATACCCCTCAATGTTCTAAAATAAAATAAACTAAGGTGTTAGAAGAAAGAAGGAGAGAGATAATTAAATTTCACTTACTTGCAATTGGTCTTGCTTGAAAACGAAAGGTGGTAACAGTCAGTAATGGACATCAAAATTTTATCAAGTCTTTCTATAATGGCAGGCATGGAATGGAATTCCTCACGATATCTTTTCTTTTTTTTTTCCTTTTCTTGTGCAGGTCTTGAAAAAATAGTATAACATAATTAATAAAATTCAAAATAAAGTCATGGAACATGGTAAATGCAAGTACAGGATATTCAAAATCATAAAAGTATTAATTAAATACCTCATAAAAAGTTGACAGAATAAAAGCAAAATCATAAATAAATAAATAAATGTGTGAAGTCAAAATAAACACTCACAGCTGATGTAAATAATAATTAGTAAATTAATAAATATATATTACATAAATGGTGTATACAGACCTTTTACGAAAACACGCAATCTAAAAAACAAAATAAAAGTTAATTACATATATGGATTAATAAAACTTGAATGAGTAGGATTAATTTCCCAGCCTTCACAGTCAGCGTAACAGCTCCATATATGGCCATTGTACGGCGAAAGCTAGTCACCTTCAAAGTAAATAGCCAGGCTAAAAATAAACATCGGAGAAAATCTCCCCTGCATAGTACGAGAATAATACGAAATAAATTTCTGTTGTAAGCATACAGTCAATGTTTCAAAATTAAAATTATAATTGCAGGCAATTATAGTTAGTTAAAAATACCGGCCGGTATATAAAAATAAAATACATTAGGAAAAGACATTGATTTGTATGTAAATGATAAATGATTGAGTATTATTAATAAATTATTGCATTAATTAAGCATCACGGGAAATAAAAAGAAATAACAGATAAAATTAAATATGAAAGAATTATATTTAAATAAATAAATATGTAAAGTTATGCTGAAACGGGAACATAAAGTCAGTTATATCAATAACATAACAAAAGCATGGTATATTCATAATACTACACATAAAAAAATATATCACGCGTTGTTGCAACAAGGGATAAATAAATCCAATAAATTAAAAGTACATGAAATCAAAATAATAATTCAACAGTCAGATCTGTGTTAAGGTCATAAGATAAAATATATATATATATATTAAATTAAATAGAATTAATAACAACATATGTAAAATAAATATATAATATGATACGCATAAAATATAACTGCAATTAAATTCCTTAAAAGGATATACGTAAAACCTCTCACTTCAATGGTGAGCGTAAGCCGTCAAGATCGGACAATACAAAGTCAAAAGCCCGCGCTTGAGAAGAGGATACCGCCAAAGTTGCAAGATAACGATTAAATCTTTAGCGATACATGCAAAAGGCAGTTAAAATCCCTTTTACGTAAGTTTGCGCTCTGCAAACAATGAAGACACTCATTCAAGGCTCGCCGTGGGGGTCAACAGATTCGCAGTTGGCATGGAAACGCGTTGAGGGGAACAGAGGAAAGCTACGGGTCAAGCGAATTTTTTCTTTTTTTCTTTTCTCCCTTCCTCCCGCGCAGTTGTTGCAGCCCGGCCGTCCAAACAGTTGCTCTAAGTCCTCTGGACGAGTCGGACGGTCTGGGTCTTCAACACGAAAGGGCAGCGGAAGAGGAAATTTAAAGTGCGCATTGTGAGATGCACAGTATTTTGGAGTTGCGAAATGAGTATATATATTTGATATTTTAAATGCCGCGATGTAATATGATGTAAATACGGTGTTCAAAATTAGCCATGATTGATACACACAAAAATATATAACATGTTAATTATTGTAACAAATAAGAAATATATACAGCTAAAAAATTGTCGAAAAATTATTTACGTCTGTGAAAATGAGAAATCAAGGTAATGAATTGTGTATAGTTTAATGTAATGTTGTGAACTTGTATATAAATAGAAATGCAAATAACAATTATGATATAGTCTTCATTTGAAGTGTACAATAGACTGTACTAAGCAACATAATGAAAATATAAATATTGAAGTACCGGAACTTTGAAAGTTAAGTCACAGGATGGTGACTCATTCTTCCGTGCTCATGATAATTCAATGTGACAATAAGGTGTCTTCCGTGCTCATGATAATTCCATGTGACAATAAGGTGTCTTCCGTGCTCATGATAATTCCATGTGACAATAAGGTGTCTTCCGTGCTCATGATAATTACATGTGACAATAAGGTGTCTTCCGTGCTCATTATAATTCCATGTGACGATATAGTGTGCCTTCCGAACAGTGATAATTTCTTCATGTGCAGCAGTATATGTGTTACCAAGTACGATGGTGTATCTTCCGAACAGTGAGTTCCTTCATTTTAGTGACATGTCGGTTGTAATGCACCGATATATGTAGGTCAATGTTACAATATAGTGTGTCTTACATGCGGTGATCTGCATTTCTGTGACAGATATATGTGCAGTGGATCAAAGCAACATTTCCACAGTGGCCGCAATGTGTACACATATGTGTTCAGTGCGATGTTTACCGTGTGTTGAAGTTTTCTCTCTGCAAGGGGGGATATCATGTAAAACAATATTTGTATGACATGTTGCCACCCCAATTACAAATGCCAACCAAAATAATGAACTATCTAAATGCTGCAGAGGGAGCCAATCACAACAAATGCATATATAAACAGTGGTCATCCCCGTCTGCAGCAACAGCGAATGGTAGATGTGGTAGGGAATGAATGGGGGAAAGAAAAAGCGCCGCAATGCCGTATTAAAAAAAACTCCAGTGGACTAAAAACTTTCGAACGAGTCAGCATCATGTTTCTTGGGTTTGAGAAAGGTGTCTATAGAATGTGAGCAATAAAATGGTAGCGAGTGCAGTTAGATGTGTAACGGTTTTCCTACATCATTGAAATAGCACGAATATGCACGTAACACAAAGAGAAAATTTAACCAACTTTCAATTGTCACTATTAGCACGGAAGGCACACCTTTAACGATTATTAAAATAATTGACTACCAGTTCGTATGAGTAGACCATATGAACGAGTTCGTAAATATTGAACTATAAGAACTATTCTTTATCGATTGTTTAAAGGAAACTGTTTTAAGAAATTTAAGTCAAAGTTATTATGTGTGTAAATATATATATATATATATTAATGTAATATTGTCAGTATTATGTGTCTTTTAATAATTGATTTAATTATAGCATAGTTACTCCAGATACAATAGATATCTATTAAGTAAAATATTAAAATAAATTGAGCAATTAAGCATGTGTATTTCTTTATGTTTTGTGTGTTCGTATTCCGAGCTTGAGAACCGGGAGCTTCCATGCTCCACCCTTAGTGGCGGCATCATAGGTAAGTCCTATACTGGTAATTTTTGATAAGGACAATTTTACCTTATGACAGTTTGCTACAATAGGAAAACGAAGTCACGGCTTAAGTTTGGTCAACTTCTCTCATGCAGAGTCTTCTAGAGTTTTTCTTGTAGAAATTTTGAATGCTTTTATGAGCATGCTCTGCAAACGTCAAAGAATTTGAGGTCATGGTGGATTACTTTGTTTTTTACATACCTAGGAGCATTAACAATACAACGCTTTATTTTGGAAAAATTGCAATCTCCGGATGTGGCATTTTGTCGCAGCTCTCCAAACCGGACTAACGTAGAAAAGTGCCCGTGCAATGACTTGTTTGTAAATAATTTATTTATTGGGGACGGATAGGTGGGATTTTCTACCAAGAAGTGGGGTGAGGGCTTGATAGGTTTTGTTAACTGCTTTCAGCTTGGTTTCAATATGATCTCCTTAAGATAACTGGTACTCTAAAGTTACTCCCAAATACTTTTCGGAGTGCGAGAAAATTATACTTTTGTTTAAATTTTGAGATTAAAGTTAGTTCTCGGTAGTCGGGTTTAAAAATACATACTGCACTCTTGCAGGCATTAATTTTAATTCTCCAGGTCACGTGTCAGAGATCAAGGCTATGTTTAATGTAGTTTTGGAGTGTGTTGATGCAATTTTACGGTGAGCAGCTCCATGCAATCAGGGTTGTTTTATCTTCAAAGATAGCCTGCTTAATTTGTGTTATGCTTGGAATATATTTGATGAAGATTTTGAAAAAGAGGGGACTTAAATTTTCTTCTTGAGGAACTCCGGATCTGATTGGTCGGACAGAAAAAAGAGTTTGGTCAATTCGTACGCGGAAAGAACGCTTACTTAGATACGAATTGATGATGGTCAGATGTTGAGAGTCGGAATACCACGTCGCACCAGCTTTGTAATTAGTTCAGTAATTAGCGTTTTATCAAAAGCTTTAGCTATGCCTAGAAAGACAATGCTAGCATACGGCCTGTTGTTAGCGTTTGTGTGGATACTTTCACCAACACCATGAGTTGGGATTGCGTGGGATTAGCAGACGGAAATCTATGCTGGTCCGGTATTAAAATAAGTTTAAGTTTGCAGAAACTATCCAAGCGCATAAGCAACACTAAATCGTAGTTTTTAGATAAATTTGAAAGTAGACTAATTGGTCTCCAATTTTCGACAAGGGCAATATTTTGAAATGAAAGTGTATGAATGA
>OX578139.1:101165887-101525887 GCA_951213105.1 Amaurobius ferox | reverse complement strand
TTGTCATCGGATACTTCAGAAGAAACAAGAACAATAATACTTCTAAAAAAGACTGCATTTATGAATGTAACAAAATAATAAATGAAGCATTAAAAAGAAATTATCCTAGATATTTTTACAACATAATTACTATTCCTTTTTCAAAGAAAAAAATTGTACTTTGTTTGAATCTGAGTGAACATTCTTAATTATATCTGCGTCCCTATCATTTTAGAATCTTTTGGCGCATGTGCGACTTTCCCTTATAAATGCCTAGACTTCACGTTGGTTTGATGGATGTATCTCTTCCGTTCTTGGTTCCATCTTTGCTTCTGTGTCCGATTGGGTGCTTCTATCTGTGCACATGTGGGAGATTGACCATTGAGTTACATTGGTGCCGTGAGCGTTGCCCGGGTAGTAAAATCAGCTTTAAGCGGGAAAGGGGTGTCGCAACCCACCCCTACCATTATATGCAAATCATATAGTCACTCCCGTTTTCACTTCTCTATTCATCAATATATCCTTATATTCCACTCTGGATGCAGAGCTGCAATTATCTCCTTTACTTTTTTGGGTGTTCCTTTAATGATATAATTCTTATATATATATATATATATATATATATATATATATATATATATATATATATATATATATATATATATATATATATATATATATATATATATATATATATATACATATATGTATATATATATATATATATATGTATATACATATATATATATATATACATATATATATATACATATACATATATATATATATATATATATATATATATATATATATATATATGTATATATATATGTATATATATATGTATATATATATGTATATATATATATATATATATATATATATATATATATATATATATATATATATATATATATGTATATATATATATATATTTATATATATATATATATATATATATGTATATACATATATATATATATATATATGTATATACATATATATATATATAGATATATATATATATATACATATATATATATACGAGGCATGTTTTTTAAGTAAGTACCGTTTTGGAATTAAAAAAAGACGTGCAAAGATATCGCAATAATTTTATTTCTACATGAAAGCCTGTATATATATGTATATATATATATATATATATATATATATATATGTATATATATATATATATGTATATATATATATATATATATATATATATATATATATATATATATATATATATATATATATATATAGAATCATACAGAATGAAGGATACGAACAAATGTATTATTATACCACTCAGAAAAAAGGCGCAATGCAGCTCTATATACTGATGCAGGATATAACTAATATAAACGGTTTGAAAAAAGGAAGGGGGGAAAAACCATATGAATTGCATAAAAATGGCTGAGAGGGATAGCGACCTCTCATTCCCGTTTTAAGTACTTTTACGTCTAGTCAACGCCCACGGATACCAATGCAATTCAATGACAGATCCCCGTAGCATGTGCAAAAATGAAAGCTCCAGAATGCAGAAATGGAAGCTTCAGAATGTAGACAGAATGTAGACAGAAATGGATCGACGGGAACTTACTGCCAACGATACTACCGACTAAAACGCAACGCCCGTTTCGCAACATGAAGTATGTACCCATACGCATGCGTACCTCGATAATTCAAATATGATGTCATATTCTCAAGTCATTACTGAATGAATAATCCTCTTCTTTAAAGAAGGAATTGTAAATATCTTTAAGGAAATTCCGTGGGTAATGATTTTTAAGTGCTCCTTGTAAAATGAGTTTCTTACAAGTGGGACAATCCTTTTTGAAAGTATTATTATTACGATTTCCTCTCAGATGTCCTGTTATGATGTTACGGAAAATTTTCCTAGTTAAATTCGACTTCCATCCAATTATTTGGTTAATCTTCATATCAGAATTATTGCGTTTATTGTACATAACTGTATGAATTCCATTTTTATGCTTGTATCTTATGGTTATGTCAAGGAAATTTACTTCGTTTTTGACACTATTAGGGTTCTTAATAAGATCCAATTCCGGACGATAAAAGTCAAATTCAAATTCAGGAGTATTTGAGTAATGACCTAAAATCACATCGTCCACATATCTGTAATATGGCATCTCATATAATACATGATTATTCCTTTCAAAATATGTTAAATATATGTCAGCCAGGACTGATGAACAGCCCCCGCCCATAGGAATACAGTTTAGGATATTGTATTTCCATTCTTCAAAGGCTTTGATGGGTAATCCATATTTAATAGCTAATTTGTATGTGAAAGAATCCAAATCTATATTAAAATCTTCTTTCACGTAGTCAAATTCCTGTCTGCGGAATTTGGTACCTTTTTCAAAAAGTTTTCTTAAAGGCAAGTCATCAATCACTTCAAGATTACCTGTAATTATATGATTATGGTGTTTGTCTCGTAAATTACTAAGATGGCATTTACATACTTTACTATTCATCATAGATGTATTTTTACTTAATTGGTTGTAATTGTATAACTTTCTTCCGTAGGGTCGTACATAACGGTATGTAAGCTTAACTTTGATGTTAGCTATAGGAATCATCTCATTCAGTTGATTGAACAATAGTTTGAAAGGTATTCTGTCAAATGTCTTATTTTTAAAGGTTGTAACGAAGTATTCATTACGGATTTCTTTATTGGGCTGACACTTCAAAAATACATTAGATTTCTGAGCCTTCATTTTTATAAAATCGAGTAATATGGCAAAATAAAAGTGTTGTTTGTTATTAGGATCTATAGATGCCAGATGATCAATGATGTATTCCCAAATTCTACGTAAGTATTTCCGTCTGATTCCAAATACAAAATTCTTTATCCAATTATTGTTGATCGGAGTATTATTGTTAAACGAGACCATGAGATTTTCCAATTTTGCGTGAGTGTCTTTAAAGCTAATATATATTTTGTTCCTGCATCGCTTCCATCTAGATGTTTTATGCAAATGACACATACTGGATACCAGGATTGAATCTACATTTTTACAGTAATTCAGATTATAATTTTCACTGAAAATTGCTGTGTTAAGGCCAAATGGGAATGCAGAACCGTATTGCATAATATGCGTGTACTCCCACCACAGACGTTCCCGGAGGCGAGGTACAATATCCAGTATTGTAATCACACAATTAGAAAATTCATGGACATGGTAATGCTTTAATTCTATGTTCGTAGAAGGACGATCCAAGGTCATACTCTGCTTTATTTGGTTTCTATGTAAATTAATATGTAAATGCAAGGGATTCTTGGTTTGTCCTATATGTAGAATATTGCATGTGGAGCACTTTATACAATATATCACATTGAATGTTTTGCAGAACGAAAATTGACTTTTAGATTTCGGTCCAATTTGTAAAGTGTTGGCACAGGGGCATAATTTGCATTTATTCGATGAACATCTACTAAACTTAAAGCCTTTTAAATTGTAAAAGTGTTTATATATTCCATCAAAAAATATAGATCCGTGCGGGATCGCGTTCGGTGACTGCACAACATCATTAAGGTTTTTTGTTGTCACACCCGGATTGGAGTTAATAATCACCGGTTTGAAAAAGTGCTTAATAGAAGCCATCAATTTTCAGGTATCAATTATAGTCAAAACACTATAAATGTAGCTGGTTATCGATAATATAAATACCCTTGTATTATATCACCGGGCATATATTCAAAAGATATTAATAAATTAATTCCACAATGAATACGTTTGCCAGTCGCTAAGATCAGTAATGTATACATCCATGTTATTCAAAAGTTTTAATCATTTTGAGGAGTTCAGCTTCTTCAGATGAAAATTCTTAATGACAGATGAAAAATGATTATGATCAATCCTACTTGAGCAACTTAAACTTTATATATCATCCCAAATCTTTATTCGCTATTCACCAATCAAATTATCTTCCTTATAATCCGATGTGACAATTATAATTTTATATTTTTAAAAAAAGACTTTATGATTTTAGATTTTTTATTTCTATTTTATTTTTTACAAGAGGGAAAATCCAGAACACACAAATCATACGATTAAATTCGTCCAAAAGAGTATACTACACATAAAACAGATCAATAACAGTAAAAAGGAGCACAAATAGCATTTGTAAATAATACACACGCAAACACACCCTCCCCACCAAACCTCACGCATTAAACCGGGTAAAAATTGATGTACTGACATACAAAACACATACCTGAATCCGCGTATTCCTCTATTTCGTCCATCATAATGTAACGCCGGTTTATACCATTCTGTCAAAAAAGGCCTTCAGAAGTAACACCAATATCCGCACTCCAGCCAACGATCTCACACATCACACGGAAGACCTATGCATTCTATGCATGGTCCGGGAAGTGGCCTTTAATAAATCCATAAGATATAAACATTTCTGCGCAATGCTGCAAGAAACCGCTATATCCGATATAGAATCATACAAAATGAAGGATACGAACAAATGTATTATTATACCACTCAGAAAAAAGGCGCAATGCAGCTCTATATACTGATGCAGGATATAACTAATATAAACGATTTGAAAAAAGGAAGGGGGGGAAAACCATATGAATTGCATAAAAATGGCTGAGAAGGATAGCGACCTCTCATTCCCGTTTTAAGTACTTTTACGTCTAGACAACGCCCACGGATACCAATGCAATTCAATGACAGATCCCCGTAGCATGTGCAAAAATGAAAGCTCCAGAATGCAGAAATGGAGGCTTCAGAATGTAGACAGAATGTAGACAGAAATGGAACGACGGAAACTTACTGCCAACGATACTACCGACTAAAACGCAACGCTCGTTTCGCCACATGAAGTATGTACCCATACGCATGCGTACCTCGATAATTCAAATATGATGTCATATTCTCAAGTCATTACTGAATGAATAATCCTCTTCTTTAAAGAAAGAATTGTAAATATCTTTAAGGCATTTTCCATTTCCATGAATTTTCTAATTGTGTGATTACAATACTGGATATTGTACCTCGCCTCCGGGAACGTCAGTGGTGGGAGTACACGCATATTATGCAATACGGTTCTGCATTACCATTTGGCCTTAACACAGCAATTTTCAGTGAAAATTATAATCTGGATTACTGTAAAAATGTAGATTCAATCCCGGTATCCAGTATGTGTCATTTGCATAAAACATCTAGATGGAAGCGAGGCAGGAACAAAAGATATATTAGCTTTAAAGACACTCACGCAAAATTGGAAAATCTCATGGTCTCGTTTAACAATAATACTCCGATCAACAATAATTGGATAAAGAATTTTGTATTTGGAATCAGACGGAAATACTTACGTAGAATTTGGGAATACATCATTGATCATCTGGCATCTATAGATCCTAATAACAAACAACACTTTTATTTTGCCATATTACTCGATTTTATAAAAATGAAGGCTCAGAAATCTAATGTCTTTTTGAAGTGTCAGCCCAATAAAGAAATCCATAATGAATACTTCGTTACAACCTTTAAAAATAAGACATTTGACAGAATACCTTTCAAACTATTGTTCAATCAACTGAATGAGATGATTCCTATAGCTAACATCAAAGTTAAGCTTACATACCGTTATGTACGACCCTACGGAAGAAAGTTATACAATTACAACCAATTAAGTAAAAATACATCTATGATGAATAGTAAAGTATGTAAATGCCATCTTAGTAATTTACGAGACAAACACCATAATCATATAATTACAGGTAATCTTGAAGTGATTGATGACTTGCCTTTAAGAAAACTTTTTGAAAAAGGTACAAAATTCCGCAGACAGGAATTTGACTACGTGAAAGAAGATTTTAATATAGATTTGGATTCTTTCACATACAAATTAGCTATTAAATATGGATTACCCATCAAAGCCTTTGAAGAATGGAAATACAATATCCTAAACTGTTTTGTCAACCAATATCATAGCAAACTCAATAATCAACGGAATTCAGTCATACCCACTCTCTATCAGGGAAGTACAAGAACGTTTTGTGATCACATATACCGACAAAGTGGTATCTAATTACGCATTTACTTGCAAACCTTTTTACATAGAAATCTTACAGAAATCTTACATGGAACCCACAATGTACAAACCCTTACCATATAATTTAGCTGTGATGACAAATAAGATCAAGGCTCTATATAAAAGAATCGGCATCAATTTAAAAACTGTGTCCTTTCCTTATTTAGTACTCATTCCAAAACTGCATAAAACACCCGTAAAGTTCCGTACGGTAACTGTAGGATGTAATACATATATTACATTGGCTAACAAAAAACTTATGAATATACTTAAACCTGCATATAAAGCTTTATTAGTACAAAATCCAATAATCATAAAAAACAGCTCTGAAGTCATTAAACGATTGAAATATTGCAATAAAGATATACAGTTCACCAGCTATGACTTCCGGAACCTTTTCAACAACATTGATCTTAAAAAATTACATGCAATACTTTTACTGGTGCATACAGAATACAATCTTAAGAACGTAATCACTTTGCGAAGGTATATGGATTTAATTCAGCTCGTACTGTTTGAGAACATATTAAATAGCGGAGGAGTATTTTATCAACAAATTAGGGGTATTCCTATGGGCGGGGGCTGTTCATCAGTCCTGGCTGACATATATTTAACATATTTTGAAAGAAATAATCATGTATTATATGAAATGCCATATTACAGATATGTGGACGATGTGATTTTAGGTCATTACTCAAATACTCCTGAATTTGAATTTGACTTTTATCCTCCGGAATTGGATCTTATTAAGAACCCTAATAGTGTCAAAAACGAAGTAAATTTCCTTGACATAACCATAAGATACAAGCATAAAAATGGAATTCATACAGTTATGTACAATAAACGTAATACTTATGATATGAAGATTAACCAAATAATTGGATGGAAGTCGAATTTAACTAGGAATATTTTCCGTAACATCATAACAGGACATCTGAGAAGAAATCGTAATAATAATACTTTCAAAAAGGATTGTCTCACTTGTAAGAAACTCATTTTACAAGAAGCACTTAAAAATCATTACCCACGGAATTTCCTTAAAGATATTTACAATTCTTTCTTTAAAGAAGAGGATTATTCATTCAGTAATGACTTGAGAATATGACATCATATTTGAATTATCGAGGTACGCATGCGTATGGGTACATACTTCATGTGGCGAAACGGGCGTTGCGTTTTAGTCGGTAGTATCGTTGGCAGTAAGTTTCCATCGTTCCATTTCTGTCTACATTCTGTCTACATTCTGAAGCCTCCATTTCTGCATTCTGGAGCTTTCATTTTTGCACATGCTACGGGGATCTGTCATTGAATTACATTGGTATCCGTGGGCGTTGACTAGACGTAAAAGTACTTAAAACGGGAATGAGAGGTCGCTATCCCTCTCAGCCATTTTTATGCAATTCATATGGTTTTTCCCTCCCTTCCTTTTTTCAAATCGTTTATATTAGTTATATATATATATATATATATATATATATATATATACACAGCATAGTAAACATATAAGATTAAAATTAATTCCACAGTTATCCAAATATTCTCCAGAAGTTGGCGCAAAGCAGCACACTCTCCTAAAACAGCAACATACAAGATTGATATGAAAAAAGAGGGGGAATGACCAAATGCAAGGCATAAAATGTTAGAGGGGGATGGCGACCCCTCTTTCCCGTTCAAAAGACAGCTTTTACGCCCGGGCAACACTCACGGTACCAATGCCATGCATTAGCCATACTTCCGTAAATGTGTCAAATCAAAAACACTCGAAAAAGTGCAAAGAAAACAATTAGGAATCAACCAGGGTCGCAAGGGAGAGGAAAAGACTGGAAATGCAGCAAATGCCAGAGTGCATCATATATAAAAGCAGTTTACGCATGCGTAATTCGTTATTTCCACCTTCATCGTTCTATACCTCTGCCATATCCTTTAAGTAAGCATTTTCTCCCTTTTTTGTATTAAATAGGGAATTATAATTACATGTCAGGAAGCCAATTGGATATTTCCGTTTTAGTGCCTACTTCATATTATTCCTATTATGATTGATGCAATCTGACTTGAAAGTATTAATTCGTTGATTTCTTTTAAGCTGACCAATGACGACATTTCTGAAAATGTTTTTGGTCAAATTGGACCTGCAATCAATAATGTGATTGATTTCCATATTGAAATTATTTCTCTTGTCATATAAGAAGGTATAAGTACCATATCTACTGTCATGTTTTAGAGTGATGTCTAGAATATCAGCACTATCTTCCTCCTTACTTATATTCTTGATCAATTCCAGTTCTTTTGGATAAAAAGTAAAATCACATTGGGGTGTATTCCTATATTGCCCAATAAGGCCATCGTCAACATAACGAAAATATGGCATTTCATGAAATATATGAGTGCCATTTTCAAATTTATCGGCGAGGTATAGATCGGCGAGCAGGGATGAACATCCCCCTCCCATGGAAATACCCTTAACCTGTTGAAAATAGTTGGTGCCATCAAATAAGATGTTTTCAAACAACACAATGCCAATCAAGTCCTTTTATTTTCTGAATGTAATATGCTCTTTTAAGGCATATATTTCGTGTAGTTCCTTCAAAATTTCATATAGATTTTCCAGATTGATGTTGTTGAATAAATCACGGAAATCGTAACTTTTGAAACGTATTTCCTTGCTATAAAATTGAAGTCGGTTGATGACATCGTAACTATTATTTATCATTACTGTTCCTTGTTTCTTGAGAATAATCATAACATTTTAAAGTATAGTTAAAAGTTTTTCATTTGCAATTGTTAAATAGGATCCACACCCCACTGTCACCGGCCGGAACTTGACTGGATTTTTATGAAATTTTGGTATTAGTACCAGATATGGAAAGTTAACTGCTTTAAGTTCGATACCAATGCGTTTATACAGAGCTTTAATTTTATTTACCAAACAATTTCCATTTTGTAGTAAAGGAGAGTACATTTGTTTGTCAAGATAACTATTTTTTAAAGTATCAACGTAGTATTTTCTGCATGTGAAAGCGTAATTTGATACTACTTTATCAGTATAAGTTATGACATATGTATCTTCATATTTATTGACTGCATTTTGAAGAGAAGGATAATACGTTTTTTTACACAATATTTTGTAGGGGATATTGAACATTTTGGCAAGGTTGTATTGCTATTCTTTGAAAACTTGTATTGGCATGCTGTATTTTACTTCGAGTTTATATGTAAATTTCTTCAAATCTTGTTCAAAGCCCTTTTTAATATTTTTGAAATCTTGTATTCGAAATTTTGTTCCAAGTTGAAGCATAGATTTTAACTTGTGATTTTCCAATAGATCCAGGTTTCCAGTGATAATGTGTCCATGATGGGTATCTATATAAGGGCTGTTTTGACAATTACACACTTCACTTTTATATACATTGATGTTTCTACTTATGCGGTTATAATTAAATATTTTTCTACCATTGGTTTGCACGAATTTATAAATCAGTTTTACTTTGATGTTAGGTATTGGTAAGAGATGCGCCAAGTTTTTTATATATATTTTGATTGGTAAACCATCATAATTTTTATTTTTGTATGTTGTAACAAAAAGCTCTGTAGTAGTTTTCTTCTGAGTTGAGGATATCAATACTATGTTTAATGTACTAGCTATTAGTTTAAGTAAATCCATCATTATAGCGTAGTTTGTACATGCATTTTCATTATTATTAACAATCAGTTGTTCTTCGAGTTGATACACATTCAAATAACACCAGATGCGCTGAATATAACGTTTTTTTAAACTAAATATAAGATTTTTGATCCAACCGGGTTTAATTATTATTCCTGTACACACTTTTTTATGAACGTTTCAATATTTTCAAGATTTGCTTTATAACTGATATTTTTCATTTTTCTTGTTCCCCTTTGCCATCTATTTTTATAGCACAATGGATATCTTGTAATACAGGGTTACGTTTTTCATTATATTAAAAAGGACTTTGAACAAGATTTGAAGAAATTTACATATAAACTCGCCGTAAAATGCAGCATGCCAATACAAGCTTTCAAAGAATGGCAATACAACCTTGCCAAAATGTTCAATCTCCACTACAAAACATTGTGTAACGTAATTGTGTAAAAACGTATTGTGTAACGCATTGTGTAAAAACGTATTATCCTTCTCTTCAAAATGCAGTCAATAAATATGAAGATAAATATGTTATAACTTATACTGATAAAGTAGTATCAAATTACACTCTCACATGCAAAAAGTACTACGTTGATACTTTAAAAAATAGCTATCTTGACAAACAAATGTATACAAAACAAATGTACCCTTTAATACAAAATGGAAATTGTTTGGTAAATAAAATTAAAGCTCTGTATAAACGCATTGGTATCGAACTTAAAGCAGTTAACTTTCCATATCTGGTACTAATACCAAAACTTAATAAAAATCCAGTCAAGTTCCGGCCGGTGACAGTGGGATGTGGATCCTATTTAACAATTGCAAATGAAAAAATTTTAACTATACTTTAAAATGTTATGATTATACTCAAAAAACAAGGAACAGTAATGATAAATAATAGTTACGATGTCATCAACCGACTTTAATTTTAAAACAAGGATATACGTTTCAAAAGTTACGATTTCCGTGATTTATTCATCAACATCAATCTGGAAAATCTATATTAAATTTTGAAGGAACTACATGAAATATATGACTTAAAGGAGCATATTACATTCAGAAAATACAAGGACTTGATTCGCATTGTGTTGTTTGAAAACATCTTATTTGATGGCACCAACTATTTTCAACAGGTTAAGGGTATTTCCATGGGAGGGGGATGTTCATCCCTGCTCGCCGATCTATACTTGTATAAATTTGAAAATGGCACTCATATATTGCATGAAATGCCATATTTTGTTATGTTGACGATGTCCTTATTGGGCAATATAAGAATACACCCCAATTTGATTTTACTTTTTATCCAAAAGAACTGGAATTGATCGAGAATATAAGTAAGGAGGAAGATGGTGTTGGTTTTCTAGACATCACTCTAAAACATGACAGTAGATATGGTACTTATACCGTCTTATATGACAAGAGAAATAATTTCAATATGGAAATCAATCACATTATTGATTGGAGGTCCAATTTGGCCAAAAACATTTTCAGAAATGACGTCATTGCTCACTTCAAAAGAAATCAACGATTTAATACTTTCAAGTCAGATTGCATCATGCATAATAGGAATATTATGAAGGAGGCAATAAAACGGAATTATCCAATTGACTTCCTGACATGTTATTATAATTCCCTATTTAATACAAAAAAGGGAGAAAATGCTTACTTAGAGGATATGGCAGAGGTATAGAACGATGAAGGTGGAAATAACGAATTACACATGCGGAAACTGATTTTATATGTGATGCACTCTGGCACTTGCTGCATTTCCATTCTTTTCCTCTCCCTTGCGATCTTGGTTAATTCCAATTTGTTTACTTTGCACTTTTTAGAGTTTTTTTGATTTGACACATTTACGGAAGTGTGGCTAATGCATGGCATTGGCACCGTGACTGTTGCACAGGGCATAAAAGCAGTCTTTTAAACGGGAAAGAGGGGTCGCCATCCCCCGCTACCATTTTATGCCTTGCATTTGGTCATTTCCCCCTCTTTTTTCATATGAATTTTATATATATATATATATATATATATATATATATATATATATATATATATTGCTTATTCCGAAATTTCGCAAAAATCTAATAAATATAGAACTGCCAGTAAAGGTGACAACTCTCATTCTACTACTGCTAGCAAAGTACTACTTAATATTTTAAACACACTAAATGATAGTTATTACGTTATCCTAGGAATAATTACTTTATTCTAAAATACAGTAAATAATTTAAATATATTAACATCTCTTGGTAAACATAGGTTTTCAAACTTTTCAAACTTTGAAGATCTTTAAAATAATATGAATTTTACTGACCTTTATGATGTAATTTTTGTTCTTTATAATGCTTTTATTCGTAATCACTTTAATCTTATTAAATTTAAAATTTTCCTAAACTTTTCCACTTTGAACTATTCATTAATTATGTACCATTACCATTTCTGTAATTACGTACTTTGTACTATTCAGTAATTATGTACCATTTCAGTAATTATGTACCATTTCAGTAATTATGTACCATTTCTGTAATTATGTACCATTTCTGTAATTATCACTTTGTACTATTCAGTATGTTAGCTAATTTATACCCTTATCATTATGAAAATACTTTTACTTCAACTGTTTATAAAATTTACGGATATGTTTGTGATCTGATGTGTTTAGTATTTACTGACTATTATGCCATACATATAGATTTCTATCCCGATAATTTGGAATTAAATCTTAATGAAGCCTATATTAGTAATAGTGTTAACTTTTTGGATTTAAATCTAATTATTAAACCAATGAATAGGATACTTTTCAATTATTTGGAATTTTTTTAGCACATTCAGATATTGGAATTAACTGCATATTATGTGGCCGATAGTCGAATTGTACTCATCTTTACTCATTCCGAAGACGTTTCAAAGTGGAGTCGCGCCAGAGTGAACGCCTATTAAAGTGATCTCATTTCAAAAGCTGTCATTTTAAAGTAGTATCTTCCCAAAGAAATAAAAAAAATTCTCTCAGCAAACACAATTTGCAGCATCCACCATTCCTTCTCACCTTGAAGGCAGCTGTCGATGTTATCACCTCTCATTGCCGGATTGGTTTAGTTAGCTTTTATTATCGACCTCTTTGGTCTAATAGCAATTTTGTTACTGTCTTGCCTCGTTTTTCTCTTTTCTTTCGATTCCGACCGTCCGATCTACCCGAAGGTGTAAGATATCTCTTTCGAAGTCCTTAAGAGTGCAATCCTATTTGGACAGGAATCCAGTCAAGAAACCATCGACAGAGACCGAATTATCTTTTGCCAAGCATTAAACATCCTCTCGGTTGGACTTAATGACCTTTATATTTAACGCGCCCGTACTTCGTGTGATCACAGTGACCGTTTGGGAAAAGCGGGAAATCAAAATCTGGACCAACGAGTGCAATAGAGCATGGGCACGTGACGTCACACAGGTAATTTTGCCCTTACGTCTCCAAAACAAAATACTCTTTTGTTTAGCATTACGGAACTTTTCATTGTTTAAGTATTAAAAGCGGTTACTTTAGAAACTTTCAAGCGTTTAACTTCTACTTTTAGTGGAATATATCTAAATTTATCTTCTTTGACGGATATTTTTAATTAACCGGGAAATAAAATATTCACTTTTATTGGAATATGTACATGAGTTTCTTAAGAAAAATCGTTATGTATCTTTCCCGTCTCGTTCGAATATACATTGCAAAATTTGCTAGTAAATATATACATATTTATAAAAGTAGTTAGTGACTACTGTAAAAATGAGTAGTAGCGTACATTCATTTAAAATCACTTAAAGTGCACTTTAGCAAATGAAATATTTAAATATATAATGTTATTCAAGTATTCTGAATAACTTATTTCCATCACAAAGATAAATTTCGAAGTTTAATGAGTTTACTTTCAATTTTTATTTGCCATCACCGTCAGTTTACCATTACACGCTATGGTACAAAGAATTATCTTTTGCCCTTACGTTTCTGCGCATTCTACTACGCAGGTTGTTTATATACAGTGGTGCCCTTGCTTCTCCCCCACCTTAATCACTGACCTGCCCCTCCTCAACTTACCATCATGCGTCTCCATGTTGCTTTCGCATAAGATTATTTTAAGATAGGCTGGAACTGAATTTTATAGCGGTGTCGTATTTTCTAGAACATAAATATATATTTTTCTTTGAGACACAAACCCTCACAAATTGTCTCCAAAGTATTTAAATTACTTATTACTCCGTACTCAATTTGTACTATTTTACATCATCTTTATGTGGTCGTTATTTTTCTTCCCCCTGTTGCTCGTAAAGTTAGAATGTTCAAAATAATACAGTTATTTTTTCTATACATATTTCACTATACTATTTAAATATGCATTTTGCGTCAACAATATGCACCACATTAAAACAGACATAATATTTAGGAAAGGCGTATTTAATTGCAAAGACCCTTATAATCCTCCCAGCATCGCTTACTATATTCCAGATTCCCGTAAAGAGAAACGTAGTTGAAACTTTCGTATGGAGCTTCTAGTCTAGTATTTTTACTTTCCCTGCAATACATGGTATTGTATAGGGAAAGTATTGGAATCATGCCGAAAATCGCAACTCGAGTTTTCGATGGATCTACACGTTTCGAGACCTCTAGAACTCGAAAAATCTATTTTTAGCGAGGCCTCTGTGTGTGTGTCTGTCTGTCTGTCTGCCTGTGTGTCGGTCTGTCTGTGTGTCTGTGCAATGTATGTATCCACTCTAAATCAAAAACTAATGGACCGAATTTCATAAAATTTGGTAGATAAGACCCTTGGGTGTGACCTTGGTGCTGATTAGTTTTTGGTACAATTCGGAAAAAAACCCGCCTTTTTTTTGCAAAATGACCTTCAAAAATATCATGTATCTCTAGCTGAAATACAAATTGACCAACTTTCAGAAAATTTGGTTGATAAATCACATGTGGGATACTCTGGTGCTGATTAGATTTTGGTACGATGCGGAAAAGAACAATCTGTCTTTTTTTACGAAATGGCCCGCAAAAATCGCCAATATCTAAAAAAAGACTACGTATCTTCAAATGTATCAATTAAATGCTTGTTTTATACGTAATTTTTGACGAGGAAAATAATAAGAACAACTCTATTACTCTAGGACTAACCGTTCTCGAGATATTTGAGGTTTGTCGCATTTTTTTATGCCGTCTTTGGAAAAATGTCCAATTACCAAATAAAAGCAGAAATTGAATTAAAAATGCAAATTTAGTGTCACTTTCTGCAATTAAACTCATTAATGAGTTCTTAAAGAAAACGAGAGAAAAAATGAATTTGAGTCTGCAGGGAAAGTCATGTGCTGCCCACATCAGATTTTTTTTATCGTCTCATGCAGTAAAATATATAATTTCGTATACACATTTTTTTGGTATGAACTGCTCAACATTTTGAATTATAAATTTAAATCAATAATTAAAAATTTGAAAGCTCTAAATTTCCCCTTTCATGTTTGTAATTTATACACTTTGAAGTATACATAAAAAGTCACTGTATATATTGGGCGAGAAATTGTATCCCATCTGTTTTAATTCGCTTTAAAAACAGTAATCATTTTGCCCAGTGTTTGAAAGGTGTTCATCAGAATGCGATAATCATGCTGATTTCTCCATTTTTGTCGGCACTACAAAGAACCTTAGTTCAAAAAAAAAATAATGTTTCTTTGAGATAAAACTGTATTCAAAGAAGTCTTATCATAGTTTGAAGTCGAAGTCGCTTAAAATTTAGAAGGAGTTATTTTATCAGAATTTGGTACTCTGTAAGATAAGTATGAATCAAGTTTAATTTTTAATTGCTTAATTAACTAGAGGAATCCCCCCCTTGTTCGCTGACACTCACCAAACCGCGCCTCTGGATCTTGAACAGAGGGTATTTTTTCTCGAACTAAATCGACCTGGTTGTAATTATGTCCGAAACTTGTGGGCCCTGCTTTTATTCATTACTTGCATGTTCTGAAACAATTTGACATTATCGGTCCTGTGCGATGATGTTTACTCTTTTTGTAGTGACAGATACTGTTCCCTTTTCCTGTTTCCTCTCGAGGTTCGTCCGTAGTGCACGAACTCTTTAATCCAGTGTTTTCAATGATCTTAGAACACTTCTCTTGTGATATACAACAGAGTTCCTCTCTAACTGTGACTGATATTGGCTAAATAGTCGAAACATTCATAAATTATTATGGGATAATCGTCGTATCACTCCCTAACTAAATGGCAATATTTCTTAACCTGACCAAATTGTTAATTGAAAACTTGGGCGAGAAATCCAAGTAGCTATTTGAAAACCCAGGCCAAAAAAGGACCGGGCGAAAGAGATGAGTTTAATAATTCTAAAGTTGTGATAAAATATATTACTATGTGTTTTTAATCTGTGAGGTCCTATAAGCATTACAAACTGTTAGATTTATTTTTTATAATATATGTTTTTATAAAAAATAGATCCAGTATATATATTTTTTATATTTTTTATATATCAAGTAGAAATATTTTTATATATTGTTTCAAAGTAGAATTATGTTAATACTTTGATCTGGGTTAAGTTACTATTCCAATATTTTAAACATTATAAATAAATAAATGCCATTTAAATTAGAAATGCATTGGTCTAATATTTGAGATTTTATGTATTCCTGAGTCCAGAATATTATGTATATGTTAATACACTGAATATATGTTAATACACTGACTGGCAAAAACAAAAAGTCGCCCTGTGAATGTAATCATGAAGATACAGAGGCAGGGAGAAGGGATGTTGCAGTTCAAAATTTTGCATAAATTTAAGAGCAATACAACCTTTGAATACTCTTTCAGACGCAGAAAACTTAACACCGTGACAGAGCGAATAGATTGTGATGATAAAGGACACACAGACAGAGATGGTATATATAAATAAGTGATGTTAATTTCAGGAAGAAAATGCAATACAATAATGTTATGGCATGGTGATCAGTAAGCAGCAGAACCAGGTCTTGCGGCGATACAAGCAGCAATCCTTCAAAAAACAAATGCAATGTGTATGCTGATAGATTCCTGAGGGATGGATGACCATATACATTCAACCATCCTCCACAGGCCGCCATCTGTTTGAGGCAGGAGAAGGGCATTTAAACGACAGCTAATTATGTGCCATACACGCTTTATAATCGAGAAATCTCTAGACAGCCAAGGCCAAGGAAGAATCTGGGTAGCTTGCAAGGCTTGGCTGCTGATGATTGCCGTGTGAGGTCGTGCTTTATCCTGCTTGAAAATATCATTTTGGAATCTCTAAAGTTAGGGTAGTGCAACCGGTCTCAGCACCTCATCAGCATATCATCGTGTCGTCATTGTGGTTCTGATACGAACCGGGGGTGGCTGGCTATCGGACCTCAAGCCATGATACCACGTTGCCGAGCAGTGTTGCGTTCAACAGTCGAAGAATCTCACACGGTGACGGTCATTCGACGAACAGAATCGAGACCCATTACTAAACACAACTCTGTCCCATTCAGTCGACCAAGAGGTTTGGACCTCACACCATTGCAATTTCTCATGTAGGTGTTCTGCCGTCAATGGCAGTCATCATATAGGATGGCTTGAATGCAGGCCGCTTTCGGCCAATCGTCGAGAAACTGTTCCCGCCGATATTAAAACACACAATGTACCCTGCAAGTTCTGTAGAATGTCGACAGTCGTCGTTTGTGAGGACGCCACTGCATGCCTTCAAATGCGTCAATCAACGCGAGCTGACGTACGTCTGGCTGGACCTGTACCGCTACAACAATTCACCTGCTTTTCTTCGATCCATCTTCTCCAAATCCTTTGCACAGTGTTTGCATCTATGCGTGTTTCAGCGGTTATATGCCGATACGACCACCCAGCCGTACGTAGATCTAAAATGAATTCTTCTCGCACGATCGTCTAAATGATGAAACGGACTTCGGCGCCATCGGCCAGACATCTCTTCAACAACAAGGAGATTTTAAAATGAAAAACTGCTCGAAAAACTGGTTTACGTAGGCGACAGACAGTGACAACTGTTGGTTCATCTAACGTTTCCGTCCCTCGTATCCCGTGCCCTAATTACGTCACCTACTTGTATTTAGATCATTTGCATTCATCGTCCAGTTGGATTTGTCTTACAATTTGTATAATTAAACTGCTGTGTTGCAAACAAAAAAGCACTGGTTTATCCAGAGTAATCAGAAAAAATACTCCAATTCGCCAAGGCACATAAATATTAAACAGCTGAGAAATGGGGGGGAATCATGTTCTCGGATGAGCCCAGATTTGTCCTCTTCCAAGATGATGGACGCTTCAGGTTTAGAAGAAAGCTTCAAGGGAAGCATTGGATCTTTTCTGTACAATATCCAATGTACAGGTATCAGAAGGAAGTGTTATGAGTGTTGTGATGGTTGCTTTTGTTGCTTTTGTCTAGACGCAGCAGCAATGTGCAGCAATAACATATAGTTAGCTGAGTATCTGAACATACTGAATGACCATATTATTCACTCAATGGTATTTTCCCCCTGAAAGCAAAGATTTGTTGAGGGCCGTTCTCATTCGTACACTTGATTTGGCCATCACAAAGTCTCAACCCCATTGAGAGTATGTGGGATATACTGTGTGTGCGTGTGTGGATACTATATTTCACGAACGAATGGAGCGTTTGTACAAAAATTACAATCTATGAATACTGGAACCCAATAGATTTTACATATAATCGAATGTTCGAAAGACCCACAAAATTTTAAATGAAATACTGAAAGAGAATCAGAACATTCAAATATTACTTATATAATCATTTCATATGTGATGTTTTATTAAATTAAATAAATTTTAGATTACTAGCATGAACCGTTCTCGAGATATTGCACTTTTTCAAATGTATGTAAAAATCACAAAAAATGAGAAAAAAAATCGTGTTTGTGAAATATGTTCACTTTTCAAATGCGATACATCTATTAAAATCATTCTTGTTGATCTAGTTCGTTTCATTCACGAGAAAATGTATATTGCTTAATGGTTTTGTATTTTGACGCCTAACAAATCATTAAGAGTCATTTACATATAAGAATTGCTCTTTTTTGTGTCTGTAACACTTGGTGATAAAAATAGGGCGAACTTATGAACTCATTCAGAGAAATATCGCTAAGGTCGAAAATATTGTTAAAATTGTAAAAATAGCACTAAGTTAGCGAAAATGACGTCATATGGATGAATTAATTAGTAAAATATTTTACTATATGATATTTATTACATATTGCGAATTATACCGATATTGATATCTCTCAATGTAGAATTTCGTGAAATGTAAGTTAATTGAGAACTTCAAAATAATAGTCATGTTTCATTCGCAAAAGCGCCAAATGTACCATTCAATATTAAAAACATTCTGCTGTAGATATTATACATAATTTTTTCACTGAGAAAAAAGTAAATTCATTGCATTATAAAGGAAAGGCCTATTCTGCCCCTATCAGATATTGTAAAATAAGTTTTCCGGGTGAAACAGAAATTGGAAATAAATCAGACCTCTAATTTTCTCACCAGAAAATAAAATCAGAAAAGTAAAGGAAATGCGGTAACAAGCAATAACCAACAGAAAAATACAATAAAAAGGAAAAATGCGGAACTATAAAAAACGTCGTTTAAATATAATGCAATTTTATGTTTTAAGTACATCCTTTAATGAAACCTCATAAACAATTGATATATAAACACTATATGAAATGTGTAATATAATGATAATAATAACAATAATATTAATATTATTAATTAAATTGTAATAATCAGAATTATAATACAGCATTTTATTATTATTATCTTTATCGAAATGTATCACAATTGTATCAATTTGAATTTATTCATTCCAAAACAAAATTTTATGTTTTATAATTCTGTAATTATAAAATAATTTGCAATCGACAGATATAATTAAAAATGTTCAGTTAAATTCTAAACGTATCCTATTTCATATAAAATGTATTTTTACATTACTTCCCACCGATTATTTATACTGTATAAACTGAACTGATATGAAAAGTTTGACAAGTAACCACAAAATAAGGTATACTATTTATTTTCGTTAATCAACTGTTGCTGCTTAAACAGACCCAGTCGACAGCCATTACACGAACGAGATGATGTGCTGTTTAATTGCAGGATTGTGAAACTTCTGGACTTAAATCACTAAACTAAATGTATGTATTGCACAATTAATAGATATGTTAGTTATTAATACTACTCTTGCAACACTGTTAAAAATACTGTTGCAAACCAAAAATAGAAATGGTAGAACATTTTTGCACAAGTCTGATATAATCTAATATTCTATCAGACTCATAAAGGAGTTTATAAGGAGAATAGAAAATTATCGATATACACGTTTGCTATTCGTCGCATTTTTAGCAAGCTGACAATAAATTGTATCAAAATATTTATAAGCATGGTTTTAAAATAAACTGCATCATAAAAATATACTTTTAAAATATATTCTAGTGGACTAGTATATTATATACTACAACGAGTACCCGACGTTATCCGGGAATTAAGAGATAACGTTCTGATTAAAATATTACCCCAAATTACGGTTAATTTTCGATAACCAAAAGGCGATTTAACAATGCAACAATGCATACGATTCAAATAAACTAACAGAAAACCTGTCTCAGTATGAACTCTCGCATATGAAGTACGAGATCTGTGAAAGCTTTCGAATTAAAATTTAATGTAACAAATAATTTTGAAATTAAATGTATAAAAAATTAAAATCTATATTTGTGAATCCTAATGGAAAAGAGCATATATATATATTTAAATTTAAATATTAAATTACTTAAAGTTGACATTATTAATAATTTTAACAAAGCATACCCATATATGCAATTTATTTTTAATGTATTTCTGTTTAAATACCGCAATCTAAGTTTAGCGTCTAAACTCGGTGTATCATGGTAATATATTAGTTTTGGTAACATCCCTGGAAATATCAACGCATGCTGTTATACTGCAATGTTATGTTCAAAATTCGTAAATCATGCGTTTAATACAGCAAAAAGGATTTTTGCATGACATGACTATTACATGCATTGATACCCGCATAGGAAGCATGATCCCAAATTATTAGAACATATTTTTAAACGATACAATTTAAAGAAGTATTCAAGAGAAGTAGAAGTTTAAAAGCAAAAATTTTTTCCTCCTGCAAATGTATGGTACAAGCACTTAAACTTACAGAATACTTTCTAAACATGTATCATCCCATTACCTAAACTTACTTTATAACTTCGCAAGAAAATTAGATAGATATATTTTATAGAGTTCTTGAAGAAAAATTTTCAACATTATAGTTTATAGATATACTGAAAGCATTGATATGTCCCGTATTGGTATTACTAAATAGCTTAACTGTAATGAGTTTTAACTTTAAACCTTTAACTTTACCATTAGGAAAAAATTACTTTTCTGAATTTGATAATTCCAAGTAAGATTTTTTCTAACAATACTAAGGGTAAAATATATATGTATAAGGTATTTTTATCTACACGATACATGAAAATAAGCACAATACATGAAAATAAATATATTTTTGTAAACATAACTGAGTTAAAATTGACCTTACATGCTCTTATATGAAATATACTGAACTTAGTTTCCTAATTTATATCGATGACAACTGTATTAAGTTTCGAAACGTTGCAGCTATTATAAACTATAATAAAAATATATTATAAAATGTATTTTCTTAGAATGGCTTTATTATAAGGAAATATATTATGAAATATATTTTCTTAGAATGACATTTTTCCAAGAAAGAGGCTTGTTGCAGATAATAGAATTGAGAGGCGTTAGATATTTTCATTAAAATGAGTATTAATGCAATTCGCAAAGGAAAACATGTTTTTTTTATCATTACATAGAAATAAACTACATCATGGAATAAAATAATTCTAAAGTAGTTTACAAGTCAGAATTTAAGCGATCATGTAAATTTACCACTTGTGCAGTAAGTAATTACATATTATGCAGTGCACAAATGGGTACATTAGTTAGGGGAAAGTAGTTAGAAAAGACCCATGTAATCTCCATCAGTTATAAAATGTGGCCACATAAGTGAGGTTGGCAGTATAACAAGGTCACTTAAAGACGTATTATTACATATATTTTTTTTAAATACAAAAAAATTTACCATACGCATTCATATGTTTTGTATACTTATTGCTGAAGTAATCATCGTGTATATGTATGATCAATTGCGGCTGACGTATTATAAAATAAAGTATACTCCTTAATTTCCTGAAAAATATACAAAAGTTTTTGAATCATTTTAAGGTTTTTGTATTAAAACAAATGTATAAATATTACAAATATAAAAAAACAATATGATATATGATACAATAAATTATTTTACAATTAAAATCTTTCGACTTATTCCGACATACCACATTGCAAATCCAAATTCAAAACACATATTAAATCAAAGCAGAAGGAAAGTAAGACATTGAAGATATTCTGAGTCACATGTCGTTTCAGCTGCACATTAATTACATAAACATGGAGAGTGTTACAGCAACAGCTGTTACTAACAATCTTCAGTGATAAAATATTTCATGAAAGAAAGTACTTACAGCGACATGTCGGAAGATCATTCAAAGAAGATATAAGAGATAGTTATTGTAGCGAGTTTTATAGCAAATATTTGGTTTAATTTTCCTGAGGGACTTCTGTTTGTTTATTTACCTGCTTCATATAAATGTGCAGCAAATGAAATATATTTTTTCACTTTTTGAAATGACAGAGAATCACAAAAGACTTCACTATCAAAACGTGTACATTTTTACTATATAACAACCTAAAAGTGCAATAGAAAATTTGATAGTTTAGGAAACCATGTAGATACTGGCTCAAAAATTCAAGCTATCTTCACGAATCACAAGAAAAAGCTCATGGTATGAAAATTCGTTGAGTTCATTTACCAATATTTGGCACAGTTTCCGATAAAAAAATTTATCATTACATACAAATAAACTACATCATGGCATAAAAGTATTCTAAAGTAGTTTTCAAGCCAGAATTTAAGAGATCATGTAAATTGACCACTTGTACAGTAAGTAATTAAATATTATGCAGTGCACAAGTGGGTACATTAGTTAGGGGAAAATAGTTGGACTAAACCATGCAATCTTTTCCAGTAATAAAATGTGGCCACTTTAGTGAGGTTATCAGTATAGCAAGGTCGCTTAAAGACGTATTATTACATAACTATTTTTTAAATACAAAAAAATTTACCATACGCATTCATATGTTTTCTATACTTATTGCTTGAGTAAGCATCGTATATATTTATGATCAATTGCGGCTGACGTATTATAAAATAAAGTAAGCTGCTTAATTTCCTGAAAAATATAAGAAAATTTTTGATTCATTTTAATGTTTTTGTATTAAAACTAATTTATAAACATGACAAATACATAAAATAATATGGTATATGATACAATATTTTGTTTTACAATTAAAATCTTTTGACTTATTCCAACATACCATATTGCAAAAAATCCAAATTCAAAACACGTCTTAAATCGAAGCAGAAAGAAAATAAGACATTAAAGATATTCTGAGTCACATGTCGTTTCTGCTGCACATAAATTACATAAACATGGAGTGTGTTACAGCAACAGCTGTTATTAACAATCTTCTGTGACAATATATTTCATGAAAGAAACTACTTACAGCGACGTTTGGGAAGATCATTCGCAGAAGCTATAAGAGATAAATATTATAGCGAGTTTTATATCAAATATTTGGTTTCATTTACCTGAGGGACTTCTGTTTGTTTATTTTCCCCGCTTCCTGTAAATGTGCAGTAAATGAAATATCTATTGCTAGTGAAATATATTTTTCCACTTTTTGAAATGACAGAGGATCACAAAAGACTTCACTATTAAAACGTGTACATATTAATATGTAACAGCTTAAAAGTGCAATAGACAACTTGATGGTTTAGGAAAACCATGTAGATACTGGCTCCTATATTCAGGCTACCTTCACGAATCACAAATAAAAGCTCATGGCATGAAATTTCTTTGAGTTCATTTACCAGTATTTGGCACCGTTTTCGACAAAAATGTCTTATAGTTACATAGTCAGAGGAACAAGATTATTTTTCTTAAGATGGCCAGGCAACCCTGAAACCAATAGCAGAGTTCCGAAGAGATAACAAACTTATCCTTGAAGAACAAATGATGAGTTCACATTTTCCGTTAATGCACTTGCGAGTAAAAATTCCACTTACAAAGTTATGCAAGATTATACGTCGAATGAGTTTTCTCACTTTGTCCTAGTTTTTTATTCAATAATTAGTAATATTTAAGACTCCAGTAGAACATTGATTTACAGAGTTTGCAGATTTTTAAATCACTTGCAACACGAATATATCATAGCTAAAATTATATATACTGTACATGTATAATTCAACTTTTAGAAATAAAAGTATTAACGATATTCGATGGTACAGTACATGTAATCAAAATAACCACTTAAATCAAAACGGAAATCAAATGAGACATAACATACAATCTGTGGCATATATCACGTCTGCTACTCATAAATTACACGACAAGGAGAATTTAACAGCTGCAAATGTTACTAGCAATCTTCAGTGAGAATATGTCCCATGAAAGAAAACACTTACTGTGACATTTCTGAAGATGATTCCAAGACACTATCAGAGTAAATATCCTTTACAGGAACATTTTCTGCAGATAATATTTTATTTTGAAAGAACCTTCTTATTTAATTGATAGATAAATGTTTGAGTTATGAGGGACATTTCAGATTATATGTTCTAATCATTGTTTTGGTAATACTGCCGAATTTAAAATTTTTTGTTTTCAGTTTCATATGCAAGTTTTAAAAAATCTGATGTGGGCAGCACATGACTTTCCTTATATAATGCAATGAATTTACTACTTTTACAGTAAAAAAATAATGTTATTCTTATAGTAGATACTTATATGTACTCTTTACAAGATATTGAATTTTCTTCAATTAGTCGTCATTTTCATTGATTTAACGTCATTTTTATCAATTTGGCGAGATTTTCGTTAACTTGGCAACACTTAAAAATGTCACTAAGTTGGCGACATTCCGTTAAATTATTCGCCAAAATCTCGCCCAGCGTTGTGTATGGACAAATAAGTTATTCTTGCAGCGGATAAAAGACTATTGGCGTTCAAATACAAAAGTATTTCTCAAAGTAACTTTTTTCTTGAATGGAACAAGCTAGATCCACGAGAATGATGTCACCAAATTTAACGCATGGTATTACATAAGTGAACATGTTTCTCAACAGGAAATATATATACTTTTTTTATATAACATTTTGATAATTTTTTTTAAATGTGCAATATCTCGAGAAAGGTTCATGTTAGCGTTCTAAAATTTATGTTAATCGTTTTCTAATGAAAAATTACATAAGAAATGTCTATTTGCGTAACTTTATTAGAGGTTTTGGTCTTTTGACAATATTTTCAAAATTTCACTCAAAAATTTAGTGGGTTCTGAACATTCGATTGCGTATAAAAACAATAGGCTTCTAGTGTTTACGGATTGTGATTTTTGTACCAAATTTCGTTCAAATCGGTCCATTCGTTCGTCAGTTATCGTCTCCACAGACTCACTGACACACACACACACACACACACATACTTTCACACTCACACACACATACACTTTCACACACACACACACGCACTTTCACACACACACAAACACACTTTCACACACACACACACGCACATACATCAATTCAAAAATGTTTGATTCGTGATCAGGGATGCTTGAAACGTGCTCTCCCGTCGAAAACTAGATTTCAAACTTTCGACCCCGTCACAATACTTTCCTTATATGTTATGTATATAAGGAAAGTATTATGTTAAGTTGTAACTAAGCATTATTTCTTGTATAGTTTAAAATGTAGTTTAATTTCAGATAAAACTTGTAATTAAACTCAAATATAATGTGCAATATAATTATTTGCTCGGGATTACACATTGACATATTATATTTGTGTAATATTTAGTGACTGTTGATTTTACCCTTTTAAACTACACTAGAATTATCACGCAATGCACTTTTTAATAATTAAATCCTATAAGATTTTAATAACGTAAAATAATTGTACACCGGCAATGACAATTTTAAGAAATCGTATTTATTGGGGCAATGTATACATAACAAATTATATTTTGAAACCGGCGGAATTCACCAATTTTGTTAAAATGCTGTAACATCTACTGTCTATTTATAATGTGGAATCTATCACACTAAACAAATATAAGAATTGATAAGTTTGGAATAGTTAATTGACACATCGTGTATTATTCAACTATATTTTTAGAATTATTTAGACTTCTAAAATTGTATATCGTGGTTCCAGTTGCATATGGTTAAGGGTTTTATTTCTTTCTACACAAGGTCCAATGAATTTAGCATAGATTATTAAACGTTTAAAATAATATGGCAAAAATATGAAATTCTAACTTTCACAATTTGAAAGAAATTTTCTTGTATGAAATTACTTAAATGCATTTATTTTCTTAACTGTATAGTCAGTCAATATTGATACACTGTCACATGTTTAAACTCCGAAGCAGAAGAGTCGTTCTACTAAATTTTTTCGTGGAATACATATTCATCCGTATGCTTCAAATCTTGCAAAATTGAATTACAATATGTTTAAGTATTCATAAAACAATTTGATAGAGAAATACTTTCTACATTTGAAAGCTTTAAGATACGCCAATGCGTTTTTAGTAATGACATGATCCTAGTATTAATCAGAATAATACAAATGTAGCCGGAACGGTTTAAAAATTTTTTAAGAATGATGGAAAGCACAAAATTGTTAGGATACAAAAATTTCGTACGTAGGATTTCGTTGAATTTCTAGAAAAATAGAATTAAAATTAGTGTCATAACTCAGTAATAGATGACACATATTGTACTACGTATTACTTTATGAAATACTATGATATTGTAACACAATATTTGTATTACATGTTACATTCCAATTACGGATGCCAACATAGCCATTTCGAAATTCCAATTGCGGATGCCAACCTAGCTAATGAGCTATTTAAATGCTGCGGAGGGAGCCAATGGCAATACAAACATAAATAAGCAGCGCATCCCCTTCTTCACTTCAACGAATCAACAACGACACTACAATGTGAAAAGAAAAAGGTTTGAGAGAATGTTCTAGAACTTTCCAGATGATGCAATTTCGACAGCGTCCTAGACGCACCTGAAGTTTTTGGTAGTCGTCTTAAAACTTTCGAACGAGGCAGCATCATGTTTTTGGTTTTTGTGAAAAAGTGTCTGTAGATTGTGAGCAATAGAATGGTAGGGTAGCCTGCGCAAGTACGCGAAGTGCAACGATTTTCCCACATCATTGAGATGGCACGAATATGCACGTAACAAAGAGTAAAGGTAACCAACTTTCAATTGTCACTATTAGCACGGAAGGCACACCTTTAACGATTATTAAAATAATTGACTACCAGTTCATATGAGTACACCATATGAACGAGTTCGTAATATTGAACTATAAGAACCATTCTTTATCGATTGTTTAAAGGAAACTGTTTTTTAAGAAATTTAAATCAAAGATATTATGTGTGTAAATATATATATAGCTATTAATGTAATATTGTCAGTATTATGTGTCTTTTAGTAATTGATTTAATTAGAGCATAGTTACTCCAGATATAATAGATATCTATTAAGTAAAATATTAAAATAAATTGAGCAATTAAGCATGTGTGTTTCTTTATGTTTTGTGTGTTCGTAGTCCGAGCTTGAGAACCGGGAGCTTACATGCTCCACCCTTAGTGGCGGCATCATAGGTAAGTCCTATACTGGTAAATTTTGATAAGGACAATTTTACCTTATGACATGATGTCGCCGCGCGAATTGGTGCCGTATGTGGTCAAGCTCGGAGAGAATTAATTTTCAAAAGAGAAAGTAAAAAAAATATATATAAGTAAAAGGCAAAATTAAATTTAATAATAAGTTTGAATATAATATTAAATTTAATAATAAGTTTGAATATAATAGTGAATTTAATAATGAGTTTGAATATAAAAGTGAATTTAATAATAAGTGGAATGTAATATTGAATTTAACAATGAATTTAATAATGAGATATAACGCAGTAGAATGATAAGAAAATGCATGAAAATGATAATTTAAATATGTATTATATGATTGTATATATATGTATGTATTAGCATAAATATTTAATATAGAGTCAGAATTGTATAACAGTGTATTAAATCATGGCGCCGAATAAAACTAGGCAAACAAATAAAAGAGCGAGGCAAGATCCGCCGAGTAATGTAAATAGCAGTATAACAGATAGTTCGGCAAATAACGCGATCCAGATACAGATGCCCGCAAATCAAGCGCAGCAAAATACATCGTTGCCAATTATGCAGATGTTGCCATCATTTGATGGACAAAAAGAAAATAATGTCAATTTCTTTATCATACAATTTAAGGAAATAGCGGAGTTAACATCATGGTCCGAACAAGAGAAAATTATAATTGTCAAATCAAGATTAAAGGGAAAGGCTCAACAATTTCTAGCAGAAAATATTGCCCTGCAAAAGGAAAAATCATATGAAAAATTCATGGAGTTATTAAAAAATAAATTTGAAAGGAAACAAACATTAGTGCAAAAACACAACAATTTTAACAATCTGAAACATTTACCAAATATGACAATTAAGGAACTTGCACAAGAAATCGAAAACCAGGCGATAATTTTTCTAGAAGTAGATGAAACAATGGACGCAAATGTAAAAAAAATTACAGAGAAAATTAAACTCACCAAATTTTTACAGATAGTCAGAGAAGATTTAAGAACAGAAATAAAAAAAAATGACCCGAAAACCTTTGACGAAGCAGTGAAAATAGCTGAGGTGATAGAATCCGCATTGGAGGAAGATAGTGATTGTATAAATAGTATTGAAATAGAAAATAAAATAATTGAGAATGTAGAAATAAATCATGTAAAAACTGAAAATACTGCAGAAAAGCCGCCACAGAAATTCTGTATAGCGTGCGGTCGCAACAATCACTGGATGTCCGAATGCTATATGCTTCATAAAGTACAAGACAATTTAAAAAGGGCGATGACAAATGGAAATAACATTCAGGAAACTACCAATTTTCAACAAAGACCCACCACAGCATTACAAAAAAAATTTCAAGGACCATTTCGCATCGTAAAGGTGATCCGTAACAATAATTACGCTATCACACCTATGTACGATCCAAATAAAAAATGGATAGTTGTTCACGCGAATAAATTATATAAAGCAGAACCGCGTAAAAACTATTTACAAAATAAACAAACACGGCGAACTGTTGACAGAAGTCAATCGCATGTAAACAAAGAATATAACGCCAATAATCATAATTATCAGAGTCCGAGACGTTATAATCTGAGGACACGCAAAAAATAGTATTGGAAAGCATTCTACAAGATGTGTAGCAGTCTATAATGAATTTTAAATTAAATTAGATGGTATTATAAAATATATTAGTTTCCTACAATATTTGGAAATTAAATTGGAAAGCATTTTGAAATAATTTTGGTAGTCTACAGTAAATGTAAAAATTAAGTTGGAAGGTAGTCTACAAATAGATATTTTTGGTTAATGTAAAGAAAATGAATATAATTATAATAATAGAAAATTTATGTAGATAGAGCAACTTTCAAAATTAAGTGATAAATAAGTAAATAGACAAGTGTGTTACAAATAGCATAGTGCCACAATATGTGCAAAACATAGGGCAGCAAAAGTATATGGTTATTTTAGTATGTATTGTGTATTGTATATTATGTATGGTATATTGTGAAAACTGTAGTGTTGAGGAAAAGTGTGTAGTAGTGAAGACTTAGTGTGAGGATAGGCATGATAGTTATCCAAAATGCACGGTAGTCAACAAAATCGCAAAATTAAATAAAACTTCAAAAAAAATTGTCTGGGGGAAGGCAAGTCCAGCGGATAGGAAGTTTTAAATCATGGATTTTTCTGCAACAACAGCAACAAAAAAAAGAACAGTAGGAAAGTTTATCAGCGGGTTGACTGGTTAGCAGTAATGTTGTCAATAAGTATCAACGTGTACAACGTAAAAGTATTAGCGCCAGCCCATTTTATTAAAATTATCAGCGTTTCATCAAGTAGCAATACAGCAAAATTAAAAAGTTATAGATTCTCGTCCCTTTTATGCAAGTAGATATTAAATAAATGAACGGACAATGATAAAAGATAAATAATTTATATGAAAATATAAGTAAAATAAATAAATTTAATCTTAGAAAATATAAGTAAAGTAAATAATTCAGTGGACGTAAAAAAAATAAAAAAATAAAAAAATAAAAATAAAAGATATCTGAAGTATAAATAATATGTAATACAATAATGATTTCAGGAAATTAAAATGTTTGAGAACAAAAGAAAAACGGAGACTCGGAAAATTTTGAAGTGAAAGAAAATAGTAAATAAATGTTTTTTCCCTTCCAAACAAAATAAAAATTAGTCTACGTTATAAAAATGGACATTGTCAAATACTATGTAAGTGGGGATAAGAGCAGGGAGATTCATTTTGTAAAATAAATATGAGGATAAAACAAAAATATAGGTAATAAATAAACATTTATGTATAGATACATAACTTATATATAGAGCAATAAACATCAGAAAAAATATGTAGAAGTGATAAATAATACATACAATACCCCTCAATGTTCTAAAAATAAATAAACTAACATGTGTTGTAAGAAAGAGAGAGAGAGAAATAATTAAATTTTACGTACTTTCAATTTGTATTACTTGTACGGTGACTGATGAATTAAGGGTAAGAGTGTCGTAATAGGGAGTTGGTAATTCAAGAATCTTGATGGTCATGTGTCTTTATTGATAACAGATGATGAATGGCTGTAGAGGTCAACGAGGAAGTGGCAAATTTTGTTTCCAATGGTAACATGCTGATGAAGTATATGCACTGTTTCATTTTTCTTGTACGGGTCTTGAAAAAATTGTATAACATAATTAATAAAATGCAAAATAAAATCATGGAACATGGTAAATGCAAGTATATAATATTCAAAATCATAAAAGTATTAATTAAATACCTCATAAAAAGCTGACAGAATAAAAGCAAAATCATAAATAAATAAATAAATAAAAGTGTGAAGTCAAAATAAACACTCACAGATGATGTAAATAATAATTAGTAAATTAATAAATATATATTGCATAAATAGTGTATACAGACCTTTTACAAAAACACGCAATCTGGAAAACAAAATAAAAGTTAATTACATAAATGGATTAATAAACGTGAAGAAGTAAGAGTAGTTTCCTAGCCTTCACAGTCAGCGTAACAGTTCCATATATGGCCATTGTACGGCGAAAGCTAGTCACCGTCAAAATAAATAGCCAGGCTAAAAATAAACATCGGAGAAAATCTCCCATGCATAGTACGAGAATAATACAAAAAAAGTTCTATTGTAAGCATACAATCAAGGTATCAAAATTTAAAATTATAATTGCAGGCAATTATAGTTACTTAAAAATACCGGCCGGTATATAAAAAATAAAATACATTAGGAAAACACATTGATTTGTATGTAAATGATAAATGATTGAGTATGTTAATAAATTATTGCATTAATTAGACATCACAGTAAATAAAAAAAAAAAAAAAAGAAATAACAGATAAAATCAAATATGAAAGAATTATATTTAAATAAATAAATATGTAAAGTTATGCTGAAAAGGGAACATAAAGTCAGTTATATCAATAACATAACAAAAGCATGGTATATTCATAATACTACACATAAAATAATATATCACGCGTTGTTGCAACAAGGGATAAATAAATCCAATAAATTAGAGGTACATGAAATCAAAATAATAATTCAACAGTCAGATATGTGTTAAGGTCATAAGATAATAATAATAAAAAAAATATATATATATCAAATTAAATAGAATTAATAACAACATATGTAAAATAAATATATAATATGATACACATAAAATATAACTGTAAGTAAATTCCTTAAAAGGATACACGTAAAACCTCCCACGTCAATGTTAGCTCGCACATTCATCACCGGAAAGTCAAGAGCCCGCGCTTGACAAGAAAATACCGCCAAAGTTGCACGATAACGATTAAATCTTTAGCGATACATGCAAAAAGCAGTTAAAATCCCTTTTACGTAAGTTTGCGCTCTGCAAACAATGAAGACACTCATTCAAGGCTCGCCGTGGGGGTCAACAGATTCGCAGTTGCCATAGAAACACGTTGAGAGGAACAGAGGAAAGCTACGGGTCAAGCGAAATTTTTTTCTTTTTTCTTTTCTCCCTCCCTTACGCGCAGTTGTGTCACACGAAAGGGCAGTCGAAGAGGAAATGCTCGTGCGTATTGTGAGATGCACAATATTTTGAAGAGCAAAATGAGTACATTGATATATATTGATGATATATTTGATATTTTAAAGGCCGAGATGTAATATGATATAAATATGGTGTTCAAAAGAGTCATGATTTATACACACAAAAATATATAATATGTTATTCATTGTAACAAATAAGAAATATATACAGCTAAAAAATTGTCGAAAAATTATTTACGTCTGTGAAAATGAGAAATCAAGGTAATGAATTGTGTATAGTTTAATGTAATGTTGTGAAATTGTATATAAATAGAAATGCAAATAACAATTATGATATAGTCTTCATTTGAAGTGTACAATAGACTGTACGAAGCAACATAATGAAAATATAAATATTGAAGTACCGGAACTTTGAAAGTTAAGTCACAGGATGGTGACTCATTTTTCCATGCTCATGGTAATTCAATGTGACAATAAGGTGTCTTCCGTGCTCATGATAATTCCATGTGACAATAAGGTGTCTTCCATGCTCATGATAATTCCATGTGACAATAAGGTGTCTTCCGTGCTCATGATAATTCAATGTGACAATAAGGTGTCTTCCGTGCTCATGATAATTCCATGTGACAATAAGGTGTCTTCCGTGCTCGTGATAATTCCATGTAACAATATAGTGTGCCTTCCGAACAGTGATAATTTCTTCAGGTACAGCAATATATGTGTCACCAAGTACGAGATGGTGTATCTTCCGAACAGTGAGTTCCTTCATTTTAGTGACATGTCGGTTGTAATGCACCGATATATGTATGTCAATGTTACAATATAGTGTGTCTTACATGCGGTGATCTGCATTTCTGTGACAGATATATGTGCAGTGGATCAAAGCAACATTTCCACAGTGGCCGCAATGTGTACACATATGTATTCAGTGCAATGTTTACCGTGTGCTGAAATTTTCTCTCTGCAAGGGGGGATATCATGTAACACAATATTTGTATTACATGTTACATTCCAATTACGGATGCCAACATAGCCATTTCGAAATTCCAATTGCGGATGCCAACCTAGCTAATGAGCTATTTAAATGCTGCGGAGGGAGCCAATGGCAATACAAACATAAATAAGCAGCGCATCCCCTTCTTCACTTCGACGAATCAACAACGACACTACAATGTGAAAAGAAAAAGGTTTGAGAGAATGTTCTAGAACTTTCCAGATGATGCAATTTCGACAGCGTCCTAGACGCACCTGAAGTTTTTGGTAGTCGTCTTAAAACTTTCGAACGAGGCAGCATCATGTTTTTGGTTTTTGTGAAAAAGTGTCTGTAGATTGTGAGCAATAGAATGGTAGCCTGCGCAAGTACGCGAAGTGCAACGATTTTCCCACATCATTGAGATGGCACGAATATGCACGTAACAAAGAGTAAAGGTAACCAACTTTCAATTGTCACTATTAGCACGGAAGGCACACCTTTAACGATTATTAAAATAATTGACTACCAGTTCATATGAGTACACCATATGAACGAGTTCGTAATATTGAACTATAAGAACCATTCTTTATCGATTGTTTAAAGGAAACTGTTTTTTAAGAAATTTAAATCAAAGATATTATGTGTGTAAATATATATATAGCTATTAATGTAATATTGTCAGTATTATGTGTCTTTTAGTAATTGATTTAATTAGAGCATAGTTACTCCAGATATAATAGATATCTATTAAGTAAAATATTAAAATAAATTGAGCAATTAAGCATGTGTGTTTCTTTATGTTTTGTGTGTTCGTAGTCCGAGCTTGAGAACCGGGAGCTTACATGCTCCACCCTTAGTGGCGGCATCATAGGTAAGTCCTATACTGGTAAATTTTGATAAGGACAATTTTACCTTATGACATACTACGTATTACTTTATGAAATACTATGATATTTTAATTTTTAGATTAAAGTCATCAAGTCAATTTTCAAAACTCCCACTATCCATTGTGATGGCCTGATTGAAACACGATTTAATGGAGTTCATAACACAATATTCTCAAACTTGTAATGTAATTGAGCAAAAATGAGTACATGGCACGATATATTTTGGCACTGTCCACCTTTACGGTTTTAAATGATTCTCTCAAATGTTTGGTCATAGCAAGTATATTGGAAGCGCTTATATTAGTAGGAAATTGCCATCAAGATTTAACATCATGGCAATATAGACCATCATAGCAAAATAGACCTTGAGTTCCGTCTTGGCAAAATAGACAATAGAGTTCCGTCTTAGCATGAGCTTTAAGATCATTGTTCTATTTAACACCAAACCTTCGCCTTCTTTATATATTACTTAACCTAGTAACAAATATTTTTGTTAGAGGTCTCAAATTCCGTCTTCATTTTCTGAAGTCATAAGGACGGTCAGGAATAAACAGCTTACAAAGAAGACTGCATGGCAAGATTCAATTTGTAGTTTAGAGAAAAAATATGCATTTCACATAATATATTTTCATGTTGGCAAACCTACTATTAAATATTCCGTGTTAGAGAACTAAAAAATTTCGAATCGAATCTATAAATACTTGTTACTTGTTCTGAGATGCATTATATTAAGACGGGACTATTGAATATTATTAAGCCACATGATTATTGGAAATTTTGCATTAGAGAGATAAAAAGAAATTCGAATTTAATGTATGAATGCTTGTTACTTATTCTGAGATTCATATTTCTTAAGTACATAAATAAATATAAAACAAAATTAATATATATATATATATATATATATATATAATATAGATTTATTCATATTTCTAAAATATAGTAAAATGTATAAAACAGAAAAAGTTACATATTTAAAAAATACCATCATTTAAATTATTCTAATACGTGAAATATTAAATACAAAATCAAAACATGACTTAAAGCAAAGCGTGAAGAAAACGGAATAATAAAGATATGCGTCCCATATCGTTCTACCGCTCATAAATTACTCAAACAGGGACAAAGTAACAGCTGCAGCTGTTACTAACAATCTGCACTGACAAAATATCCAATGAAAGAAAGTACTTACTGCGACATTTCTGAAGACGATTCGATGACACTATCTGGGATAAATATAACATACACGAGATGGGTTCAATAGGGATTTTTATATTTATTCGAGAGAAGCCACCGTGTTCTGCTGGTTACATAAAAATGTGTAGGAACGAAAGGTGAGCATATTTCCAAAAGAGAGCCATTTCTGATAGAGTTTTCAAATTTATTCTATTCCGGTCACATCGTTCAATCATTTATTTCCTTTTGAAACCACATAATTTTAAAGAAAGTACTAAAACGTTGCTATTATTTTTTTCTTCATTTGCATGGATGCAGTTATAGATAAAAGAAATGATTTATGGCAAAAACGATTATACTTATAAATACACTATACATAATTTTAGCAATTGTAATTTAAGTATATTTTATAATATACGTATGTGATTATGCCGGGGCGTAAGTTAACTGAAAAAAATGTATGCTCCACTTGTATCAACCAGGATCGATGAACCGGTTTCAAGCTAGATAAGACTCACCAACGATTAATAGTCGTTACTTTAGTGATATTAGGAGGGCTTGTTTTCAATCCAGAGATAACCAACATCTGACATAAGTTTTCAAATTTATTCTATTCCGGTCACATCGTTCAATCATTTATTTCCATTTGAAACCACATAATTTTAAAGAAAGTACTAAAACGTTGCTATTATTTTTTTCTTCATTTGCATGGATGCAGTTATAGATAAAAGAAATGATTTATGGCAAAAACGATTATACTTATAAATACACTATACATAATTTTAGCAATTGTAATTTAAGTATATTTTATAATATACGTATGTGATTATGCCGGGGCGTAAGTTAACTGAAAAAAATGTATGCTCCACTTGTATCAACCAGGATCGATGAACCGGTTTCAAGCTAGATAAGACTCACCAACGATTAATAGTCGTTACTTTAGTGATATTAGGAGGGCTTGTTTTCAATCCAGAGATAACCAACATCTGACATAAGTTTTCAAATTTATTCTATTCCGGTCACATCGTTCAATCATTTATTTCCATTTGAAACCACATAATTTTAAAGAAAGTACTAAAACGTTGCTATTATTTTTTTCTTCATTTGCATGGATGCAGTTATAGATAAAAGAAATGATTTATGGCAAAAACGATTATACTTATAAATACACTATACATAATTTTAGCAATTGTAATTTAAGTATATTTTATAATATACGTATGTGATTATGCCGGGGCGTAAGTTAACTGAAAAAAATGTATGCTCCACTTGTATCAACCAGGATCGATGAACCGGTTTCAAGCTAGATAAGACTCACCAACGATTAATAGTCGTTACTTTAGTGATATTAGGAGGGCTTGTTTTCAATCCAGAGATAACCAACATCTGACATAAGTTTTCAAATTTATTCTATTCCGGTCACATCGTTCAATCATTTATTTCCATTTGAAACCACATAATTTTAAAGAAAGTACTAAAACGTTGCTATTATTTTTTTCTTCATTTGCATGGATGCAGTTATAGATAAAAGAAATGATTTATGGCAAAAACGATTATACTTATAAATACACTATACATAATTTTAGCAATTGTAATTTAAGTATATTTTATAATATACGTATGTGATTATGCCGGGGCGTAAGTTAACTGAAAAAAATGTATGCTCCACTTGTATCAACCAGGATCGATGAACCGGTTTCAAGCTAGATAAGACTCACCAACGATTAATAGTCGTTACTTTAGTGATATTAGGAGGGCTTGTTTTCAATCCAGAGATAACCAACATCTGACATAAGTTTTCAAATTTATTCTATTCCGGTCACATCGTTCAATCATTTATTTCCATTTGAAACCACATAATTTTAAAGAAAGTACTAAAACGTTGCTATTATTTTTTTCTTCATTTGCATGGATGCAGTTATAGATAAAAGAAATGATTTATGGCAAAAACGATTATACTTATAAATACACTATACATAATTTTAGCAATTGTAATTTAAGTATATTTTATAATATACGTATGTGATTATGCCGGGGCGTAAGTTAACTGAAAAAAATGTATGCTCCACTTGTATCAACCAGGATCGATGAACCGGTTTCAAGCTAGATAAGACTCACCAACGATTAATAGTCGTTACTTTAGTGATATTAGGAGGGCTTGTTTTCAATCCAGAGATAACCAACATCTGACATAAGTTTTCAAATTTATTCTATTCCGGTCACATCGTTCAATCATTTATTTCCATTTGAAACCACATAATTTTAAAGAAAGTACTAAAACGTTGCTATTATTTTTTTCTTCATTTGCATGGATGCAGTTATAGATAAAAGAAATGATTTATGGCAAAAACGATTATACTTATAAATACACTATACATAATTTTAGCAATTGTAATTTAAGTATATTTTATAATATACGTATGTGATTATGCCGGGGCGTAAGTTAACTGAAAAAAATGTATGCTCCACTTGTATCAACCAGGATCGATGAACCGGTTTCAAGCTAGATAAGACTCACCAACGATTAATAGTCGTTACTTTAGTGATATTAGGAGGGCTTGTTTTCAATCCAGAGATAACCAACATCTGACATAAGTTTTCAAATTTATTCTATTCCGGTCACATCGTTCAATCATTTATTTCCATTTGAAACCACATAATTTTAAAGAAAGTACTAAAACGTTGCTATTATTTTTTTCTTCATTTGCATGGATGCAGTTATAGATAAAAGAAATGATTTATGGCAAAAACGATTATACTTATAAATACACTATACATAATTTTAGCAATTGTAATTTAAGTATATTTTATAATATACGTATGTGATTATGCCGGGGCGTAAGTTAACTGAAAAAAATGTATGCTCCACTTGTATCAACCAGGATCGATGAACCGGTTTCAAGCTAGATAAGACTCACCAACGATTAATAGTCGTTACTTTAGTGATATTAGGAGGGCTTGTTTTCAATCCAGAGATAACCAACATCTGACATAAGTTTTCAAATTTATTCTATTCCGGTCACATCGTTCAATCATTTATTTCCATTTGAAACCACATAATTTTAAAGAAAGTACTAAAACGTTGCTATTATTTTTTTCTTCATTTGCATGGATGCAGTTATAGATAAAAGAAATGATTTATGGCAAAAACGATTATACTTATAAATACACTATACATAATTTTAGCAATTGTAATTTAAGTATATTTTATAATATACGTATGTGATTATGCCGGGGCGTAAGTTAACTGAAAAAAATGTATGCTCCACTTGTATCAACCAGGATCGATGAACCGGTTTCAAGCTAGATAAGACTCACCAACGATTAATAGTCGTTACTTTAGTGATATTAGGAGGGCTTGTTTTCAATCCAGAGATAACCAACATCTGACATAAGTTTTCAAATTTATTCTATTCCGGTCACATCGTTCAATCATTTATTTCCATTTGAAACCACATAATTTTAAAGAAAGTACTAAAACGTTGCTATTATTTTTTTCTTCATTTGCATGGATGCAGTTATAGATAAAAGAAATGATTTATGGCAAAAACGATTATACTTATAAATACACTATACATAATTTTAGCAATTGTAATTTAAGTATATTTTATAATATACGTATGTGATTATGCCGGGGCGTAAGTTAACTGAAAAAAATGTATGCTCCACTTGTATCAACCAGGATCGATGAACCGGTTTCAAGCTAGATAAGACTCACCAACGATTAATAGTCGTTACTTTAGTGATATTAGGAGAGCTTGTTTTCAATCCAGAGATAACCAACATCTGACATAACTGACTCCTAAAAGCCAGACACAATTGACATAAATTGGAATCAATCCATAATACATTGAGTACCGCTGCATTTAAATAATAATAATGGAAGAATAGATGAGTTCGGAAACGGAAGTCGGGAAATTGAAGTTCTGTGAATTGAAGCTCCACGAATTGATACAGAACAAGTTCTTTGACAACTATTGAAGTAACAGATATTCAGTGCAAATAAGCAAATAATAAATGACCGATGCTGTTATTGTAGTCATAACATTATCCAAAATTATTGAAACAATTGCGGCTCGAATACAATTTTCTCATTTGTCTTCAATTTATTGCAACCACTACACTACTCAAGTCAATGAAGTAATTACATAAGAACACTATACAGAGCACATAAGAAATATGGAGTTATATTTCCCTATCATGAACCGATGTTTTTAGAAAGCTTAAACTGAAAAGGAGTGGTAAAATAGGCACATATTTAATTTTATGGACGTTATCATAATTTGATAAATTACAGAGCGCTTTTATACATGGGGAAACTTTGGATCACATACTTCTCTACCACATTTTCGCTTTTTCTAAAATACAGTATTGACACTATAACTTTTAGAAACCAAAAAATTATTTATGGCATTGAGAAAATACAAATCAACACATAGATATTTATGAAATAAATGTAAGAATATTTAAATGTTAAAAATAAAGAATTTTTAAACTAAAAACCTTTTGTACAACACAATACATTGAATTTATAAATCACGTATGCGTATATTTAAAATGAATAAACTAAAATTACTTTTAAATGAGATGTATATATCTGTTTTATTCAATCACAAACATTAATGAGTGGTGTTTTTCAAAGCATAATAATAATCAATTGATTTTGCAAATTCTTTGTTTATTATTTGTTTCTCGTTTCGTTTCGATCTATTTTTTAATTCTATTCCCTACACTTCATACTTCATTTTAACAACACTTGATTCTTCTTTTCATGCTTTAGCTAACGTTTCTGCTATATATTGAGTTTGAGTTCCAAAACTTGCGATTTAATAACATTATTCCTTCCTGTGCGGGGTTTGCAATGAATTTTGGCGCTTGTCCCTTTTGTCTTTGCTGAAGTTAGGGGTTTGTGTTATACCTCTTGATAAAATAATCTCAGTATGCTTTTAACATCCGTTCATGCCTTTATACATACGCCATCTTGCTTCAAAATAATGTATCAACAAATATATCATTTATTGTCTTAACATTATCTCGTCTTACCAATGCAAGTACTTAAACTTGATTTTAAAAGAAAAGATTCACGAAAGTTGGAGCTTTCTCTTACTCATAGAATCTACAAACTAAAACATATGCTAAGTTGCAAATATATTTGAATGCAACGCAATATATAATCTGTCGTAATTTAAATATTAAAAATTATTTATCCTATTTTTTAAACATGCACATCTAAGAAAAATTATTATTAGATTTGAATGTTTTAAAACTATGTTTTCTCTCATATTTTTTAAGTGGAAACTTCTACAGTCACACAAATTATGTAGGCATACTAAAGTGAAAATGCATACGATTGAATAAAAGGGACTGCAATACACTTAGGAATTTGAAGAAGTTATATAATCGTGTAGACCATCATCTGTTCTAGAACACGTGTTGTCCACAAGTTGTAGATCATCATATATTTCATTTGTTAGTATCGACATAGTATAACTGAGAATTTAGTATGACGCATTGATTACTCCATTAGAATTTATTTCTAGAATTTAATGCTTTAGAATTTCATTCACTTAGCTATAAATGAGAAAATGAGTTGAGTAATTTTCATTGTTTACCTTTAGAAAAAAATAATTCCTGGTCCGCTGTATTCAATTCAAATTACCCGATTCTGAAACTGCCGTGGCAATATTACTACTATCATCAACCCCACCACCAACATCTCAGAAGGGGTTACGGACTCATATATTTAACGTGTCTGTATTCCGCGGGAAAATTGGAGCAGTTTCAGAAGAGCCGAGAATCGAACTCGGGTCGTCCGAGTGCAATAATACCCGAGCACCATCAACTAGGTTCTCCTACCCCGTATAAGGGGGTTGTCAGTTTGGCTTGCAGCACAATTAGAGGAGATAGGCTGTTTCACGACATTGTCACACAGTAAAAGGGCGCACACACAAAACTTTAAAGTGTGTGACGGAAATAAACAAGTTACTTTTATGTGCACCGGAATATGTTTCCAAGGACAGGAGGACGGAATGGAGTTATGAAATTAAGCCCCCTTCCAAGGATCACACATACAGAAATAAATTAGATACTAAGTACGTTTACTTACTTACATTAGCGTTGTGTTTTGCAATAACTCAGGTACGGCTGCCCAGGCTTACAAAATGCAAACTGGACACACAGGCACACAACAAAGTAACAACATCAAGTTGGGAAAACATGAGTCCAAATTATCTTAAATAAATCCTTTTTTTATTTAAATATTTAAATATATATATTATGAAAATATAGAAACATTGAAGATAATTCTGGCCAATTTCTGTATTAAATAAATTTAGATAATATTTGGCCTTTGAACTTAAATGTCATCAAACTCTATAATACTAGAAGCATTAAACGCGACATATTTTTTTTATATATTCACATATTGAATATAATTACTCTTGACATGAATTAAATGTGGTTCACTGTATTGACTGAAATTCTGGACTCAATTTAGAATCTGCAATTCTCCTTTTAGAATTTCTCTACGTGCTACTAGAATCTAATAAATACCTGAATACTTCATCACAGTTTCATATTACCAATTTCACACACGCACTGATTTAGATATGAGTACTTCGACTCAAGATCTCAAGGGATCAAGAAGCAAATCGAGCACACGCATGTTAAATTCTTGCCGAGAAAATTCACTCCAAGATTTTTATGGAAATGATCCAATGATCCAAATACATTGTCAGAGTTCACATCTTTACTGTAGCACATTCGAATAAATCTCGGGACTTAGCAAACTTGGTTGGGGTAACTCTATGATCCTTTCGAAACTGCTAGTCATACCGGATATCATCGCGCTCGACTTCTTTGTCAACTATTCAGAATTTTCCGAATTCAGATCTGAAATAAATAAATGAGAAAATTAGTAAATTTAGAAATAAAAGCAATTGTCTTGGCCCACACGGATTATAAGATTCCTTCTGAATCCAAGTTATAATCCGAAACACAAAAATGACCGTTGGATCAAAATTCTTTTGTGTCCGGGTCCTCTGAGCGAGAATCACGAGATCCTTCCATATAATGTGATAATGTTCCACGAAAACTCGGGGCCAAGAGAGCCCATCTACTGTGAAAAATGGAATCTAGGTCGCCTCGAACTTCAACTTCTTGCACGAAATTAAATGTAGCATCCAACGGCTTGCGCTGCAACCTCGCGTCACTGTCTACAGAAACGAAACCACTGCCCTGGGCAGTAATTAAAGAAATAAGAAATTATCTTCGGAACATCTGCCGCAGCGAGATCCCACGCTTTCTGCATGAAAATTGCAAACTCGTTCAAAATTAAAACCTTGGAATAAAAATGGCTTCCGAAAGAGAACGTTTTTGGGAAGAACAGAAAAACGTCGTGTTTTACACTCGTACAGTCATAAATCACTATGACATCAAGAATATTCCTACTATTACCCGTGTAATGACCATGTTCCTCTCGACAGTAATTGCGGGATCGGCACGCTTACCTGTCCTCCTCCACACACATATGCGGTGGCCATCAGCACTGAAAGTGACGCAGGATTCGTCGCTAAAGAAAGGTAATGTCTTCAATCGGATATTGTCCAAGCTGAATGGCCTCGGCAACAATCCAGACGATTATGCCTATGTTAAAGGGTCAGCGGTAGGAAACTTAATGGTCGTTGACACCTATTCCCACCTTCTGTCATTCATCTCTGAATAGTACCATTTGATACAGGATCTATGGAGGATGACAAATGCTTTCAAATAGCTGATATCGACATTTGGGTGTGTACGCAGTTCTTCCTCTAACTGCAAGATCCACTCTAGCAGTTACCTATTTGAGGAGTTCTGAGCCTAGGCGGCGATTACATGTGCATTCTCTGATCCACGGACACAATGTTGCCAATACAGAGCATCTACAAAATCGCTCCGATCGAGATGGAGACTAATAAGTCTGTTGGACCAACTAACTACCCTTAGGCCTATGATGAGTTCTCTAAAAATTATCTCTCTCTCTAAATTCGACAGTTGCTCGTAGTGCTATCGAGTGCTTCTCAATGATGGCATCTTTGTGCTCAACTTGCAGTATTAAAGCAGTAAATCCAATTCCAATTGCCTTGAGTGAAAACAAAGGTCGTTTTAATTGATGCACGTTATGTCGTTCTCATGCGCGTTGCATAAGCCTTATGTCATCATTGACGTTGACAGTTTGATCATTTGCATAGCTATTAAAAAAACAACTGTATGCTGTCTTCACCGCTGTAATTAAGATTTTTCTGAGTGCATATATTGTTTAAGAACAGAGAGTATTTGGTAACATTTATTTCAGATAAGGCTGTTCAACACTTTCTATCTAGATATCTATATAATATGCAATGAACTGTATAACTGACGGAGAGTATGATCAATCAAAAATATCGAGTACTTCCACTATAGCTATAACATTGGTGTATTACCATTCGATACGCTCAGAATAGAGACAAAGGAAACAATCTAGAATTTGGAAGATTTAAGGGTGAAGGTGCGAAGAGATAACTGAAGACTGAGAACGTTATGTATCAAATTATTGAACACTACTATAGCTAGTATCTTAGTTTAAGTGTCATTCGATCCGACTTCGTTGTCAATCGAAGAGTTAAACAATTAAATCATTCTGTTGCACGTAGAAATGCGACTCAATTTATATTTATATTTAATATGTTAGCAAAAATATAAAATGTGTTCCGTTTTTATATTTAAATCTGAAAAGGGTTTTTGATAGAGAAAAGTTATTAAGAACTTTGATTAAGTGTGTAGGTATCGCATTTAATTATCGCTAGCCGAATTGGACAGACGAAGCGTGAGTGGAAATGGATAGTAATAATTATAAATAAAAAATTAATATTGTTTTTTTCTCTCTTTCTCTCTCTCTCTATCTCTATATCTCTCTCAAAATCGTTAGTTAATTACAGCAGTAAATAACCGGAATTCAAATTCCTTTCTAAGGGGCACACCCTTGTCGTATAATGAAAGAGTTGAAAAAAATATTTTCAAAATCGGTTAAGTGGTTTGTCCTGTTGGTCCATCAACAGCACGTGTGACGGCAACAAGAGCAAGAATAACGAGAAGCGTTAAAACATACAGTCTTCAGGTGAATTTTTATTTACTTCTACTCTACTGATCTGAATAATCTCTAGCTATGCACTTAACAACTATGAAATAATTGTTTTTGAAGCTTTAATAGTGGCCAAGATCAACGGTCTAAAAACCGCATCTTGTATTGTAGTGAAGCACGTATATCCCGAAAGGGATTTGGATTGTGGATCTTCGAATGGCCAGTCGGCACTTTGTCCTTTGACGTAATGCTTTCTTATATTTTTGGAATATACTTTGCATTCTCCATCAGATTTTTGGCGAGAGGAAAACTTCAATTCATACTACTTTCTCATTCCTTTCCTGTATATATACACAACTGCATCTTGTCTGCCTTAAATGTTATAAGTTGAAACTTTCTTCCATAAACAGCAGATCGTTAACAAAATTGTAACTGTGGTTTTGAAATTTCAGTGATCCGATGCATTCATTCTTTAGTGATAAGCTACAGCATTGTCATCGCAACCATGTTTCATTCCCTGTAGGTCCCGTTGTACAATGATACTGTCGGAAGCATAGAATAAGTGCTATGTCGTGCAATAATCTTACAGATATATAGTATTAATTGATACAATATTTTATACAATTTACTTTTTTCACATGTGTAACAATACATTTTGTATTATTTTTCATAAATGCAGAAACATCCCTATATTAATCTCCGTAGTTTATTTACTAACGATAGAATGTTGTATGAACTGCACAAATAATATTCAGTTTCTTAAATAAGATTTTGCATTGAAAACTTAATAGTTAGCAATTTTCGCATTAAGTGGGTAACAAACTCATGAATCGATGTTAAATGTGCCTCTTCCATTCTAACTGTTATCAATATTTGCTATAAAAACATTGAATTTTCTTAATAATAAGTCAAATATATATTTTATATTAAACTGAAATTAGCTTTTTGTAAAACTTTATCTTTACAATTAGTACAAATTGGATAGTACATAATAATAAAAGATGCATTTAAGAAAGAAAACTAAATTATAATGATAATTAAAAGAAACGTCATGTTACTAAATACTGCCATACATAAGGAATGTGTCATGGAAATTTTATAGACCTACGATTAGCAGTTTTTGAAAAATGGTAAGTTAAATCTTGAAAAATGACGGTTTGAGAAAAATACATTTTTATATAAAGATTTCCTATAATGCCTAGTTCATATAATCAGGTAAAACTGGATTTTTGACGCTTCTAATTTTGATAGAAATAGCATAAATATTGTTTTCAAAAGCAATGTATTAGAGAATTTACAAACGAAAGATTATCAAATTGACATTTTCGAAAATTTTGACGATTTTATGACACTTTGGAATTTTAAATGATTTATTGTTATGTTATAATGAATTTTTTCGTAGGGAAAATTTTATAGAAATATAATATAGCACATATTTACATAGTACTGACATGCTTATAAATTATCTTCAATTACAACTATAAATAACCAACGTTCCTGCAGAAATATGTTTTGTATCTTCAGAACTGTTACAATTGTTTCCAAAGGAATCGAATTAAAAAAGAAGGAAACTATTCGGAAAAGTTTTGAGTTACTTTGTTTCTTAATCGGATTAGCAAGAATTTTCTTTTGTTCTATAAATAGCTGTTCCTCAGTTATTTGTCTAATTGCGAATATGTTTTTATCAATAAAGCGGTTTTAAGATTCATTCCTTTAAATTCAATAATAAATAAATGTAATGTTCTAGTAAGTCAACATTCCTAGAAAAGTTAATAAATATAAAAAATTTTAATATAAAGAATGATTGTTTATAAATCTAGAATTTTGTGGTTTCTAAATTATGACTTAATTATATTTTAATTCCCGGTATTAAAAATTATTGGGTATAAATTGCGAATATGTAAAATTAGCCTTATTGACTTATAGTACGGATACAGGAACGAAATGCAAAAAGGAATATACAATTAAAACCACAACTGTTTTGGCATTGACTGCCGTGAAATGAACAACTATGATTCTAAAAGTGGACTGTATTTATTCGATGATCAAACTACTTACAAACGTCCGTTGAAGACTTTTCAACTTACAAAATGCGGCATAATACATGCGTCTAATTGCTATTCAAACTATAAACTTCAGTGCGGCCGGACATTTTGTCTTCCTTTCCATCCGAATGCGATGCGATGCCTTGCCGTCTTGCCATCTTGCCATCTTTGCGATCCTTGCGATCTTTTCTCTCCAACTCGAGCCTCAGAATATACTTGTGTTGCCACGGGCACTTCGAGCTTCGTAGAAATGCTTGCGTCGCGGTATTCAAATTAGAGCAAATTGCTGATGCAAAAACTCAGCTACTGGATTCAATGCGTAGGCCGCAACAGCAAATATGGAAAACACAAAAATAGACGAAGGCTTTTTCCAAGATTTTAATCGGTTCCCAATAGCCTTTAGGCAGTATAAGCCTTTATGATTATACTGACCATGTAATGCTCCAGAATAGAGCATGTGAGGTATGCCCAGCGACATTCTCGCCGAAGATGTTTACCACTGACTAGTTTACATTCGTAGCACTGTCTGCTGTTGTGAAATTCAGGCGGCCTGGATGGCATCTGAATGGTTTTATGCAGTAGTTAACGGTAAATACCACTTCTGTATTGGATTCATTTCGGCATAGCTGAGGTCATGTCCGCGCTCTTATCTGGCTCCTATTATTCATGTGTATTACTGGCTGGCACAGGATATTGCTTCTCAGATTTTCACTTCTTATGTGATTCCCCTGTGTTGCTCGATAACAGACGTCAGATTAGAGTGCGGACATGACCTCAGATGTGCACAAATTAATCGAAGGTAGAAGTGGTATTTACCGTTAACTACTGCACAAAATCATCCAGATGCCATCCAGGCCTCCTGAATTAAACACAACAGCAGACAGTGCTACGAATGCAATGCTCCGATTTCCACCACAGTTACCTTAAACGTAAAGGTAATTCACATAATAATAATAATTATTATTATCATCATTATTATAAGCATTGAAGAAAAAGGTATCACGTTTACATCTCGAGTTTCAGCTGTCATAAAATATTTATTATTTCTGAAAGAGAGCGGCATCATATTAAAATCGATCTTAGGAAAATTGTCTGATTGCCCTTTGCAAAACCAGAATACATGTTTACAATAAAATAAAATAAGGGACAAACTCAAGCAGACCGAGAACAAATGGGTAAAATAATTATAAACAAATTGTAAACAAAATTAAACGCCAACTACTTGCAAATGTCCCAGTAGAAACAGCACATAGTAGAATGTTGCATCACAGGTCGAACAGGCATTGTGACGTCACAGCCAATCACGGGCCGTTTTGTGTTTGAGTAGATTTTGCTCTTTTTCATTTCTTGATATTTAAATAAATAATTATTTTAAGAAATTTTAGCTTGGATATTTGAAATCAGAATTTTTTTTTCTCTAAATATCAATTAGTTTTAAGATCTTTTAAAAAAATCGGAATTGTCCATTTTACGAGTGAAAAATGTTTTAATTTGCCAAAAGTTCTATCTATTAGTGAAATATAATCTTCGGAATTCATATTAGTCAGTGCTGAAAATAAAAATAGGTAATTCAAAAATGTATTTCAAACTCATCTCGTAAAAATAAGCTTTTACATGAAGACATATCCTTCCATACAGGTTGATCTCATTTTGTTACGAGTCATTTGGAAGCATTTTGTATGAACAAAATATTTGATGAAATTCAAATCATATTTACTGAAGCGAAAGAAGAAAATGGAACGATGAGCATGATTTGCATGGCTGGTTGATTCTAAAATTATAAGTCGTACCTTGTAAATTTATTTCATCGAAAATATCCATTTTCGTAGGTATTTCATACGTTATTTGTCAAAAAAGAGCGAAATTTCTATTCTGGATTAGTTAATATTGCAAAATATATCAGAAAAATATTGAAAATAGGTCTATATTCCATTTTCGTATAGAACCGTATGCCATATTAGACAGTTGCAAAATTCAATCACAATCTAAAATATTCATTAACGCCTATATATTGTATTTTATAACGTCTATGAATTTTAATATATATGTACCCCGGCCGCCCAACCAGATACCGTATACCTTCCTGCAGGTCAGGCGATCTGCGTCGAAGAAGTAGAATATCAATATTAAAAGTCTTTATATTTTAATATCCATATATAACCTCCATCAATTGAAAATGGATTAATTCTTGAGTTTTCATGTCCATGCTTCACAAACATACTCCAGCACGACAGCTCATATGCATCATTTAAAATTGGTCTAATTGTACTAAAATGTCTTAAAAGTTGTTTTTGCATCACAATATTGAATTTAGTATGATAAAGTAAAATTTAAAATTAAATATCATTCCACTAAAATTTATAAAGTCGTGAAACATTTGTATATTCCTGCTTTCATTCGATCATTTGTGCTTCGAGATTGAACGTCAGATTTGACCATTTACGAGTATGTAGAAATTTAGTTTTAACATCTGTGCCGAAATATGTTGCTTGATAGCATATAACATCTGTATAACTTCATACCCGACCTTATCGTTGTATGTATATAAACAAGAGGAGATCCTACTAAAAGTAAACTTACAATTACAAAAGGTAAACTTACACTTGTCAAAGGAAAGCTTAAAATTTATGGTTGTACCGTTATCCCCTTTTGCAATCACTTACGATTCTCCTCATTGTGATCACACACATACAGTTTTCATACGATTCTTCTTCACACTTATTTACACTTATTTTTTAGTACTTAACTTATTGTCAATGACTGTATTTCAATGTCAGTGATTCTGCCAACAAAAGTTTCCTTATTTATCACAATAAATTCCAGAGAAATTTTACCTCCCTACCTCTTTTTCTCTGAGTCAGTTCTATTTTACCCCACAAAATGTGCATCTAAAAGGTGTCTACGGAGTTTACTTAGAGATAGATAGATATGCGAAAGGGAAGGGCAATCGAATTAGGGTAAAGCATCATAACATTATGCATATTTTTATGCATTTTCTCATATGCTAAATAATCAATTAGTAAAATATTGCTCACCCAAACTAATTACTAAATAAAAAGTTCAGTATATTTTTATCGTCAACATTCATGGAGATATAGAGTTTAAAATCTTAGACTTTATTAGGGGGTTGTATAAATATAAGAATAGTTGTATAGAAGGGTTATATTATAGAATACATATAAGACTATATAACTATAGTATATATAACTATAGTATACATATAAGAACATGCACTCGAATCGATGCACGCACAAATTAACAATGCAATTACACTACCCATACACTAATCCCATACACTAAAAAGGTGATGTAAAGAATTTCAGCGCTTTATCATAAAAAGTCCCAGAGATATGTTTAAACAAAGTTTGTGAGGAATTAATCACAAGTTAAAATGTAAATGTTTATAGCAAGAGCGCAAATGACGCAACGCAGAAATGCATCAAAGGCAAATAATATCTGCCTCTTATCTTTAGATTTATTTACAATTTTTCAAAAATATGCTTCCTGAAAAATGTCTTAAAATTTTACATGATTAATTGCTGAATAAAATTTGGAAATTTCACAATCAAAATAAACATTAAAAGTGCTTAGATGTGTATGCATATGCAAATATCTAACTCTCTGATCGGTGCGTCACACAATCGCAACAGACGCATCATCACATGAGAAAGTTGTTTTTGCTCTGCCATTGATCAATTGTCTCGCTTACCCAAGAGTAGCGCGCGCAGCCCCGACGTTTGAGCGACCCTTAAGTATTTCACATTTATGCAACATTTTGAGAGTGTAGTTATTCTGTACCGATAGTATGCCACAATACATCAACGGAGAAATGTTTGAAACGCTTAAACTCTAACGAAACTTCATGGGAATATCAACGAACTTTTCCCAGTTCTCGACATCCTTCTGGGAGATTTATTTCCCGATTGGTGCAACGTGTGGGTGAAAGACGAAGTGTACATCATGTAGGTGCACTGAGTAGGGCCAGATTTCACTCAACTGATGTAGAAATTGATATTTTGGCCTACTGTTGCAGTCATCCACATAGTAGTGTTCGTAAGGCTGCTTCAGAAATGAACGTAACATGTTCAACAGTGTGGCGAGTACTGAGACTGAATAAATGGCTTCAGTTTAATACTCATGGTGTGCAAGGACAGGAGACTAAAGATTATCAACGTCGCCTAGATATTTGTAACTTGGCTCTAAGTCAGGAAGATGCAAATCCCTCTTTTCTGAAAAACGGAATTTGGAATGAGGAATGCTGTTTGAAGATGAATGCATAAATTCTCAAAATGAGCACTTCTGGTCTGCAACAAATCCATTCATGGTACGTGATATTCATCATCAGAAGCAATTTTCTGTGAATGTATGGTATAGTATTTTCAGAAACATTTTTCTTGGATACTGTATGATGGTACGTTGACGGGCGGCAGATATGTTAATGAGATTCTGAATGCGGTTATTTCTGAATTTTTAGATGAACTGTCCCTAAAAGTACTTCCACATGTATGATTTCAACAGGACGAATCTCTAGTTCACTATACTACAGTTGCGAAACAGTGATTAAAGAATTATGAGTCAAATGGATTGGCTTGCATAGGCCAGTCGAATTTCCCCCTAGATCGCCTGCTTTAAAGCCAATGGATTTTTAACACTTTACAACAAAGTTGATTAACACTTTACAAAAAAGTTGAAAAGTGTTTATGACTTTGTTCATTCTGTCTGTCTGTCTGTCTGTCTGTCTGTCCCTTAGCACGATAACTGCCGTAAAAATGACTTTCTCAAAATGAAATTTTAGTATGCTGTTCTGACGGTCTGTAGGACCTATGGGAATATAAATAAATAATATCACCCAATGAGGCTTTTATTTAACACTTTACAACAAAGTTGAAAAGTGTTTATGACTTTGTTCATTCTGTCTGTCTGTCTGTCCGTTAGCACGATAACTACCGTAAAAATGACTTAATCAAAATGAAATTTTAGTATGTTGTTCAGGCGGTCTGTAGAACCTATGAGAATATAAATGAATAACATCACCCAATTAGTTTTGGATTGAACCCGGGTCGAAAAAATGAAATACATTGAGCCCAATGGGACCTAATTTTCAAACATTTTTATGCGGATTTAAAATTCACAAATTGCTTCGAAAATTTTAGGTAATATTCAAATTGTTCCATAAAATATACAAAAAAAAATTCAGCGAAATATATTCAGTAGTTTTTTAAATAAAAATTAAAATAATAATTACACCTCTTATATGAAACGATCACGTGACCATGATATGAAACGATCACATGACCCACTTCAAAATGATATATGGCATCCATCGTGTTTCAAAATCGTGATTTCTTTAAGTTCTTTTTAATTCATATTGAGTGTTGTATCCGTCCTAAAACTACTTTATTTTTGCTTAAATTCTGTGCATCTACATACTGAAACAACGCAATGACAATATATTTCAGTTTAAATGCTCATCTAAATTTGATTATTTCTACAACTAAGCCTATTTTTCACCTATGTAAAATGTAAACAGCAAAATATATAGAATGAGTTGTATTGGAATTCCTGTATTTTTTAACACAAAATAATTTAGTCCATGGAGTCTGCATGACTGATATGAATGAAATATTAATTGCTTTCATAAAGAGAAGGACGATTTTTTTCGATGAAGTTTCAAGCATAGAGTTTAATTTTTTGTAGCTCCATGGTCTTAAACAAAATGTTTAAATAAAATAAATTATTATAGTATTGTGATGAATGAAATGAATGGGAGAAAGTTATGAATGAAATCCTGTTTTTATAGAGAGATCCAGGCGTGTTACTTTTTCTATGACGTCATTTGAATTCATTTCAGTTGTTTTCGAAGAAGTTTAGAAATATAATAAATGATCGTAGTATTATGATAATTCTAAAACTATTACCGAGGAATGTATAACACTTTAGATATGTTTAAACCAGGCAATTTATATTTCAATGCCGTCATTTGAATGAAGGTTTAAGTTTTCAAATATAATAAATTAATGCAGTATTGTGATAAGTTTCAAAATATTACTGAATAATGTATTGCATTTCAGACTTGTTTAAATAAAATTGCATTGAAGTTGGAAAGTGTTTCTTAATCAATGCTTTAAGCATGATTGATATTTCTTGTTGAACCAGGGTTGAAAAAATGAAATACATTGAACCCTATGGGACCTAATTTTTCAAACATTTTTTAAGTAAATTTAAAATTCACGAATTGCTTCGAAATTTTTATGAAATATTCATATTATCCCATAGAATATATAAAAAAAATTCAGTAAGATGTGTTAAGTAGTTTTTTAATTAAAAATTGTTTAATATAGGGAAAAAAACAAATTCATTTAAATTCTGACTTTGAAATATCTTCCAGAAAGAAAAGAGGTATATTATATAATAAATAAAAAGAAATATATTATATAATAAATATCTTTCCATTTATTTAAACGTTTTGCATATTGGAGAGACTTCACATTTTAAAATAAATTTGGTAGATAACAATTTTTAATGCACTTTCCTACGTCCTAGAGAGTCAAAATTTGGTACACAGCTTAAATTTGTTGAACATTTTATTTGACAAAAATTTGATGGATCTTTAAATATAGATCATACATTTTTTTCGAAACGGCCTGAAAATAATCCCCGTTCACTTCTATAAATCATTGTTGCAATATTGTTAAAATTTCTGAAGTGGACAATACATGTCTTTCCCTGCAGACTCATATTCGTTCTCTTTATTTATTCAATAATAATATGAGTTTATTTGCACAAAAATAGCCCGTTCCTTTTTTCCGAATCGTACTAGAATAACCTACAAATGATTTATATACAAAATTTCGTTACATTTGGTATATAAATCACTTGTAGGTTATTGAAATATTATGCACCAATTTTTGTTAAATTTGTTCCATTAGGTTTTAGCTATAGTGGATAACGGCAATTTCTGCGGCCATTTCGCAAAGAAGGCAGATTCTTTTATTACGAATCGTACTATAATCTAATGAACATTAGGATTTCCCACAAAAAACATACCTACCAAATTGTATGAAATTCGGTCCATTAGTTTTTCAATTAGAGTGGATGTTAATATCCGCTCAGACACACAGAAACATACACAGAAACACCCTTACACACACATACGTCTTCCTAAAAATAGTTTTTTCGTGTTCTAGACGTCCCACAACGTGTAGATCCTTTTAAAATTCGAGTTCCGATCTTCGGCACGATTCCAATATTTTGAGTACATACACATACACACATATATTATCTGTGTATCTGTGTATTATCTGAGTATCTAAATTTCGTGCCTATGCAATTACAATAGTTGTGATTTTAAATGATCCCTAAACTTTTATTATTTCTTCAACGAAGCCTAATTTTAACATATGCAGAATGCAAATATCTCAAGCGATTGTAAGATGATTTACTTAAGAATTGCTGAATTTTTTTCACACAAAATTATTTAGCTCTAGAGTCTGGAATACAAGTTAAATGAATGAAATATTCATTGATTTTGCATAAAGAATCAGATGATTTATATTTCGATACAGTTTTAAATATTTAAGTATAATAAATTACTGTAGTACTGTGATAATGTAAAAGATATCACCACTGAATGTATCACATTTTAGAAATTTTTAAATGAAATTACATTTCAGTTGGAAAGTGTTTCATAATCAATGCTTATGCATGATTGATCTTTCTTGTTATTTGTGGGGTTGTTCACGCACAACTGTTTACGTGTAACTTCCCTTAAATAAGGCAGAGTTGCAACAACGCATTCAAGATGGTGTCGTGACACCACTGAATAAGAACTTGGTCGAGAGCACAGAAGTGTTATCAGGCGAATGCAGCTCTGTATATTGGCATGGATGGAAAACATTTTGAACAAGCTTTGTAATCTTTGTGTAAAGTTATTATTTCTTCACAGTGTAAATAATTTTGTACCAATAAATAACTAAATTATTATATATTTTTGTACGTAAAAGTTGATAGATGTAACTTCAATATTTATTGTATTATCGTGCACACACCTCACCAGCACGCACACGCGCAGACATAGTTGCAAAAGTATTCGAAAAGTATTCAGGAGGCCTTTAAATGCGATTTTTTGCCTAAACCACCCGGAATTCGAATTTTTTAGAACGCAATATTTTTTTATACAATTTTATGACAAAGTAAAAATAATGGTATTGGAGGTTTTGTAAGCAAAATGGCCTTTCTTCTTCAAGACAAAATCATAAAGTATCAGAAATTGCCATAACATATTTGTTGTAACGACTGTAAAAAGAGAAACAAGAAAGATCAATCTTGCATAAGCATTGATTATGAAACACTTTCCAACTGAAATGCAAATTCATTTAAAAGTATATAAAATGTGATACATTCAATGGTGATATCTTTTACATTATCACAGTACTACAGTATCTTATAATACTTGCATATTTAAATCTGTATCGAAATATAAATCATCTGATTCTCTATGCAAAATCAAGGAATATTTCATTCATATAACTTGTATTCCAGGCTCCAGAGCTAAATAATTTTGTGTGAAAAAAATTCAGCAATTCTTATGTAACTCACCTTACAATCGCTTGAGATATTTGCATTCGGCATAAGTTAAAATTAGGCTTCGTTGAAGAAATAATAAAAGTTTAGGGATCATTTAAAATCACAACTATTGTAATTGCATAGGCACGGAATTTAGATACACAGATGCACAGATAATACACAGATACACAGATAATATATGTGTGTGTGTGTATTCAAAGCATTGGAATCGTGCCGAAGATCGGAACTCGAATTTTCGAAGGATCTACACGTATTGGGACGTCTAGAACACGAAAAAACTATTTTTAGGAAGACGTCTGTATGTGTAAGGTTGTATCTGTGTATATTTCTGTGTATCTGTGTGGATATTACAACCACTCTAATTGAAAAACTAATGGACCGAATTTCGTAAAATTTGGTAGGTATGTTTTTTCTGGGAAATCCTGATGTTCATTAGATTATAGTACGATTCGTAATGAAATATTCTGCCTTCTTTGCAAAATAGCCGGCAGAAATTGCCTTTATCCACTCTAGCTAAAAACTAATGGAACAAATTTAACAAAATTTGGTGTATAATATTTCAATAACCTACAAGTGCTTTATATACCAAATTTAACAAAATTTGGTATATAAATCATTTGTAGGTTATTCTTGTACGATTCGGGAAAAATGAACGGGCTATTTTTGCGAAATGGCCCGCAAAAATCGTTACATCTATATAAAGAAAATTGAAAATCTGTATGTCTGTCTGTCTGTCTGTTTGTCCCATCATCACGGAAGAACGGCTGAACCGAATTTGATGAAATTTGGTGGGTATCCAAAAAATAGACCCACTTAAAATTTAGTCTGTGTTTTGAGTTTCTACATCCAGTGGTTCTTGAGATATTAGTATAAAACGAAATTTTCGTTTGTCTCATCATCACGGAAAAACGGCTAAACCGAATTTAATGAAATTTTGTGGATAGCCTTGAAATAGCACCCCATAAATTTAGTCCAAGTTTCGAGTTTCTAAGACCAGGGGTTGTCGAGATATTACTGAAAAACTGAACCTTTTTCCTATGAGTTATACTCTCCAACTCCGTGGTTTATTCAAACGGAAAGGATGAAAATCGTTTGTTTAAAACGGCGAAATGAAATAAAACTTTATTTCCGAGTTTGGTGCAGGATTTTTGCATTAATTATTCACTATCGGAAAACACGAATTGTTTGAAACATGAATTTAAATGGAAAAATCTACCTCCGTGGTTATATTTCACAAGCTTTCCTCAAGGATTAAAAGTATAAAGGAATCAAAATGGCTATTTAATTTCGCATTTTATGAGGAAGATTCTATCTTATATCATGTTGCTCGGCAATGGAATGAAAATAAATGTGTTGTTACTATTTATTATTTTTTTTCTATTTGAATAATAAATAAATGGATGTAAAAATATATTTTTAAATGAAAGATTTGGTTGTTCTTTTAATTATATAAATTGCGAACTGCGTATATCATTTTCATTTATTTTAGCAAAGAGGCTTCCAGCTCGTATATTGTGTTTAGCTAATAAACACATATATTGTGTTTACCCAATAAATTCATTTAGCCGATTGTTGAAGCAGAAAAAGAGTAGAACGGCAGTATCTTATAATACAATTTTAGTGTTTTCATTTAGTATATACAAACGGGATCAGAATATTTTATTCTTCAGATCTGCAACTTTAGAGCTACGAGTTTAGCGGAATATCTCTAAATAACTTGGTAATTTTTCTTAAATTTACCAAATTAGCGAAAATGTTTCCAAATTTATAAAAATGACGCAAATCAATGATTTGTTTTTTTAGAATAGAGTACTGAAATGATGTTTCGGTAGCATTTGTCGGACAGTCCATCCATCCTACTTAATAACACATTTAACGAATTTTTTTAATATTACCAAATTGATAAAAATATTTGTGAGTCCATAAAAATATCATAGAATTGATAAAATTGCTCTTAATAAATGAAAATATTTGTGTTTTATTAGGGGATAGTATTGTGAGGATGTTTCGTCAATTTGTCGCAAAATGGGACTATCTGTTCTACAGTCCCACTTGTCGATAAATTTGGGGATTTTTTAAGTTATCGCTAAATTGACCAAAATGTCGCCAAACCTTCCATGGAGGTCGCATTATTCAGATGATATGATTTCCATCAATTTAATTGAAGCAAATGATATCATATCGCTTAGTAACGGTTCCAATGTGTTATGCGGCATACGATTTTATATTAAATCTTTTCCGATTTGAATAATAAAGATATGTATATAAAATAAATTTCATTGACATTGCATTTTTGACTGGATAATATCAATTATGGTCCTCAGGTTTAAACATTATTATTATTGATATTTTCAGGGACTGTTGATTCAGGGATTATTGATATTTTCAAGTTATTATGACATTGTTTTATTATGACGAAAATTGTTGGAACTCATATATAGTAGGTTGTACGAGTAATCTTCTACAAATGCATTATATCTTCTAATCTACGAGAATATAAGTAGTACAGGTATATTGGCATATATTTTGATATATATTGGCATATATTGAAATCAATTACGACCTTCTGGTAAAAGATTACGGGGATTATTGATATTTTCAATTTATAACGTCATCTCCTTTATTTTGGCAAATATTTTTGAGACTCATATTGCAATACGGGTAATCTTCTACTAACACACTGGCATATTTTCTAATCTACGACAATATAAGTAGTACGGGGTTGCATATAATGATTCAATTCCTTTTTTTTGTAAATTTGCTTACAAAAGGGGTCAGGATGTTTTATTCTTCAGATCTGCCCGAGAGGATAATTTTGCATAGTGAGAACGTATAGTCTCAGACTTCTTTTTATGAGCAATAAATCTAATATTTTAACAGAATTTGCACATGATTGCGAATTATAAGTTTCTTTATATTATATACCCCGTACGAAGAACGGGTATGCTGCTAGTATAAAAATAAGACTACGTGTGCTCAATTATATCAATTAAATTCCTATTTTATACGTGATTTTTGACAAAAAAAAATAATAAAACTAACCTCATTACTCTAGGACTAGCCGTTCTTGAGATATTCTAGTTTTTTCGCGTTTTCGCTACGCCACCTTTGATAATAAGTCCAGCTATCAAATGAGAACCAACTTTAAGTTTAACGTGAAAATTGAATGTCATTTAAAATACTAATGGCTGTTATTTTGTGTAGATAAACTTAAATTATTATTGAAGAAATAAAGAGAACGTGAATATGAGTCTGCATGGAAAGACATGTGCTGCCCACATCAGAATTTTTAACAATATTACAACAATGATTTATAGAAGTGAACGGGGATTATTTGCAGACCATTTCGAAAAAAATGTATGATCTATATTTAAAGATCCACCAAATTTTTGTAGAATAAAATGTTCAACAAATTTAAGCTGTGTATCAAATTTTAACTCTCTAGGACTAAGGAAAGTGCATTAAAAATGCCAACAAACAAGTATATCATGAAGAGTTATATAAAATAAAAAATAAAAAAATTGAAAAGTTGTTATCTACCAAATTTATTTGAAAATGTGAATCCTCTCTCATATACAAAATGATTCAATTCTTGGAAAAATATTTATTATAAATTATATTTATTTTTTCTTTCTAGAGGATATCCGAAAAGTCAGAATTTATTTGAATTTGTGTTTTCCATATATTAAGTAACTTTTAATTAAAAAACTACTTAATATATTTTACTGAAATTTTTTTTATATATTTTATGGGATAATGTGAATATTTCTTAAAAATTTCGAAGCAATTTGTGGATTTTAAATTTGCTTAAAAAATGTTTGAAAAATTAGGTCCCTAAGTGTTCAATGTATTTCATTTTTTCAATCCGGGTTCAATAAAAAACTATTTGGGTGATATTATTTATTTATATGCCCATGGGACCGACAGACCGTCTGAACAACATACTAAAATTTCATTTTGATTAAGTAATTTTTTCGGCAGTTATCGTGCTAACGGGCAGACAGACAGAATGAACAAAGTCATAAACTCTTTCAAATATGTTGCAAAGTGTTAAAAATGTTAATAAAGCATTAGGAAACGGGAAGTAATGCTTTTTTAACAATTGTTAATGCAATTGTTCTTTTTACAACTTCTTAAGAAGCTTATATTGCTTCTAAAATCACTTGGTAGTATTAGTTTTTGTATTATAACACCTTTTAAATAAAGTACCTTTAAAATGCTAGAATTTCAATAAAGCTATTTACCTAGTATTTGCGGTTTATGAAAGCCTTAAGCGAAATATAAGAAAGCACCTTTGGTCGGCTAAGATAGATATCTTTGGGCCAAGTCTACGCAATGATCAGTCATAAATCTAGCTCCCAGAAAACCCCGTGTTCATTCCGACAAATGGGACTATGCAACTCTTGTATTATAAGAAAGCAAACTTGCCCCTTTGAAGGAGCTCTTCCAAGGCAGTAGCGGCACAGCATTTTTTTCGGCGACATATCACGTCCTGGCCACTGAGCAGAGAAATTAGCTTTGACGTAATCTCTCGTCTAAGTGTTTAAAATTAATGAAAATATAATTCAATTTTTCTTCTCAACTTTCCTTGAATATTTAAAAAACGATTATTACCTAAAGTAAATTTACAAAATAGTTATCATTACAGGTAAATGTTTAATAGTACTTTTTAAATAGGACACCAAACCCTTTGAAAATATTTTTAATGCTATTTCGAAAATAGTGTCATTTGTAAAACTGTTATCAGTCGCCTAGCTCATAAAAGCACTGTCAAAATGACACTTTTAAATCTGCACCTCATAATAGATTTCCAGGTTCTCTTTTATCGCAGCAGAGCTAAAGAGCTTAACTTTAAACCTTTTAACTTTCTTGGTTAGAATGGGAATTACTCTTATCGCTACAGAATTCCGAAAAAAATGACTTTCGTCTAGAAAGCTGTACAAATGATAAAAAAATGTACTAAAAATATACTAGTTTTATCTGTTATTCAGTGATATACCAAACATTAAAAAGTGTGTTGCTTTTAAACATTCCATAAGTTTAATTTTTACTTCTAGAGATTATAAACAAAATCCCTTTACTTTGCTGTTTCGCTTTTTATATAAACGGTTGATATCTACTACAATTTCTTTCACCATATTTCTTTTCATCTAAACGTATGTTCGATAAAAAATATATAGTGTTTTATAGAATTGTATCTCTAGAAAGTGGTATAACTTTAGGAGAAAGTACGGTCATTACAATATATGCAGTAGCCAGCACATGATTTTTCTATATAATGCACTGCTTTCACTGTTTTCCCAGAGAAATAATGATGTACATGATTCACAACACATTGAATTGTACATTAACATTTATCGCATTTCTGGATGAGAACGTGGAAAAAAATTTACTAGTTATTAACTCAGATTATTTATTATATCGATTAACTTATATTACGAAAATGAGAATTAGAACTTAGAAGTAGAACTTAGAATTAAAACTTGACAATTAGAACTAGTGTTAGCATCCGCTAAGTAAAAGAGACCATATATTAAAGGACTTTAATTATAAACTATGATTTTGGCTACAATTTATTTTATTTGGCGGAAATTTTTGCTTTCTGTTAATTGATTTGGCACAATTTTCAAAAGTGTCCAATTTGATTAAATTTTACACATTTTACCACAAATAGTAAAGGAACTTATTGAACGATATCTACTATATAATTTTGTGTAACTTTTCATATAAATTTATTTGAAAAACTTGCAATATCTCAACTGTATTAACACACAAACATTTAATAGTCTAAAAATGCGTAAATTTAGCCACTTGGAATAAACGATTTATAGCCCGTCATAAGAATGCTCGTGACATATTCTTTTATTCAATTATCTTGCGTCTTTAGATTATTATTTAAAGTTCTTTATTTAATCTTTGATTCCTGTTGATTCTATTCACCCCATCTTAATTACGGTTGTCTATCACTTTCATTAAGATTTTGGTTTAATTGAAAGTCACCTCAATGTTCACTTTCAGTTCTGTTCTTGACACTTTCCAACATATTTGAAATGTGTTTATGATTTTGTTCATCCTGTCTGCCTATCTGACCATTCACACGATAACAGCTGTTAAAATGACTTTATTAAGAAAGAATCTTAGTATATTGTTGAGACGGTCTGTGGAACATACGGGAATGTAAATAAAAAATATCACCCAATTAGTTTTGAATTGAACACGGTTCGTTTTTTTCTAATCTATGATTCCTGTTGATTCTATTTACCCAATCTTAATTACTGTTGTCTATTCCTTTCATTTACTGCAATATTTCGGTTTCATTTAATGTCATCTCAATGTTCGTGATCAGTTCTGTTGTTTTTTCTATTTCCTCTCAGATAGAGCTCAACTCTCACTCGATCTCTCCTGCTGTGGAGGTGTGTGGTCTCTAGACTCCGTATTCGTGGTTCTGGTAAAATTTTTTATTTCTAAATTGTTTTTCAATTCTGTTCATTTGTTTCTACTTGTTGATGGAGTATACAGAGTTTACAAAAGTTTACAGAAATAAAATGCCTTCATATTCAGAAACAAGCATTTGTTGTAGTTAAATTAGAATGTATGCTCAGTATTAATAATGATCTTATCCTGAATTAATATCCAAACTTTGTGTATTCTTCATTTTTTTGGAAAGATATCCATATTCGCCTTATGTTAAAATGTTAAATGTTATGGCTTAATGTTTATTCACACACGCACACACACACACACATACACACATATATAAATATAAATATAAATATATATATATATATATATATATATATATACATATATATATATATATATATATATATATATACATATATATATATATATATATATATATATATATATATATATATATATATATATATATATATATATATATATATATATATATATATATATATATATATATATATATATAGTCTAAATTTGTCACGCATTCCATTCTTCCATCACCCCAAACTTCTTCTTCAGTCTTTATCATTTGATTTTGTTAAATTCGTATATCAACATGCTTGTTCACATTCCATTCCTATTGAAGTACTCCGTCTATGGATGCCCTACATCTTCTTAAAAATGTTATTACAAAAATCAAATTTACGATGCCTAGTTTTCCTTATAAACAACTCATATCTGCTTTAAATAATTACAAAAACATTTTGTCATAACATATTTAGATAAAGCATCTAATAATTATGCCATTATTTGAACAAAATATTATGTTTCTCTGTTACAGAATTACATAAACAATAATCATATTTTTAATAATCAATCTATCAAAATCAAAACTAAAATGCTAAAACTATATAAACAATTAAATATTCATTGTAAATTTTGCAAATTTCTGTATGATACTTTGGTTCTAAAATTCCACAAATCATCTCTCAGTTTTATAAGGGTCACTTGTGGACATAATACTTTTACCACTACTGCTAGTTAGTCTTGCTAAACTGTTTAAATATAATTAATGAATCTCTTGAATTTAAAAATTCAGGATGTTTCATATTGAACAATAATTCTGATTTAGTTAATCACCTTAGCAAGCTTCCACATATTCTTGCTTTCCATACCTTTAATTTTAAAGACCTATTTAATAATATTGATTTTAAAGATTTATATAAAGTTATTATCTCCCTTTATCATGATTATCTCTCTTTCAATAATGTTCCATTTATGGTCAAAAACTTTCCTAGCTATTGCACTTTGTGTTATACAACAATTTTATTATCCAAGGTGATAACATATATTTTCAAACATCTGGTGTGCCTCAAGGAGGCTGTAGTAGTAGTTAGTATACTAGCTAACTTATATCTTTATTATTATGAATGTAAATTTTCTCTAATTTATATACTATATATTGATATGTTGACGACTTCATTTGTATTATCATTGATAATTCCATTTTAAATAACATTGATTTTTACCCCTCTAACCTGTTGTGTTCATGCGGAGTACGATCACGTTAAACATGTGGGTCCGAAAGTCCTTTCGAGAGGTTGGTGGTAGGGGAAGGAGGGTACAGTCCCTGTGGATGCCTCCCCCACTGGGTTCCGGTCTAAATTGGGTGGCACTTCCCGACCGTCCAAACAGTTACCTTACACCTTTCTGGTAGGTCGGACGGTCTGGGTTTCAACAACAACCCCTCTAACCTGGAATTAATCCCTAATGAGCTTAGTGTTAGTCAAAATGTAAATTATTTAGACCTAAATTTAGATATCCTCAATAATCATGGTATTACTAATCTACATGATAAAAAAGATTCATATGATTTCACTATCATTAAGAAGCTATCAATCGATCGTACAATTCTATTCAATTGTTTAGAAACATCATTTTAAACCAGCTATTTCGATTACATAGATTTTCTGATCCTCAGTCTCACTATCTCCACATCAATAATCTTAAACGCATTTATCAAAATTACCACTATCCGGAAGTATTTGTAAATAATATTATTAATAATTTCAAACACATCACGTAGTAATTTTACAAATGCATTATTTATCCCTGATAACTCATATTTGTGAATTTCACTTCTATCTTTCCACTAGGCGTGAGTCTGATACTGTTTACTATTTTTAAAAGATTACTTTCCACTTGTCCCGAGTCCTATACTGATTAATATTTTCGAAAGTCTACATTCAGAAGCATTTTTCTTTCACGTTCAATAGTATATACATTCCGGTATACACTCGCTTTAACGAAGTGAGGTAAAATGCTTTGTTGTATGTTTTTCTGCAAACATTTCGACTCCACGTGGAGATTGTATCGGTAAGTTTATTATTCTGTTTTTATATTTCTGGTTTTTAATCCATAGGGCTTATTATTTCTCCTTCCACTAATCAGTGGAGAGTTTCAATGGTGTCCATAGTCAAATACTATCTCCAATATCAGAAACTGGCTATTCTATCGGTTTTAATTCTAATTGTATTCGAATAGCCCTAACGAGAATGTGATTTCGAACTAACGGCCATTTTTATTGTAGTTTCAATTGATTGTTCTCCATGTTTTGATCCTTAATATATATGTATATATATATATATATATATATATATAAAGAAATAAAATCCCAAAAAGTATGAAATCCAAGAAAGAGAAAGGCGCAAATTGCCGCACTATCAGAGTCTTGAAAAATAAGATTTAAAATGAAAAAAATATATATATAGATGGAATGATTGTTTTTACAGGGTTGCAGAAAGGTCAAGGGGGATTGCGACCCCTGTTTCCTGGTTAGAAGCTAGCGTTGACTTCATGAAAACGCTCCCAGAGACTCTGCACGCCCGAAACAACAATCGATCATGCCCGTGGGGAAAAAATAGCCGAATCCCAGACAACATAACAATGATCAAAATAACAAAAATTGGAAATTTTTCTAACCAGCAAGGCGAGAATCTTGGAAGAGTTGCATAAAAAATGTATAAAGAGAATTTATAAAAAGTGAAAAAAGGAAGGAAGGCTTAGCAAAAAGCTTACACAATGGCGGTAAGGGGTTGTAACCTCACTCCCCAGTTGTCAACAAGACACTATAACACTTCACACTTCTATAATTACTTCCATTTTTCTTATATTATATATTATATATATATATATATATATATATATATATATATATATATATATATTTATATATATATATATATATATATATATATATATATATATATATATATATATATATATATATATATATATATATATATATATATATATATAGTAGCATTTTAGTAGTAATTTACATTTGTATGGTGATGAGAAATGTGATTGCATAACAACGGTTTTTCGTGATGAATACCAGGAACATGTGGTAACTGGAAATTTGAGCATTGTAAAATCGAATATAAAAACCCTTTTTAAGTTGGGTACAAAATGTCGATTTTGGAGTGGAATTTCTATAAAACGAGAAGTTGGAAGTGATTTGAATAAATACATTCAAGTGGCGGCAGTAAAATATAGTTTGGCGACTGAAACTTTTGAGGAGTGGAGAGTCTGGGCTTTAAATGATTGCATTTCATGGAATCGGTGGAAAGGATGTATAGTGTGGAAACGGGCAAGGATAAGTGTTATAGTGGCTGTGAGTTGAAGAAACTACAGAAAAAATCCGTTATTATTTATGTGGACAAGATGACTTCTGATTTTGCCTTCACATGTAGTATGTACTATAGGTTACTAAACCAACCATACGCGGATATAAATATGTATTTATTAGTAAAAGAATGAAATATGAAAATAAGTAATCGTATTAAGGCAATGTACAAAAGGGCAGGTTTAGATGTAGGTAGCATTACATTCCCATATTTAACTTTAAAACCCAAACTACACAAAAATCCGATAAAGTTCCGACCTGCTACAATAGGATTTAAAACGTATTTAACAAGGGAAAACAAATCTTTATTGGGATATTTGAAAATTGTGAATCTCTATTGATATATTTGAAAATCTTTACAAATAGGGTAGCTATTTTTTTAAAAACAGCTATGAAGTGGTGAAAAGATTAAAGATACGCCTAATATAAAAATTTACAAATGTTTCGATTTTGCTGATCTATTCAATATATTAACATCGAGGATTTATACGGAATTATTACCGATAATTACCTTAGTTGTGACTTACAGTTATTTATACCATTGGGAAAATTTATCCTTTACGTTATGGCTCCAAGAGTCCACACTTTCAACTCCAGAGCGGCAAAATAACTGAAAATTCCACCCCTGTAAATAAATAACTTCAAGGGTATTATCCTTTGTTTGTAACTCGTTTCCCCTTCTGTTAGGAGAAACTTCAAGGAAGGGCTGCAGGCATTATTCAAAGCCTCAACTGGATACAATAGACGTTCTCCTGCCTTCAAAGAAAAATGGGGATGAAAAAGACTGGTACAGAAGTTAAACGAGCGCCGCTCTAGGAGATTTTCAGTGGTATAACTGTTTTACCGCCGTAGTTAAAAGGTTAAAGCTGTGGTGAAGCTCGAATTGTTCGAGACTGTTTCATTTAACGGTAAAAGCTATTACAACCATATCAGAGGGATTCCTATGGGAGGTAATTGTTCTTCAGTACTAGCTGATATGTTTTTGGACAGATACGAAAGGAGAACACACATCCTGAATGAAGTTTTGTTTATGCGGTACGTGGATGATCTCATGTGCGGTTTTGAAAATTATAATTATACTATGAATTTAATTTTTTATCCTGCTTCTTTGACTTTATCGGAAACACCATGCAATGATGATCAGAGTCTTAATGTTTGGGTGATTACGATTGAAAAACCTACATCTTCTCAGTGTTATCATATTTATGATAAATGTAATACTTTTAATTTTGATATAAAGTATTTGACGTCATGTTCAACGTGTGGATGTCGGAATATCTTTAGAAATTTGATTCTAAACCAATTATGACGACACAAATAGTTAAATTAAGTTCAGATAAATGAAATTGCGATCGCTATTTTTTGAGAGAGGGTCAGGTATCCCCTGATGTTTTGATAAGAATTGTACCTTATTTCTATGGATTAACTGTAACCAATATTAAAGTCCATTTTTAGGATCTATATCGGTCTTATTTTAAACATTGTTTGAGATTATGGCTTGCGTGGTACATTATATAACCACAGATGATCGCGTTTGAAGTTTTGATATATTTACTATTTTGTCGATAAATACCTATGAAGTTATATGTGTTGGTTTTACAAATGAGTCTTGGCAAAATGTTTTTTCATTTACGGGTTGGATAATAAGATATGGAGGTTGTCTTGTCATGTTAAATTAGTAGTGTAGAGCATACATGTGTACATGTGATCTGGAAAGTTTCGAGTAGTGGTGGCATGAATGTACGTATGTGAAAAAGCATGGGATACAGGAAACAAAAATCGATGTAATATGCTATAAGGATTAGGGAGAATGCTGGTGTGTCTATTGCTACTTGATTATTGTATGTACGAATGTATAATCTTGTGGGGTATGACAGTATTTGCTATATTTTGGTTTGTAATTTCAGTTTAAAAAAGTAACCATATTGATAATTATTTCATATAGTATTTTTTATCGGTTTATAGGGGAGTTATTGGGGTAATATTGCGCATGTTTTTATTTTCAAATTTATGTGTAAAACAACCACTTGGATAATGATTCCATACAATAGTTTTTTTCAAAAGTTGGGATTTTTTCATAAACTGCTATAATTTGTAGTTTTATGATGATGGGTTTTCAGTTTTAAATGCTTTTATGTCAGGGTTTTTATATTTGGGTGAGTTTTGTTATTGTAAAATTGAATATTTTGATTATGGTGAGTGTCATGTTGGTATATGTATGCATAATATCGGCTACCGGGTGCGTTTGGCCATGGCAGTTAAACTTTAACCGGATAGTTGGGGGTCGCTACTCATCCAGACAGTATCTTCATGATTACTCTTTTAACAACTTTATGAGTAATTAGTTACTTATCCTTTTTGGGAGATTATTTTGCTATACATAAGTATATAGAAGCATGGCGCTCTTATCTGTTTATATTTAGTAATATTTTTAATTTTTTCTTATTAAAAGGTTTTAACGCTATTTACTTGATATTAAATTTTTCTATTATATATATATATATATATATATATATATATATATATATATATATATAAGTAAGCCAAAAGGCAGTAACCACGATGACAAGAGTGACTAATAAAGCAGGTAATAAAATGACAATCAGGCGCGATGCAGCTCATAAGTGTCAAATATACATAAAAGTTTCAAAAAGTACAATACGTGGAAAGAAGCCAACAGGGATATACGAATAGGCCTAGGGGGATTGTGACCCCTAGTTCCCGGTTAAAAGTCGACTTTTACTCCAATGGAAACGCTCCCGGAGCCGGTATATGCCTGTGGCCATATTTCCAGGAAGCATCAGAACAAAAAACGCACTCCGCTCGATACAAGTTCAAGATACATTACATTATCAATTGGCATTCTAATTCAAGTATTAAGATCTTTCGTAATATTTAAATTAATCATTTTAAGCGTAGTGCACGTATGCATTCATTTAAAGAGGATCGGGTTAGGCATGATACTTTATTTATAAAGGAAGCTTTAACGAAAGTGATCCTTTTCTTTTTATAAGACAGTGTTACAATGTTGTGTACAGTAAATTTATGGATGCATTTCAAAAAGATTTTGGCAACACAGTTGTTTACATGTAATGAATGGCAACGATGCTGAGCGGGATTATGAGTTGGTCTTATCAAAGGTCTAGGTGCTTTGTTAAGTTGATTGGAATTGGTCAGGTATTTTATTGTAATTCGAGGTTTTAATTCAAATCTGTTTCTTTTTTAAACCTTTTATTTCTTTATGGAGGCATTGCCGTTTACGGATGCACGTTTTTGTGTGATTTGCGTCTTCTACTTTGACGTTATTCTGAATTAGGACCACAGGTGATATATGGCTCCTGGAGTGTTTCCTAAGGTGTAAAAAGTCGACTTGTAACCGGGAACTAGGGGTCGCCATCCCTCTAGGCCTTTTATATATGCCCTGTTGGTCTTTTTCACATTATTCATGTATTCACGTTCTTGCAATTTTTGACTTGTTATATATATATATATATATATATATATATATATATATATATATATATATATATATATTTACGTGTGTATGTCCCCAAAGTGGTTGTAGTAGTAATAATTTGGTGAATGTATATATTGATCAATAAAGGTACATTTGCATCAACTAGTTTACAAATACATCGTTACGAAGGCAATCTGAACTGTATAGTTAAAACGGAGCTGGACAATATCGATATCGATTTCTATCCGGATAATCTGGAACTGTTGAATAATGAACCCTCTATCGGAGTTAAGGTTAACTTCCTGGATTTTATTCCATGCATTGAATAATGTATTGAAGGTACATTTGCATCAACTGGTTTACAAATATTTCGTTACTTAGACAATCTGAACTGTATAGTTAAAACGGAGCTGAATAATATCAATATCGATTTCTATCCAGATAATCTGGAACTGTTGAATAATGAACCCTCTATCAGAGCTAAGATTAATTTCCTGGATTTTAATCTATGTATTGAATCATGTATTGAAGGTACATTTACATCAACTGGTTTACAAATATATCGTTACGTAGACAATCTGAACCTTATAGCTAAAACGGAGCTGAATAATATCAATATCGATTTCTATCCAGTTAATCTGGAACTGTTGAATAATGAACCCTCTATCGGAGTTAAGGTTAACTTCCTGGATTTTATTCCATGCATTGAATAATGTATTGAAGGTACATTTGCATCAACTGGTTTACAAATATTTCGTTACTTAGTCAAATCTGAACTGTATAGTTAAAACGGAGCTGAATAATATCAATATCGATTTCTATCCAGATAATCTGGAACTGTTGAATAACGAACCCTCTATCAGAGCTAAGATTAATTTCCTGGATTTTAATCTGTGTATTGAATCATGTATTGAAGGTACATTTACATCAACTGGTTTACAAATATATCGTTACGTAGACAATCTGAACCTTATAGCTAAAACGGAGCTGAATAATATCAATATCGATTTCTATCCAGTTAATCTGGAACTGTTGAATAATGAACCCTCTATCAGAGCTAAGGTTTATTTCCTGGATTTTAATCTATGTATTGAATCATGTATTGAAGGTACATTTGCATCAACTGGTTTACAAATATATCGTTACGTAGACAATCTGAACTGTATAGTTAAAACGGAGCTGAATAATATCAATATCGATTTCTATCCGGATACTCTGGAACTGTTGATTAATGAACCCTCTATCGGAGTTAAGGTGAACTTCCTGGATTTTATTCTATGCATTGTATAATGTATTGAAGGTACATTTGCATCAACTGGTTTACAAATATAGCATTACTTAGACAATCTAAACTGTATAGTTAAAACGGAGCTGAATAATATCAATATCGATTTCTACCCGGATAATCTGGAACTGTTGAATAATGAACCCTCTATCAGAGCTAACGTTAATTTCCTGGATTTTAATCTATGTATTGAATCATGTATTGAAGGTACATTTCCACCAACTGGTTTACAAATATACCGTTACGTAGACAATCTGAACTGTATAGCTAAAACGGAGCTGAATAATATCAATATCGATTTCTATCCGGATAATCTGGAACTGCTGAAGGATGAACCCTCTATGGGAGTTAAGGTTAACTTCCTGGATTTTATTCTATGCATTGAATAATGTATTGAACATTTGCATCAACTGATTTACAAATATATCATTACTTAGACAATCTAAACTGTATAGTTAAAACGGAGCTGAATAATATCAATATTGATTTCTATCCTGATAATCTGGAACTGTTGATTAATGAACCGTCTATCAGAGATAAGGTTAACTTCCCGTATTTTAATCTATGTATTGAATCATCTAATGGAGTTATTTATAATTTATATGATAAAAAAGTTATTTTTTTTTTACTGTCAATAAATGATTACTTTTTTTTTACCTCTTGTAATTCGGTTCAAATTTCTCGCAACAACATTAAAATTCAATTGTATGAAATATATAAATTATCCGATAAAAATGTTATTAACTGCATATAAAAAACCTTATTCAAACTAGTAAATCTTACTTTTATGCATTTGATTTGGTTAATAGTATAGTAAAACGTGTATAGGGCAACTCAACGTTAGTAAAGCATTTTATTAAAGCTAATTCTCTGGAGAATTTTAATAACTCCCCATTCGATATTACACCTTTCATATTTTTAACTTCCTGCTATTAATGGTTATAGATTATATTATTACACTTACGTCATCTAACAGTGCAATTTGCCAGGAAATATATGCTAAGTGTTTGTGGTATGTCTGGACTAATTTCTATAATCGATTAATACATTCGATTTTCTATTCGATTCAATTTTTATTACTTACTAGCAGCATACACTTTCTTCGTACGGAGCATATAACATAAATAAACTTAAAATTCAAAATCATTTGCAAATTCCTATAGTATACTAAATGACATTGTTAATCAAAATATTCTGTTAAATATTAAATTTAATGCTCATAAAAATAAGTTTAAAAATATCTGTTCTCACAAGGCAGAATTATCTTCACGGGCAGATCTGAAGAATAAAACATGCTGGTCCCTTTTGCAAGTAAATTTACAAAAACTATGAAATTGAATCAATATATGCAAAATAGAAGCATTAAAATTGTATGGGACCCGTACTACTTATATAAAGTAATATTAGAAGATATAACTTGCGACAGTAGTTTACATGCATAAATTGAAAATATCAATAAACTTGATATATATTTAAACCTGAAGACCGTAATTGACTCCAATATATGCCAAAATGAAATTTTATAGGAATATATAACGCGTACTACATACATTGTCTTAGTTAAGAAAACATACCCGTGCATTTGGAGAAGATTACTCGTACAACGTACAATATATGAGTTTCAGCAGTTTTTGCTATAATAAAACAATGACATCATAAGTTGAAAATATCAATAATCCCTGAATTAATAATCCCCGAAAATACAAATAATAATAATATTTAAACCCGAAGCCAGTAATTGGTATTTTCCAGTCAAATATGCAATGTGACAGAAATTTAATTTATATTCATATCTTTATTACTCAAATCGGAAAAGATTTAATAAACATCACATGTCGCATAAACACATTAGATTTAAATCCGTTGCTAAGCGACATGATATCATTTGCTTCAAAGAAATTGATAGGAAAAATATTGGCTTAATAATGGTATCTCCATGGAAGATTTGCGAAGTTTTGTTACAATTTAGCTACATTTTTAAAAATTGCCGAATTTATCTGCAAGTGAGAGACAGTAGTCCCACTTGTCGACAAATTGAGGAAAATTCGTCACACTATTATCCTCTAAAAACACAATTAATTTCATTTATTAAGCGCAATTTCATCAATTCCATGATATTTTTTATGGATGTACAAATATTTTTACTTTCCTTATATACATAATGTATAAGGAAAGTATTGTGACGGGGTCGAAAATTCGAATTCGAGTTTTCGACGGGAGAGCACGTTTCAAGCATCCCTGATCACGAATCAAACATTTTTGAAGTGATGTCTGTGTGTGTGTGTGTGTGTGTGAAAGTATGTGTGTATGTGTGTGTGTGTGTGTCAGTGAGTCTGTGGAGACGATAACTGACGAAAGAATAGACCGATTCGAACCAAATTTGGTACAAAAATCACAATCCGTAAACACTGGAAGCCTATTGTTTTTATACGCAATCGAATGTTCAGAACCCCCCCCCTAAATTTTCGAATGAAATTTTGAAAAAATCGTCAAAAAATTAAAACCACTAATAAAGTTATGCAAATAGACATTTCTTATGTAATTTTTCATTAGAAAACGATTAACATAAAATTTAGAAAGCTAACATGACCCGTTTTCGAGATATTTAACATTTTTCAAAAAAATTATCAAAAAGTCATATAAAATAAAAAGAAAAATATTTCCTATTGAGAAACATGCTTACTTTTCATATGTAATACCATGCGATAAATTGAGTGACATCCTTCTCGTGGATCTAGCTCGTTCCGGTCTTGAAAAAAGATACTTTGAATAATACTTTTGTATTTGAACGCCAATAGTCATTTATCTGCTTTAAGAAAAACTTATTTCTTAGTGCATAACGCTTGGCGAGATTTTGGCGACGAATTTGGCGGAATGTCGCCATCTTGGCGACTTTTTTGAAATGTTGCCAAATTAACGAAAGTCTCGCCAAATGGATAAAAATGACACTAAATCAATGAAAATGACGACTAATTGTCGAAAATTCAATATCTTGGAAAGAATATTAGTATATACTACAAGAAAATCCTATTTTTTTACTGTAAAAGTAGTAAATTCATTACATTATATAAGGGAAGTCATGTGTTGCCCACATCAGATTTTTTACAATTTGGTGACATTTTAAAAATTCGTTAAATGTGTTACTAAGTAGAATGGTTGGACTGACAGACAAATGTTAACGAAACATCATTTCAGTTCTCTCTCAATCATTTCAGTACTATCTCTATATCAGGTAGTAATTTCTTAGTTGATTAAACATTTACTTGAGGCGATGCCTGTAGCTAGCGATCACTTTTTTGTAGAAACTTTTTCAACGGCTACAATTAAAAATAAATGTTCAAGTTCTGATAACCTGAATTGTTCAGCCATTTTTACTTTCCGTATACGGAAAGGGTCAAAAATTCGAATTCGAGTTTTCGACGGGAGAGCAAGTTTCAAGCATCCCTGATCGCGAATCGAACATTTTTGAGGTGATGCGTGTGTGTGCGTCAGTGAGCCTGTGGAGACGATAACTGACGAACGAATAGACTGATTCGAAGGAAATTTGGAACAAAAATTACAATCCGTGAATACTGGAAGCCTATTGTTTCCATACGCAATTGAATGCTCTGAACCCCGCTGTATTTTCGAGTGAAATTTTGAAAAAATCATCAAACAATCAAAACCTCTAATAAAGTAAAGCAAATAGACATTTCTCATATAAGTTTTCAACAGAAAACTATTAACATACATTTTAGAACGCTAGAATGAACCGTTCTCGAGGTATTGCACATTTAAAAAAAATATCAAAAAGTCATATAAAATAAAAAAAAAATATTTCCTATTGAGAAACATGTTTACTTTTCATATGTAATATCATGCGATACATTTGGTGACATCAGTCTCATGCATCAAGGTCGTTCCATGCATGAAAAAATACACTTTGAGTAATAATTTTGTATTTGAACGACAATAGTCTGCTATAAGAATTAATTATTTCTCCATTCGTAACGTTTGGCGAGATTTTGGCGATTTAGCGGAATATCGCCAACTTGGCAAATTTCTTAAATGTTACCAAATCAAACAAAATCTAAAAATGACGCTAAATCAATGAACATAACGACTATTTAAAGAAAATTCAATATCTTTGAAAAAATATAAGTATCTACTATAAGAATAACCTATTTTGCTTTTACCGTAAAAGTAGTAAATACATTGCGTTATATAAGGAAAGTCATGTGCTGCCCACATCAGCTTTTTTTGTTTGGCTTGCTGCACTGCTCACAGAATACAATTAGTGGACAGTGTCGTCTTGGAAACAAGAAATATTCTCCCACGCAAGAAATATTCATCCTTTGGCATTTGACGAGCGGCAAAATAGTCTTCATGCGCAAATGAAAGGCGAGGGCCATGAATTTAGCGACATTTCAAAAAATCGCCAAACATATCGCCAAGTGGGACCGTAGAACTGACAGTCCCACTTGTCAACAAATTGGCGAAACATCATCACAGTACTACCCTCTAACAAAACAGAATTAAATTTATTTATTTAGAGCAATTTTATCAATTTCAAGATATTTTTTATGGATTTGCAAATATGTTTTATCAATTTGGTGACATTTTAAAAATTCGCTAAATGTGTTACTATGTAGGATGGATGGACTGGCAGACAAATGGTACCGGAACATAATTTCAGTACTCTCCTCTAATAAAAAAGAAATTTAATTTCATTGATTTACTTTAGTTTATCAATTTGAGGACATTTCCGTCAATTGGCAACGTTTAAGAAAGTCAGCGATATGCCGTTATATTCGTGGCACTGAATTTGCAGATCAGAAGACTAAAACATCCTGATCCCGTTTGTATAAACTATATGAAAGATGCAATTAATATAATGAAAAGAAAAATCAAACCGTTCATTTATAAGATATATTTTATATCCATTTATTTACTATTCTATTCGAAAAAAAATGTTAAAAAATAACAAACACATTTAATTTAATTGAATTGCTCAGCAACATGATATAAGATAGAATCTTCCCCATAAATTGCTAATAATTAAATAACCATTTTGATTTCTTAATACTTTTCATTGTGCAAAGCTTGTGAAAAATGAATCATGCTCTTAGATTTTCCATTTAAAGTCATGTTTCAAACATTAATGTTTTCAAACAACTATTGCTTTCAGAAAGTGACTAATTAGCGCAAAAATCTCCCAGGAATCTCAGAGCTTGAGTTTTAATTCGCTTTCGCGTTTTAAATAAACGATTTCCTACCTTTTCGTTTGGACGAACCAGAAAATTACAGAGTAGAACTCCTAGGAAAATGTTTCGTTTTTCATTAATATTTCAACAACTCTTGATTTTAGAAACCCAAACCTTGGTCTAAATTTAAATAGGGCTATTTCAAGGCTATTCGCAAAATTTCATTTAATTCGGTCCAGTCCTTCTCTCGTGATGATGACACAAACGAAAGGTTTTCACTAATATCTTGAGAACCACTGGATATAGAAACTCAAAGCATGGACTAAATTTTAAGTGGGGCTATGTCAAGGCTACCCACAAAATTTCATCAAATTTGGTTTAGACGTTCTGCCGTGATGATGGAATAAAAAGACAAACAGATTTTCAAATATATTTATATAAATTAATACTTTAAATTATTTCATAGGGTTAAAAATAATTATGGTATTTATAATTTTGCAATATTGAGCCCTTGCTCTATTAAGAGTGCAGTTTATTTGGTATTTATCTCTTCATTGTTCAGCACGTTATTAAGTTTTACTATTTTTGAGTACGGCAATATAGCCTTTACACTTTACACTCATGGCTGGCAACACCTTCTTTGCAACAACATATTTTCATCACATGTAGTGCTGGTTTAGGTCTATTCTACACGAGTAAGGCAATTATTTTTCAAATCATTTTTCTTTTCTTTCTAGCTCTTCAATTTTCTCAATAAGTTTCAATTTGTGGCACATAGTGGTATAATGACCTATTGATCATAGAAGCAGGTCATTAAATAAAATGTGCTACAGTGAGGTTGGCCTATTGTAGATGCCCTCTGAAGATTTTATTATTGCATAATCTTCATTACATTGATTGCAATACCAGTTTGTCTTTCGATTTTATTTTATGAGTGTTTATCTGATTTTTTTTATTTATGACTGGTATGCTCATGAGTTTTTCTGGTTTGTAATTGAATTATACAGTTGGTTATAGATGCATTTCTATTTCTATTCAAATATTCCAATTTATATCATATTTCTTATTTATATATTCCATCTTATTTATATGCTGCGCTAGCGCAATAACTAGATGAGATTTTATTTGTACCATTATTCAGTGCACATGTATCATCAGTTATACTAGTTTATATGCTTGGTATTTTATATTCTATATTTAAATCCTTTGAATATATATATCAGACAAATCAGACAGAAAAATAATCCAAAATGAGTTTACCCGTGAGATTAACAAAATTTGTGTATATTTATTTATGTATTCTATAGAATTTTAAATATTTACTTCAATTATGTTTCTGGTTTAGCTCTTTGAGATACAAAACATATGTATTCTCGGAAATATTGGTATACCTATCAGCTTTCCGAAACAATAAGTTTAAAAGTCAAACAAATTAAACCTAATTTGCTTAGTATACTCCAAAGAGAATTGGAAATTTCAATACCACAGACGATATGTATATACCAAAAACGGAAGACAAATATTAAATGAAATATATTTATCGTCTGCCATGTATTTTGCTATTTTTAATTATCTTCGCAGAAAGGAAAGATTCTTGGAATAAATGTTACCAACTATAAGCGTGCAGTTTCTGTGTGAGTAACTCATAGGCCCGAATGCAACATGATCTGTCTTCAGAAGTTCACAGGTGTTGTTTTAATTAACCTTTCATCTTCGTCAAACTTGTTAATAAGGTGGGATGTACGGGACTCCTGGCGCAATACTTGAAAATTGGGGAGACAAAGTTTGTCTTTAGAAGTTTAATTCAAGAACTTTCCGAGAAAATTTAATTTTGAGCAATCCCGTTCTGTATTAATAAACGTCAAAACTTACGCAGTTTCTTTATGTTGATATGTTATGGGCGATTACATATGAGAAGTGACACGTTTAGATGTATCACTGACTTATATTCCAATTATCAGTAGTTTTATGTGGTTCAGTTCCTGAAGGTATGCACCATATGTATGAAGTGAAGGTTTATTTATTATTCCGAAAAGCCATTATTGGAAATAAAATTAATGTAGTTAGTTCTCTGTTGGATATATTTTTGTGCAGATTTCGCCTTTCTCTTTATTAAGATTTTATAAACATGTTGAAATTGATGAATAAATTAATATTTATGAAATAGGTTGTTTAATGATATTATTAGGCATGTTTATGTGTAATTTAGTTGCAAGAAAAAAATTATATATGGCAAAGTATGACTATATTTGAAAGTATATGACCCTAATCAAGATTGGTATCACGTCTGCGTACAATAGATAAAACCAAGGAAAAAGCGTTTTTTTAAAAAACGAAAGGTCTTTTAATTAACAAGCTGAAAGACGTATAAAATATTGTTATAGACTCTATATATCAGATATCAAAGTTAGTTTTTAGCAATATTTTGTACGTCTTTTAGGATGTTAAATAAAAGATCTTTCGTTTTTTAAAAACGATTTTTCCTTGATTTTATCTATATGACCATGTTTTGTCATATGTTTTCATATAAGACAAAATATGAAAATCTGGGATTTCCAGCTGCTCTGGGACGAAGGACAAACGATTTCCATAAGATGCATAATTCAAAGAATTAAAATATATTACAGAAGAATATCAGATATCAAAGTTTGATTTTTTAGCTGTTACGGTTTTTGGGTTATCTCAATAAACGAGTGCATTCCTATTGCCATCCCAGGAAGGTATTTCCTAATAAGATTCTAAATCCAAATAACCCATATATCACATACTAAATTTTGACTTTCTAGTTGCTTCGGTTCTCAAGTTATTCAAAACAAACTTGTACATCCCATTGTAGGCCCTGGACTGGATATCTCGAAACAAATTAAAATCCAAAAATAATTATAATATACCACAAGTGGCAATTAAGACAATTATGTATGGAATTGTGACAGCCGTATTACTGGCCCAAGACGACTTACCCGACAAAGTTCAAAATCAAAAAAATTAAAATATCCCACAAAAGATTATTAAACACGAAATTTTGATTTTATGGCATACGCGGTTCTAGATTTATTCCCAATAAACGAGTACATCTTATTGTGCCCAGGACGGCCTATCTCGGTACGAATTAAAATCCAAAGAATTAAAATATGACATTGTAGCATAAAACTGTGGTAATGCGCACAAAATGTGGTGTAATTCAATAATACATATGCGGCTTCGTATGTATTATTGATAGTTATGTATTGTTGATATAATTATTATTTCTTATGTAATTTTCAAAATTCTTTATTTTGTTGGCGTAATACCGTTTCTTTCCAAATTATTTTTAATTAAATAAATTATAGCATAGACTGTAGAACGCTAACTTGAACCATTCTCGAGATAATGCACATTTTTCAGTTAAATTTATCAAAGAAATCACATACAATTTAAAAGGTAAAAACTATTGTGAAATATGTTCACTTTTCATATTGAATATTATGCGAGACATTGGTTAACACTACTCTCGTGGATCTTGAACGTTCTATTCACGAGAGAAGGTACATTGAGTAATAGTTTTGTATTTTGTTGCCTAACAATTGGTCAATAGTAATTTATATTTTGAAGAACAGTCTTCTATTCCTTTATCTGATACACTTGTCGATAACTTTGGCAAACTTGATGGCTAATTTAGCACAAAATCTCCATTTTCCAATATTTTGCCCCAGATTGACGAAAATATGATCAAAATTTTGAAAATGAAACTCATAATTTGGAGTTTATACAACATTTTTACCGTGAATGTAGTAAATTCATTGCATTCAATAGGAAAAGAGATGTGCTTCTTGTATCACATTTTTATACAAGCTACTGATAAAGATAGAAGTGGACAATATGGTACATCAAAATACGAGTGACTGAGATGGGGCCTCATTGCATTTCAAAAAAATTGTGTGAAATACACAAAAGTAGCTTTAGCTATATAGGTGTTTAAAATTCGATAGCAAAATTCCAAAAATGTGGACTCGGAAGTATACACAATAAAACTTGATAAAAATATATTTAACAATAAATATTAATATAAAATGAAAAATGAAAAATTTGCAAAGGGGGATATTAGAAAAAGGCATCAATTTAACTTGCCGCGATAAAAAATAATTGAATAAGAAATATTTAATAATATATGAAAGTATGAGTGAGTTCAGTAGAACGACACTGCATTAAAAAATTACATACGAATGCGATAAAACACATATTGATATATAGATATTTGTTATTGGCTTTAAAATATTGAAATGTGTCCTTAGAAAAATTTGCATTTAGCTAAAAAAATGTAAAAATAATCTGATGTGTGCAACACGTAACTTCCCTTATATAATGCAATGAATTTACTGATTTTGCAGTAAAAAGACGTAGGTTATTCTTATAGTAGATAATTATATTCTTTCCAAGATATTGAATTTTCGTCAATTAGTTGTTATTTTCATTCATTTAGTGTCATTTTATTCATTTGGCAAGATTTTAGTTCATTTGGCAACTTTTAAATAAGTCGCCAAGATGGCGACACCAAATTCGTTTCCACCAAATTCGTCGCCAAAATCTTGTCAAGCGTTATGAACGGAGAAATAGGTTTTCCTATATATATGACATATATGTATATATGTTGCATACGACAATTGCCGTTCAAATACAAAAGTATTACTCAAAGTATATTTTTTCATGAATGGTACGAGTGAGATCTACGAGAAAGAAAGCACCAAATTTATCGCATGATATTAAATATGAAACGTGAACATGTTTCTCAACAGTAAATATTTTTTCAATTTATGGGTTTTTTGATAAATTTATTTGAAAAATGCGCGATATCTCGAGAACGGTTCATGATATCATTCTAGTTTATATCAATCGTTTAAGGAAAAATTACATAACAAATGTCTATTTGCATAAATTTATTGAAGGTTTTGATTTTTTGATGATTTTTTAAAAATTTCACTCAAAAATTTAGGGGGTTCTAAACATTCGATTGTACTTAAAAACAATAGACTTCCAGTATTCACGAATTGTAATTTTCGTACCAAATTTCAATCGAATCGCTCCATTCGTTCCTGAGTTATCGTTTCCAAAATATCACTGACACGCACACACACACATACATCACACACATAGATAAATCACCTCAAAAATGTTAGATTCGTGATCAGGGATGCTTGAAACGTGCTCTCCCGTCGAAAACTCGAATTCGAATTTTCGACCCTGTCACAACACTTCCCTTATACATTATACTAGTAAAACAATACTGCAAAATTATCCGAAAGTATATAAATTAGCTCTTATATAAACTTTTAAAATATCACTAAAAGGCTAAACGGTGCTCTTAGGAGAGCAGGATTTTCTATTTTTTCCATAAATAGGATTACTGATTTGTATTTTTACTTGAGTAGCAGCTCAGATAACTAAAATGAAAATCCTTTAATGCGCTGAAAGTATCAATAAATCTTTTCAGGTAACTAACTTCTAGTAAGGACATAAAATCGTTCTTTTATAATTTTTTTTATTCATATTTCGTTAGAAATAGCTTGATAAAGGTTTTTGCTAACACTTATTCAGTCATTTTCATTCACAGATCCAGTTTTCTCGCCCTTGGCAATACCTTTTGAGAGCTTACAAAAATCTGAGATAAGTCCTGCATCAAATGTTTTTTTCTTCAAATGTTTTTCTTCAAATGTTTTCCTATATTTTCTCCGAAAATATTTTCTTTGTAGAATTACAGAACATAGTTTTTGTTAGAGAAGATGACAATTATTTATTGATATCATTTGGTAGTGCAAAGTTTTATTACTGTGTCTAGTCTAATATTTGAAATTAATAGTAAATACCTAAAAATAAATCATCAGATTTGTTATCTAATAATTGTGAAAATTAAGCACTAAGAAAGAGTGGTTATGTAAATTAAGTGTTTCTCTTCCTCTCTGATTATTGAATTTGTGTCATACATAAAATTTTTAAGATATTTATAACTAAAATCAATATAGAATTTTAAAGTAATATCTTAAAATAGAAGCGAGTATAAATATACTTATACTAACTATAAGTACCTTGAACATATGTGGTTTTTACCGTTAAATATAATATCTTCTTGAATTAAAGTCTTCAGTGATTGAAATAATAATTGCATAATTAAAAAAATAAATTTGCACATCAAAAACATATTAACAAATTACTAAATCAACACCTTTTATATCAAAATGTATAAAAATACGTAAATCAGTATCCAGTTTATAATACAATTGGTCCGGTTTCCCTTTGTTAGATTCCATAAGCATCAAATATCCGCGAATGGAATAGACATAAATAAAACATATATTTTCAGATTTTGAAAATATAATTGTTTACTAATTATTATTTATTCATTCCACGTAGTTGATTTATATACTGTAAAAACTTCGCAATTATGTCACTGAAAGTGTCAGACGCATCAGCTGTTAGTAATGGCATGTAAGGTTCTAGATAATTTAGATAATATAAATGTATAAATACATAAGTAACGTTTTGTCAGACAATGATTGGCTGTATATTTCAGAAAGGAAGCTGGAATTTTCATACGCGTCTGTAATTGTAACATTTCTTAGAGTTTGCCAAAATTATCAACAAAGTAACTGAAAAAATCTGATGTGGGCAGCACATGACTTTCCCTACAGACTCAAATTCAGTTTTTCTTTATTTCTTTAAGAATTCATTAAATTGAGTTTAATTGCACAGAATGAAACTGAATTTGCATTTTTAATTCAATTACTGTTTTTATTTGGTAATTGGACATTTTTCCAAAGCCGGCATAAAAAATGCGAAAAATCTCAAGTATCTCTAGAACGGTTAGTGCTAGAATAATAGAGTTGTTCTTATTATTTTCCTCGTAAAAATTACATATAAAACAAGCATTCAATTGATACATTGGAACATACGTAGTCTTTTTTTAGATATTGGCGATTTTTGCGGGCGATTTAGTAAACAAAAGCAGGTTGTTCTCTCCCGAATCGTACCAAAATCTAATCAGTACCAGAGTGTCCCACATGTGATTTATTTACCAAATTTTGTGAAATTTGGTCAATTTGTATTTCAGCTAGAGTGAATACATGAGATTTTTGCGGTCTGTTTTGCAAAAAAAAGGTGAGTTCTTTTTTTCCGAATTGTACTAGAAACTAATCAGCACCAGGGTCATTCCCAAGGGTCTTATCTACCAAATGTTATGAATTTCGGTCCATTAGGTTTTGAGTTAGAGTGGATACATACATTGTACAGACACACGGACGCACAGATAGACACACAGACAGACACACAGAGAGACACAGAGATAGACACACACGCAGACGTCACGCTATAAATAGTTTTTCGTATTCTAGAGGTCTCGAAACGTGTAGATCCGTCGAAAACTCGAGTTGCGATTTTCAACATGATTCCAATACTTTCCCTATACATTATCATGTATTGCAGGGAAAGTAAAAATCTGATGTGGGCAGCACATGACTTTCTCTGCAGACTTATATCCACGTTCTCTTTATTTTAATTAAATTTAATTCATTTTTAATTCAATTTTCGTTCTCATTCGGTAACTGCACTTATTTTCAAAGGTGGCGTAGAGGATTACGAAAAAACTAAAATATCTCGAGAACGGCTAGTCCTAGTGTAATGAGGTTGGTCTTATTCTTTTCTTCATTAAAAATTACGTATAAAACAAGCTTTTAATTGATATATTTGAGCGTACGTAGTTCCTTATTTTAAATTTTGAAGATTTTTGCGGGCCATTTTGCACAAAAAGGCAGGTTATTTTTTTCCGAATCATACCAGAATCTAATCAGCACCAGATTGTCCCACTGGTAACTTATCTACCGAATTTTGGAAATTCGGTCCATTAGTTTTTCAGCTAGAGTGGATACAAGCTTTTGCCGGCCATTTCGCAATAAAAGGCGGGTTCTTTTATCCCGAATCGTACCCAAAATTAATCAGCACCAGAATCGCCCACAAGTGACCTACCTACCAAATTTTATGAAATTCGGTCGATTAGTTTTATAGTTAGAGTGGATACAATATCTGCACAGACAGACACACAGACATACAGACTCACAGACACACACAGAGACGTCACGCTAAAAATAGTTTTTTCGTATTCTAGAGGTCTCGAAACATATAGATCCGTCGAAAACTCGAGTTGCGATTTTCGGCGCGATTTCAATACTTTCCCTATACATTACCATGTAATGCAGGGAAAGCAAAAAGTGCGCAAAAGTTGCAAAATGTTTTAAAGTCCAGTAAGTTATGTTTCCAAATTTAATCCATAGTCAAGAATGTTTGAGAACATAGAACTTAAACTGAGCGAGATAACAAAGTAAATATAAATTTTCAAAAATTAGGAATCGTCCACATCTTACTTAGGAATCCACCGATACTTATAGCTACAGTGAGAACATAATTGAAACAAGTTATTGGATAAGCCACCCATTATCGCTTTTATTGATTGTGAATCTTATTTTGTGCAATTCAATTTTCAAGTCCTTTGCTGAATGCCATCTACAGAATATGCCTTATGTTTGCTTAGATTATCAAACCGTCAGTATTTAATTTACTTTTGCTGCACCTAAATTACTAATTTATTCTGCTAAAGGAATGTAATGTGTTCAAATGGCTTACACAAATCATAGGTGGGAGTTTTCTAAATAGGAACATATCTAAAATCAAATTGGGCCAGTCTAAAGTACTAATAATCTCTAAAAATAAATGATATTTTCCAATGTTCCGAGGCTGGTTGTTATAATAGATATATGATTTCCAATTATTTAAACTCAAACCAATCAGTATTAACAACACTAAGATAAATTTTATAGTTAGATTAATAACAAAAATTGGCTAGATTTAATAAATAGGTTATATAAGCAGGCTAAGTTAACCACCACCTTGCTTCCAATCTTAGGGACTCAAGAATGTATTTTCTTTTGTTGACGTCTGGTATTCGAGCCTATGTTACTGCTTTGACTGACTTCACGTTGGTCTTAACAACTATTACTTTTACAAAAAAGTATCTTCAGACACTTATTAAAGCCCTGCTATTTTTCTGCAGAGTCTTCATTTGAAAATTAAAATATTCACTAGTTACAACAGAGACACTGTATCAACTAGTTTCAAAGGCAATAATTGCTTTCTTTGTCATGATAACTGAAGTTTCAGACATTCCGGTATAAGCATGAAACTTTCTGGTTATAAAAATGGTCAGTGCATTCATGTTCCAAGATGCTCAAAACGTGTTAATCACTCAAAAACTGAATTTGAAATTGAGATCTCTTTGGAATGTATTTTCTTTATAATATATATATATATATATATATATATATACATTTATATATATATATATATATTATAAAGAGTATATTATATATAATATATACATATATATATTATATATACACACACACAGACACATATATATATATGTATATATATATATATATATATATATATATATATATATATATATATATATATATATATATAATAGAGAGAAATAGATAAAGTATAATAAAAGAATACTGCTTATGTACAGAAGTAAATTAATTTCACGCTCAAAGATGACACCTAAAGTGATACATAAAGTAGTTTTTGCTTAATCGTATGTTTACATATTCCATGTGTGCCGGATTTATCACTTTAATATCTGAAACGGCTTTTCGGCGTTGACTTCACTTCTTTCCAGTTCATCAGAGATATATTTTTATAAATGCGTGTAGCAAATAAAACATTCCATTGCATTATATGTACTTATGCCTGTTGTTTGCAAAGTATGCATTAAATAATTTCAATAGATGTAGTTTTACATAATCAAATCTGCAGTGATATATTAGATTCAAATACCTAATATTGTTATTAAGGTTTACAGATTCCTATAATGCTAAATTGGTAGCAAATATGTTATTTAATATGAATGTAACTATTACGTTCCCTATATATGTATATTATAATGTATAGAGAAAGTATTGTGACCGGGTACAACATTCGAATTCGAATTCGATTTAGAGGGTTAGGCAACATTCGAAATATGCGAGAGGCGTGATTACTTAAGTTAATAACTATTTGATTTTTTAAACAATGAATATCTCTCTTTTTTTCCTTACCTATGTGCGTATACGTACATACCTGGAAGTACATACGGAAAAAGTACATACTGATACGTACATACTGAAAACAAAATGCCCGTATCGTAACGGAAGTTTTATGACACGGTATACTATTCAAATGACTACAACAATATATTACACATGAACATCGATTTGAAATATGTTCCCTTAAAATATTTGCATATTTTCAAGAATTTTTTTTTCGCAACTTGTCAGCGCCCCCCTATCTTAAGACACTATTTTATAATGTGACACTTCTAGGACATATATGAATCCACATGATCACACCGGTGTTCCTTTTAAGCATACATCCGGGGGGAGGGTAAAGCCCCCCGGAGACATTTTTAGTTAATCTAGTTTCTATACATGTAACAGCATTTAGATATATTTATATAGAGCAAATAGAAAACTTGACACCCTTAAAGTTTCAGTAGCCCTCCTCCCAAAAAGTTTTGAAAGAAAAATTTTGTGCACAATTCGTAAATATCTACTCTACTCAAAGGATAAAGCAATATTAACATAAAAACTTATTTTTGTTTCAGAATTTATAAGAAAGAATATGTTTTAAAATCAACAAATTATTTATTGTGCTTAATTTTTTAAAAATTATTATGTGTCGTACATAAGTGGTCTAACCATATATATCATATGTTTATTTTAAAGACGTATTTCCATTACTGCTGCCGATCGCATATTATGTATACAGATATCGCACTGCATTCAGAACTATTATAATTACAGTATTCTTGGTTGCATTGTTCAAATCATCCATTGACTTAGTGACCTCTGCTTTAGTGACTGTTTTTTTGCCTGTTTTCTTCACTGTTTTATTGACTGTTATTTATTGACTCCGTTGGTTTAGTGACTCCTGTCGCATATGACGTATACAGATATCGTACTGCATTCAGAAGCACCAGCATTTCAGTATACTTCGCTGTACTGTTCAAAGTATCATTGATTTATTAACTTATGTTTTAAATTATAAATATTAAATTGTTTAACCATTTCTTTGACAGTTTCCTACAATGTAATAAAAAAAAGATAATGCATAAGGATGTTTCATATAAATTAGATGTTCCAAAAAAATCGAATATTATTTTTCGTCTAATGACTTTTTAACAAACTTAAAGATAACATAGCAAAAGCATAAGAAAATAATTTCCAGAAATTTACTATGGAAACGTTAAATATTAAACAATACAGATTAGTTTTAAAATTTCATTTTCGCTTAAAATAAACATTACAAATAATAAAACTTGCATAAAAAATTCAAAAGAGAATACATTTTCCAAATGTCATGGTACATGATTTATAACGGAAAGTTTTCAAATTAATTTTCTTTCATTCTACTTATTCGTCGCGTATGTTTTACAATAGGTGAAATATTTCCATTATGAATAAAACAATAGATTTCTTTTGATGACGAAAAAAGCATAATTGCAGCACCTCTTAAGAAAATAATTAAAAATTACGATAATACAACTTTATTAAATTCAATGAAATTTTATTTTTCCTCTTTGATGAAGCAATTCCTCATTTAGGAAATTTGAAATGATATTAAAACTCTAGTTAAAATTTTAGTACATAGTATTTTTTCTTTTAGTACATAGTATTATTTCTTAACATTTAAAATATAATTTTGAGATGAGTCAGAATTTAAGTTACCTTTTTATATTTTTGTATATGTTAGTCTTAAATTCATGAATATAGGTGTTTATTAGTGCTTCACTATCAGGTATATTTTGATGAAGTAAAATATTGATACTTACAGCTCAAACTGCTTCAAAAGAAGACAAAAATTAGAAAAAAACTTCGTTTAAGCAGCATATAAATATAAAATTAATTAGGTAGTACTACATATTTTTACTTCCTCCTGGGTTTCCTCCGGATTGAGGGGGGGTATAAGTGGTGTTAGTTATACAGCGTATAATTTGTTGGAATGTAAGGATACATACTTTTAAATTTACAGAGAAAATTCAGCACCAAACATCTTAATTCATATAAAGATAGATGGAAATTTAAGTTATATTACTTGATATAGTATATTCAGATGTATTATGTACAATAATTTTGATTCCCTTTTTAAACTACATTTTCTTAAAGTATTTTATTACAGATAAACCTATTTTAAAAATAATTTTACACCGATGTTATCATGCAATTTTATTTATACTGATAAAAATATAAATACATGTAAATCTCATTTTTTTTCTGCGCCATTTAATACAAATTTTTCTAAAAACCAAATATTAGATAAAGCTTAAATCGTGTTTACTGGAGCGAAACGTAAAATACTAAAATGGGTGTATTCCATGTCTTGGATTTGAAGTTTGAAATATGCTTCCAAAAGGTATATTATTGAAGAGGGTAAATATTAGAAATTTAAAATATGAATTATTTTGATAGTCACATTGTATTCAGTACGGAATAATTTTAGTAGTGTCGTTTAAGCATGGTTTAATTTACATTTATAAATATGGGTTTAATTATCTTTGTTTCAGATAATAATGGTTTTATTGTGCTAAATTTACTCTTCACTCATTTATTTTGAAGTATAAAAATAGTAGAAAATAATAATTGGAAATTTTTGCATTTATTCGAACTTTATAATTAAAAGATATCTCAGCTTAATACCCAAATGCATTTAGGTGTTGAAGACCCAGACCACACAGCCAACCCTAAGGCTAACGGCAGTTTGATGTGTGGCCGGGATGCATTTAGGTGTATAAAACTATATTTGAATCCTTAAAAAATGTTCTTCGAAGTCCGTACTGTCAAGTATGATAAGAACTATTTATAAATGGTAAAAGTAAAGGGAATTATAAATGATAAAAATAAATCAGTTTGTAAATGATAAAAGTAAATGCATTTGTGAATGATAAAAATAAATGAATTTGTAAATGATAAAAGTAAATGAATTTGTAAATAATAAAAGTGAATGAATTTGTACAGGATAAAAATAAATGAATTTGTAAATGATAAATATTAATGGATTTGTAAATGATAAAATAAATAAATTTGTAAATGATGAAAATATTTTTGAATCCTTAAAAAATGTTCTAAAAGGCTGTACAACCGTGTATACAAGTACAAATGATAAAAACCATTTGAAAATTACGCAACTGATTTATCCAGTGTATTATATAAGTAAAGAACATCGTCTAGAAAGTTAGCGGCGATTACTGACTCTGACTGAATTTGTAAATGATGAAAGCAATTGAATTTTTAATTGATAAATTTAAATAAATTTATAAATGATAAAAGTAAATGAATTTATAAATGATAAAAGTAAATGAATTTGTAAATGATAAAAGTAAAATGAATTTATAATTGATAAAATATTTTTAAATCCTTAAAATATTTGTTCTGCAAAGCCTGTACTGCCATGTATTCAAGTGCAAATGATAAAAATTTTTTGAAAATTACTCAACTGATTTATCCAGTCTGTATGTGTAAAGTATATCACCTAAAAAGTCTGCCGCTCTAGCTGTGAGTGGTTGTGTTCCAAGGGATATATCCTATGTTGTATCCAAGTTAGACTGTGTCTTGAAACGTGCCACAAGGCAGAGAGGTGCTTTCACTGTCAATACTGATGCTAATATGTAACCTCAGAGTCTACATGTTCTCGTTAAATCCATTAATGATAAAGTGAATACTAATAATCAATTTGCTAATCGAAAACAACTCAAAACTGTTAATCGGATAAACTTGAAAGGGCGATCCTCTAATTGTGGTTTTAAAGATGCAAAACTTTTTTTTTCAAATGTTCTATTGAGTAAAGGTGACTTATCGAGCAGTGATGTGTCGTCAGTGGAAGTTAAGATGTTCGATAGAGAATAAAAGAAGCCGTCTGCACTGCCGAGCCACGTTATTGTGACCACCAGCTAATATCCGGATAATAGTTGGTAATCGTCGTGTGCATCGCGAACAGCAGAGGTATTTTCTGTTGATGCACCTTAGTTAGCATGGGTGAAGTGAGCATCTGTATGCTTCGGAGGCCAATGCGCAGCAGAGTTCGCTTAAATGTCATTAGATACAAATTCCGGTAGCATTTTGGTTCAAACAGCCGGTAAGTTGCTCTTCTGTAGCACGACGTTCGGATCTCACGAACCTTCGGAGCCGAAGCTCACCTCTCATATCAATGGCGGGTAGCGTTCCGCAGTTTCCACTTAGCCTATTCGCAGTGGTGCAATTTCTGCATTGGCAACATACTTTAACCACATCAGCACGCGAAAAGTTCACAAGATGCGCTGTTTCGGAAATATTACCATCCTTAGCCCGAAAGCAGATAATACAGCCTATTTCCAAATCTGATAAATCGCTCCTTTTAGCCATTATAGCAACAAGTGATATGTTTTCAGAGTGCCTACACCACACATTACAAACTCACCAAACCAGCTCACAGACCGTGCTGCCTTCTTCCATTGGCCACGCGTTGCTGATGTCATGTAATTGTGCCTTTCATTATTGGGCAGAGGAAAAATAAAGTTATAATCAAGGGAACAAACAAGGTATCACATTTGAAATCTAAGATTAATTTCTTATTCATGTAATACTAACAAGAAAGATCAATCATGCTTAAAGCATTGATTATGAAACACTTTCCAACTTCAATGCAATTCAAAAAAAGTCTAAAATGTAATACATTCCTCGGTAATATTTTAAAACTTATCACAATACTACATTAATTTATTATATTTGAAAACTTAAACCTTCGTCGAAAAAAAATGAACTTCATTCAAATGACGGCATTGAAATATAAATTGCCTGGTTTAAATATCTCTAAAATGCGATACATTCCACGGTAATATTTTTAAAACTATTATAATACTACGATAATTTATTATATTTGAAAACTTCATCGGAAACAGCTGAAATTCATTCAAAAGACGTCATAGAAAAAATAACACGTCTCGATCTCTCTATAAAAACAGCATTCCATTCCTAACTTTCTCCCATTCATTTCATTCATCACAATACTATAATAATTTATTTTATTTAAAAATTAAGACCATAGAGCTACAAGTAATTAAACTCTATGCTTAAAACTTCATCGAAAATAATCGTCCTTCTCTTTATAAAATCAATTAATATTTCATTCATATCAGCCATGCAGACTCCATGGGCTAAATTATTTTGTGTTAAAGAAATACAGTAATTCTAATACAACTCATTCTACATATTTTGCTGTTTACATTTTACAAAAGTGAAAAATAGGCTTCGTTGTAGAAATAATCAAATTTGGATAATCATTTAAACTCAAATATATTGTATTTGCGATGTTTCAGTATGTAGATGCATAGAATTTAAGCAAAAATAAAGTAGTTTTAGGACGGATACAACACTCAATATGAATTAAAAAGAACTTAATTACGATTTTGAAACAAGATGGATATCATATATCATTTTGAGGTGGGTCACGTGATCGTTTCATATCATGTTCACGTGATCGCTTTATATAAGATGTGTTATTATTATTTTAATTTTTATTTAAAAAACTACTGAATATATTTCACGGAATTTTTTTTTTTGTATATTTTATGGAACAATTTGAATATTACCTAAAATTTTCGAAGCAATTTGTGAATTTTAAATCCGCATAAAAATTGTTTGAAGAATTAGTTCCCATAGGGTCCATTATATTTCATTTTTTCAACCCGGGTTAAATCCAAAACTAATTGGGTGATATTATTCATTTATATTCCAATAGGTCCTACAGACCGTCTGAACAACATACTAAAATTTCATTTTGATTAAGTCATTTTTACGGCAGTTATCTTGCTAACGGACAGACAGACAGACAGACAGAATGAACAAAGTCATACACACTTTTCAAATTTGTTGTAAAATGTTAATTTGTTGTAACAGTTATCTAAATCTGTATCTGTGATTATAATACTTATGTATAATTCACAAACTCACGGTATATAATAATTTTCTAGTATTGAAGGATCTATTTCAAGTTATTATAGTTAGGTGGGTATAGTAGTTCATGATATTATATTGCATAAATATGAATATTTATGGACAGTAAAAGCATTTGTTCAATTTACATAATCTATAATTTTTACGTATAAGTTGAGTTTAATGAACTGAATGAAGGGATTAATAATATGTTCTATGTTGTATCAGTAAGACTGTGTCTTGAAGCATGTCACTAGGCAGAGAGGTGGTTTCATGGTAAATACTGATACTAATATTTAACCTGAGTGTCAACATGTTCTCGTTAATTCTGTTAATGATAAAGTGAGTACCAATAATACATTTGTTAAACGGAAAAACTCAATATTGTTAATAGGATAAACTTGAATGTGCGGTCCTCGAAATATAGTTTTAGGGATGCAAAACTTTTTTTACCAAATGTTCTATTGAGTAAATGTGACATATCGACAATATTAAGATATTGAAATAAATCTGTACGTAAATTATATATACAATTTTACATTTAACTTGAAAGAGAGATTCTCGAATTATGTTTTTATTGATGAAAAACTTTTTTTTTTCAAATGTTGAAATGAGTAAATGTAACTTACCGACAATATTAAGAAACTGAAATAAAAATGTATGTCCATTATGAATGCAATTTTACATTTATTTTATTTCAAAATGAATTAAATCATTAAAACTATTTATTATTAAAATTTTCATCACTTCCAATGAAACTTGGGCATCTTCTGCAACTTTCTCACACCCAATCATCAGATTGATTTTACGGGCTAGGCTGGTTGAAAACGACTCGATTTTCCTTTTATTCAGTAACTCTTTTTCTGCCAATACTTTCGCAACTCACCCAAACGCATTACTCGTGTTCTGTCTCGAACAAAAGTTTCTTCATGGTATCTCTTGCAAATACAATATATATATATATATATATATATATATATATATATATATATGTATATACATATATATAACATATATATATATATATATTTGTTACAGCCAAAAGCAGTAGACTAGTATTATAGCGCTGAGCTAACGACGTTTCCAACCCAAGGCATTTAATACTGCTTTATGAGCATTCGTTACAGGCGCATACATCTCTATCTGTTTTTTGGGCCTGAAGATGGAGCTTATAACGAAACAATAGTTCTAACCTCAGTGACATATTCCTGCTTTCATCAAGGAATTTCTACATGTGTTTAATCAGATTGTTATGTCCAGACAATTCACTATACCTTATATAATCGCACGCATTGCTTTATTCTTTAAAGAATACTTTATTCTTTATTCTTAAAAGTAGTTAGTACTTTATTCTTTAAAGAATTGAAATTATTTTCATCAATCTTATATTTTTTTTTCCGAAAGTTACACCGCTTTATTATTTATGGAAAACGTGGCGCGAAAAAGGCATGATTTAGCACAGAATAAAATTATTATAAACTTGAAAAAAAGTCTGAGAGTTTCATGTTCTCTTCTCTTAATTACATATTATTTTCTTGTCATTCCTGTTTGATGTTTTTTTTTGTATTCTTTTAAAGAAAAGTCAGTGTACTAATCCTTTGTGAGGTGTATACTTTAAATTAATATGCGTCAGAAAGAAGAAAATGAAGATATTCTTCTCAATCCTGGAAATTAACTTAATTATGGAAATAATGACGCATTAAATAAATGATAAATTATTTAATAATTTTTTTGCAAAGTTTATTTGCACTGTGGAAAATGTATTCCGTATGCAATAGAAAATGTTTTTTTAAGATACAGAAATATTCTCTTGGAGTAAAACAAATATATTATTAAAAAAATGATCAATCATGCATAAAGCATTGATTATGAAACACTTTCCAACTTCATTTTTTTTAAAAATATCTCTAAAATGCGATTCATTTCTCGTTAATATTTTTAAACTTATCGTAATACTACATTAATTTATTATATTTGAAAACATCATCGAAAAATATGAACTTCATTCAAATGACGTCATTCCAATATAAATTGCCTGGTTTAAACATCTCGAAAATGCGCTACATTCCTCGGTAATATTTTTAAAATTACCATAATACTGCAATAATTTATTTTATTTGAAAACTTCGAATACAATAAAAATCGAAGATAAATGAACTTCATTCAAATGACGTCATCGAAATATATATAGCATGTCTCCATCTATAAAAGCAGCATTTCGTTCCTAAACTTTTGTCCATTTCATTCGTTCATCACAATACTATAATACTGCATTTTATTTAAATTCTTAAAACCATGGAGTTACAAGTAATTTAACTGTATGCTTCAAACTTCAATAAAAAAAATTTCTTCTTTGTGTAAAAGCAATGAATGTTTCTTTCATATCAGCTATATTGCAGACTCCATGAGCTAAATAACTTTGCGTTAAAGAAATTCAGTAATTCTTATACAACTCATTCTATATTTTTTGGGGTTTACATTCTCCATAAGTGCTTCGATGTAGAAATAATCAAAGTTTGATGATCATTTAAACTTAAATATATTGTAATTGCGTTATATCAGTATGTAGGTGCACAGAATTTAAGCAAAAATGCAGCGGTTTGAGGTCGGATATATCACTAAATATGAATTAAAATAACTTTAAAAATTACGATTTTGACACAAGATGTATTTGACACAGATTGACACAGATTGTACAGACTGTCTGAAGATCATACTGAAATTTCATTTTGATAAAGTTATTTTTACGGCAGTTATCGTGCTAACGGACAGACAGACAGCCAGAATGATTGAACAAAGTCTGAAACACTTTTCAACTATGTTGTAAAATGTTAATAATGAAACATTTTTTAGAAATATTTTTTTTAAATTCCCAGTTAGGCATGCATTTTAGAATTTTATGTATTTCTTACATAGAATTTATATGAAGTTTTGTAAATATTTTTCATTTATATTAGACAATTAGGATGTAAAGCCAACCAGAAATTGAATCAGATATACGGGTATTTTTAATTATATCGTATTAAAAAAAGGGCTGTTAGTCTGAGGTTATCAAGCGGACTAATTTTTTTAACTCTTTCAGCCCATGATATTACTGATTGTTGCAAACTTCTCAAGAAATATGCTTTGAGGTAGATAACCAACTATGAATGTTTTGTGGTTATTTTTTATGTTGACATCGCATAACCAGGCTTTAGAATAACATATGGAATATGTTGAAACCCAGAATAACCACAGAAGAGTTTTAATAAACACAGATAGCTCGAAACTTTGTAAAGAGCCTTGTTGACCAAAGTGGGAAAGTGAACGTAATCAATATCAAAGCATAAATTTCCTTGATTTGACTATATACAAGAAATCAAATGGTACAGTGGGCTTTTGACTTTATGAAAACCGCAATGACTTCACGTTTAAAATAAATTACATAATACTTTGGAATACATGTTTACATCGTAACGTATTCCGAAATATTGTATTAAATTATTTGATACGTAGTAAAAGTAAATAGTTGTAAAATAGATCGATATGAATGCGATCACCGTTTCCTGAATGAGGCAATTGCAAAGGGATTCCCAAGGCGTTTTCTAAGCGACGCCATGCGCAAGTTTTACAATATAACCGTAACGGAGAGTTTTAATCTGTATTTAAACGGAAGTGCATAAGAAGTTTGAGCAGCAGGATATATAGAGCTGTTGTGGATTAGTTTGTAATGATGTGGTTTGGTGGTTTAAACGTTAAATTTGTAATGATTGTTTTGGTGATATTTGAACTTGGGTTGTGGAATGTGTACAGGGTTAGTTTGTAATGTTTTTAGTTTGGTGTTGGATATTATGTTCTCTATGATTAATATTGTGGTCGTGATGGGGTTTTGATATTTTTGGATATTTAATTTACAGAATTATATTAATTATTCATTGTATTTACATTTTATTTCATTTCTTTTGTGTTTTAAGTATTTGATACTTTGTTTTTGGTAGGGTATCGGCTTCCAGGAATGTCGTCATGACATAAAGCTGGCTTAACCGGGAAGTGGAGGTCACGATCCCTCCCCGGGTCATTTTTGATACATTGTTTTCCTTCTATTACATTTTAATTATTACTATATATATATATATATATATACATATATATATATATCCCGCCTCCTTTGCGTATATATATATATATATATATATATATATATATATATACGCAAAGAAGACGGGATGTGGAACAACAGCAGTTATGTTCTTTCGATTTCAGCAACACACTACACTTGTAAAACCTTTATTTTCATCACGTATTAAGTAATATACCGTTTAAATTTTAGAGAAGATTTGGACGAAAAATGCAGACACCAGTAGAAAATTGCAGCGCGCTTCATCATTCACTAATTGTTTGACGACACACATAAAAAATTCGGCCTTTAAATTGTATATTAGTACTATTTATGTAACTTTTAGAAAATTTAATAAAATGCTACATCAGTTAACATTGAACAATGTATGTCAGTAAAGATGGTGGAACGCAACTAGAGCAAATTTTGCCCCATCAAGTTCAGCAACGAACTCGACCTGCAGAGCATTTATTTTTACCACATATCCAACTTGTAAAAGTATCTGTTAAGTTTTATAGCCGTTATTGTCAAACAAAATATATCGATAAAGATGTTCTATCACGTACAATTATTTTTATCCGATCAAGTTCAACGACAATCTCGGCTTGTAAAAAGTGAGTTTTACCAATGTATCTAAATTTAATAAAAATAGCATTTAGACAAATTATGGTCAGACAATGCGCCATCAGTAAAGGAGGGTGAAGTAAACGTAATCACTATTCAACTACGTTTATTAAAGATAACTCAGATTGTAAAACATTAATTTGTACTATACAATCCAATTTGAGAAAATGTTATGGTTTTGGAAAAGTTATCGTTACACACAGGATACTATCAGTTATATGGTTCAAGGCTAATTTGCATACAGAAATCTCAGATTTTGAGTTATCGATAGATAAGCTACATCAGTAAATGGGGAAGGGTGCAGCACGCGAATTTTTGTCTAACCGTGGGCAGGAACGAACTCGATCAGTAAAATAATATCTTCACCACATATCCAAATTATAAAAAAATATGTTAAATTTAAGACGAATTATCATCGAATATATTATATTAATAAAAAGTGCGTAACACGTGCGATTTTCATTCGATCGTGTTTAGCAAAACATTCTGGTTTTAACACATTATTTTACACCATATATCTAAATTTAGAATAAATCGGCTAAGTGTCACGGAAAACAAAGCATGTAAACCGACAGACAGTCAGCAGCAAATATAGCTTCTACTTAAAAGTTAGAAGTTCACTTCACTCCAATTATTACCATTTTATATTTTATATTTCATTATACATTTGGAAGACCACATGCCTAAAATTCCATTTTGAATCCCAATAAAATGCTATAATAAAATATCATGCTACCTGTTATAATCTGCATAAAATTAACGACATAATAAATTTGTTGAATTTACACATATGTCTACAGGTATCATTTGCACAGGAAATCCTGAACCAGATAAATGTATAAATGAAATTCCGTATTCAATTTCTGGAAGCATATCATATTTCTTCTAAGATCAACTTTTGCAAAAACTCTGTGAAAAGTTTTGACATATATTAATCGGCTATAGGCGTTTAACACCATGTTCATTAAAAGTTCTTTCTGTAAATTAGTAAGGACAAACTTTCTCTCTAGAATTTACAAGTTATGCTGGAGTTCTATAAATCCTCACCTTATTAACAATTTTGACAAAGGGGAGAGGTTAATTAAAAGAACACCTGTGAGCAAAATGACAGCAAATATATTGAGAATTAACTATCGAACAACTAAGATCGAATGAGAATAAATTATCTGTAGCGATAAATTCTTCATCTTCTGTTCTCGGAGATAAATTATTAGATTCGTAGAATATCATACCATGTATTTATAATGGAGTCAAACTTTGCATAGCATGACGATCGCCTATAATTTGTAATAGGTAAAGGAAAAAAAAACATATTAATAAAACTCCGATGTGGGCAGCACATAATTACCCTACATGATGCAATAACTTTTTTTGTTTCGCAGCGAAAGAATGTCGAACAAAATTTACCGCACAATGTCTTTGGAATTTAACAACGTAGCAGCATTCCGTGCCCACATAGAAATGAAGCTGAAACGGCAATGATGTACGAGTGGCACATGTATATTTTCTTCGCGACACAAGATGGGTGTTTTTCTTCGCGACACAAGACCGGGTTTCTCTTGTCGTGCGCTGTCGACGTAACTACAAAACAAACCACATAACCGATTTTGAAAATCGTTTTTTTTTATCTCTTTCCCTACACGACAAAGGTGTGCCTTTCAGAAATAAATTTGAATTCCGGTTATTTACTGTGGGAATTAAGTAGCGATTGTTGCCAGCCAAAACAAAAATGTGAAATCACATAATTTGGCACCAAGTACGACTCCGAGTGCGAAATGCTGAAAAAGAACAGAGAAAAGCTTTGAGCTCAGATAAACCAGTGGTTAGGTCACGGGGATTGCATTCGGAGGACCCGAGTTTTATTCCCGGCTCTGCCTAACTGTACCCATGTCTACACGGAGTCCGGGCACGTTTATTCTGTGGTTCTGAAACTCCTTCAGAGAGGTTAGTGGTAGAAGAAAGGGAGTACGGTTCCAATGGCTGTCAACGCCGCTGGGTTCCGGTCTAAATTCTATGCACTACCTCGGCCGCCTAAACATATACCTTACACCATCGTTTATGTCAGAGTGTCTTGGTCGAGAGAACAGAAGAAAAGGCTTCATGTACCTTGTTATGCTGTCAGGATTTTGGTCTTCACTGTACAGGAAATACTTATGTGCAGCAGATAGTTTATACGCATTTCATAATTAAAGAGGCAGGGTTCCAATGCAGGGACACATTCCAGGTTGTTTTAAAGCATTTTGCTTATTCTAGTTATAAGGGGAAAGCGTTGATATTGTACGTTCCGCCGTGAATTGAATCATACATGGTGTCAATATATATGGTTTTTATTCTTTTTTAGGCTATATTTTAACGATTTATTTATTACTTGGTAGAATTCTATTAAAATACAGATTAATTTGCTTACAGAATGGATTAAAACCACGTATTTTTATATTGGGCGCTTTTGCAACTTACAAATCGAATTTGCAACTTACAAATCGAACTGATTTTAAAAGAGATGGACGATTTTTTTCGATGAAGTTTTAAGCATTGTGTTTAATTATTTGTAGCTCCATGGTCTTAATTTTTAAATAAAATAAATTATTATAGTATTGTGATGAATGACATGAATGGGAAATTATATATGAATGAAATGTTGCTTTTATAGAGAGAGCCAGGCGTGTTTTGTTTTCTATGACGCCATTTGAATGCATCTCAGTTGTTTTCGATGAAGATTTCAAATATAATAAATTATCGTAGTATTATGATAATTCTAAAATTATTACCGAGGAATGTATCACATTTTAGAGATGTTTAAACTAGGCAATTTATATTTCAATGCCGTCATTTGAATGAAGTTAATTTTTGTCGATGAAGGTTTAAGTTTTTAAATGTAATAAATTAATGTAGTATTGTGATAAGTTATAAAATATTTCCGAGGAATGTATTGCATTTTAGAGATGTTTAAATAAGACTACATTGAAGTTGGAAAGTGTTTCATAATCAATGCTTTAAGCATGATTGATCTTTCTTGTTTAATGTAAATTTATTTTAAAAACGTGCAGTATCTCGCGGACGGTTTATACTAGCGTTCGTATATTTTATTTTCTAATGAAAATTTATGTCTAAAATGGCTATTTAGTTATAAGTATTAAAAACTGATATTTTTATAATTCTTTCAATAATTTAATCCAAAATTAAAGGCACATTTTGTACAGCTGTAACATTCGCTGTTATTGCTATTGCTTGTTTCTCATGCAAAATGGAAAATGTTTCAAAAATGTTATTATGCCCATTATTATTTTTTAATTTGCTTTGCTTTTTAAGAACAATTTCACCAATTATGAAAGATGCATTATTGTTATAAGCAGAATTAATTACGTACCGTTCCAGATATGTCAGACAATGTTCTTTTCTACAGAGAACACTATATTGCTCGAAATTATCAAGCAAATCGTAAGCAAGTTGGCATGTTCTTTATAATTGGTAACAACGAATAAACTGACTGATTTCTGTCAATATCTGGTAATAAGACAGCTCGAATTTGCGGCAATATTATCTCACAATATCGAAAGTTACTAATCTGTTATGCGTTGGACACAGATTTTTTTTAATATTTACCAATAAATTCTAAATAATCAATATTTCATAATAAAGTTCATTATTTAATTAAATTAAGGATGCTATAATCACATCAAAATACCGAGCGCTTTTGGTCGTCAAAAGTACATCATCAGAGGCAATTGGAAACTAGAAAGATCCACCATGCTTTTGAAAGCATTGATTGTAAAACACTGTCTAACAGAAGTGCAATTTTATTTAGTCATCTATAAAATGCGATACATTCAGCGATGATACTTTTTAAATTATCACAAAACTATAATAATTTAAAACATGAAAACATAAAACTTCATTGAAAAAACTGAACTTTATTCAAATGACGTCATCGAAATATAAATCGTCTGTCTCTATGTAAAAGCAGAGAATATTTCATTCATACACTTCTATTCCAGACCCCACAGTAAATTAATTTTGCGTGAAAAAAATTCAGCAATTCTTATACAACTCATCTTGCAATCACGTGTTTACATTCTGCATAAATTAAAATTAGGCTTCGTTGTAGAAATACTAAATGTTTGATGATCATTTAAAGTAAAAAATATTGTAATTGCGTTGGTGAAAAATATAGATACACAGAAAATGCGTAAAAATAATGCGGTTTTAGGACTAATACAACATTAATACGAATTTAAAAGAACTTTAAAAATCATGATTTTCACTCTCGAAAAAAAAGATGGTAGCAATATTTTATTTTGAAGTGGTTCACGTGATATCTTCATATTATATTGGTGTAGTTGTTATTTAAGTATTTTTTTTTAAAAATTGCTGATTTTTTTATATATTTTATGGGATAATTTGATAATTTCCTTAAATTTTCGAAGCTATTTGTGAATTTTAACTTTGCTAAAAAAATGTTCGAAAAATTAGGTCCCATAGGGTTCAATGTATTTCAGTTTTTCAACCCGGGTTCAGTCCGAAACGTGAAGAATAATCCAAATTGAAGAATAATTGAATTCCAAATTGAAGAATATTATTCATTTACTTTCCTATATGTTCCACAGACCGTCTCAACAACAAACTAAAGTTTAAATTTGATAAATTCATTTTTTCGGCATCTATAGTGCGAACGGACGCACAGATAGACAAAATGAACAAAGTCATAAACACTTTTCAACTATGTTGTAAAGTAATAAAAAATATTCTTGTGTAATCTGGCAATTCCTATGCAATTTTTTTTCGCTGTTTTTTGGCTGAGTATAAAAGCCAATGTGTCTTTCACTTTGTCAAATCCCTCTTATGATGGACGTTTGACGTCCGATATGGCGTGCTCGGGATTTTAATGTGATTTTAACGCCTATTAGTGTGATGATTTTAACGCCTATTAGTGTGCTGATTTTAACGCCTTGTAGTGTGATTATACTTCTATTATACAGTGTTTATTCTTTAAAATTTCAGTTTTAGAAGTTGAGGTCGTATATTTTATTTTATACTACTAAGTTATTTTATGGAGCATTATCATTCACTTGTGTTAAAATAGCATTGCAAATATATTTTGTAATTTATCTTCATAGTATAATGATTAGGGGAAGTATGGTGACGGGGCCAAAAATTATAATCCAAGTTTCAAATAGAAGAGCACGTTTTAAACATAAGTGGGCTCGAATTAAACAGTTTTTTAACACTTTACATCATAGTTGAAAAGTGTTTATGACTTTGTTTATTCTTTCTGTCTGTCTGTCTGTCCGTTCGCACAATTAATGCCATAGAAAAGAGTTTAACAAACTGGCATTTTAGTTCGCTGTTCAGAAGATCTGTGGAAGATTTGGAAATGTAAATTAATAATATCACCCAATTAGTTTTGGATTGAACCCCTGTTGAATAAATTAAATACATTGATCCCTATGGGACCTAATTTTTCAAACAATATTTTTAAGCGAAGTTAAAATTCACAAACTGCATCGAAAATTTTAGGAATATTCAAATTATCCCACAAAATGTATAAAAAAAATCTGATGTGGGCACATGACTTTCCTTATATAATGCAATGAATTCACTACTTTTACAGCAAAAAAAATATGTATAAGATCCACTGTTCTGTGTATTTATCGTTGAATTGTTCATTGGGCGATTTTCAAGATAACAACATGTAAAACTATTTCAAAATACTTAATTAACTTATATTTCGCGCAACTTTAATCACTCATCAATATTAATAGCAACCTCAATAATCGATAGAGTGCATGTATTAAAATACTTTATTAATTACTTCATCATCAAGTCGTCATTTTCATTGATTTAGCGTCATTTTAATCAATTTGGTGACATTTTAGTTAATTTGGCAACATTTAAAAAATTTGCCAACTTTGCGACATTCAATCAAATTCGTCGCCAAACGATATGGGCGGAGAAATAAGTTATCCTTGTAGCAGATAACTGATTATTGGCGTCCAAATACAAAGGTATTACCAAAAGTACATTTTTTTTATGAATGAAGCTAGCTTGATCCACGAGAATGAGTTCACCCAATTTATCGCATGGTATTACTTATGAAAAGAGAACATATTTCAACAATAGGTAATGTTTTTTTAATTTTATATGATTTTTTGAATTTTTTTTAAAAAATGTCCAATATCTCAAAAACGATTCATGCTAGCGTTCTAAAATTTATTTTTATCGTTTTCTGATAAAAAATTACATAAGAAATGACTATTTACGTAACTTTAGTACAGGTTTTTATATTCTTATGATTTTTTCAAAATTTTACTCGAAAATGTAGGGGGATTCTGAACATGCGATAGCGTATAAAAATATAGGCTTCCAGTATTCATGGATTGTAATTTGTGTACCAAATTTCGTTCGAATCAATCCATTCGTTCGTCAGTTAACGTCACCACAGTCTCACTGACACACACACATAGAGACTCACTGACACACACACAGAGGCTCACTGCCACACACACACACACATACACACACACACACGCACAACATTTCAAAAACGTCTGCTTCGTGCTAAGGGATGCTTGAAACGTACTCTCCGTCGAAAACTTGAATTCGGATTTTCGACCCCGTCACATTACTTTCCTTATACATTATATGTATATAAGGAAAGTAAAAAATGCAGTAAATTATGCTCGGTATTAAATACAAATTAAAATAATATTGGCACCCATATAATATGAAGAGGTCACGTGATCCACTTCAAAATGAAATATGTCATCCATCTTGTGTCGAAATCGTGATTTTTAATGTTCTTTTTAATTTATATAGCGTTGTATCCGTCCTAAACCCGCTTTATGTTTGCTTTTTTCTATGCATCCATATTTTTTGACAACGCATTTACAATATTTTTAAGTTTAAATGATCATCAAACTTTGATTATTTCTACAGCGAATCCTAACTTTAATGAATGTAAAATGTAAACAAGCGATTATAGGATGAGTTGTATAAGGATTGCTGAATTTTTTTCACTCAAAATTATTTAACTCTGGAGTCTGGAATAAAAGCGTATGAATGGAATACTCACTGCTTTTGCAGAGCCAGATAGATTATAGAGAACCAGACTTGTATAAACAATATTACACATCAAACCTGTTGGCAACTTTCTCGTGTATTGAGTTCGTTAATTTCACAACAGCAAATACTTTTTGTAATAAATTTTTATTTGCCGCCAAAGAATTCCCACATGGTCATTTAAATCCCGAGATATTATTCAACTATCAATTAAATATTAACTGAGTTTTTTTTTTTTACTTGATTAAAAAGTCATTGTGTTTTTGACTAATAAGTTTCCCAAACCTGCTAATTTTCGCGGTTTTAAATCAATACGAAAACATTGTTTCCTGTTTCTTGTATTCCCTTCTTTCGCAGCGAGAGAAATGATGTCACTGCATTATATAGATAAAGTCATGTGATGACTACATCAGATTTTTATTCTTAAACTACTGACATTAGTTGTATGATGGGACTGATAAAAGGATATTCACTTTGAAGAAAAGTACTGCTTTCTGGTAAGTTAGAAAAGTATCGATAAAAAGGAATCACGGTAAATAAAGAGTAAAATCTAGTCACGTGGTCAATCTCCCCGATACTCACAATCAATCTGCTCATTGATTGGTTCTTGGGAATTTAGAAACGTTCTAGAAATAAATATTTTTTCAGAGTTAACATTTAACAATAGAATTAACTAAAATATTTTTATAAGATACTAATAAATAGTAATTTATTTTCAAACATCTACTAAACTTTTTTAGTATATTAAATTAAAATATAAAAACATGTTTATTATATATATCATTTCTGGTCTTTAATTTAAATAATTGTACTTTAAATATTTTCCGAGTGTAGGTTTACCTGTTTTGAATTTCGGCTACTATTATTTACTTATTTTTACTTTCCTTATATACATAATGCATAAGGAAAGTATTGCGACGGGGCGAAAATTCGAATTTGAGTTTTCGACGGGAGAGCACGTTTCAAGCATCCCTGATCACGAATCAAAGATTTTTGAAGTGATGGCTCTGTGTGCGTGTTGTGTGTGTGTGTGTGTGCGTGCGTGTGTGCGAGTGTGTGTGTGCGTGCGTGTGTGTGAAAGTATGTGTATGTGTGTGTGTGTGTGTGTGTGTGTGTGTGTGTGTCAGTGAGTCTGGGGAGACGATAACCGACGAACGAATGGACCGATCCGAACGGATCCGATTTGGTAAGAAAATCACTCCGTAAACAATGGAAGCCTATTGTTTTTATACGTAATCGAATGTTCAGAACCCCTCTAAATTTTCGAGTGAAATTTAGAAAAAATCGTCAAAAAATTAAAACCGCTAATAAACGCAAATAGACATTTCTTATGTAATTTTTTATTAGAAAATGGTCGACTTAAATTTTAGAACGCTAACATGAACCGTTCTCGAGATATTGCACATTTTTCAAAAAAATTATCAAAAAGTTATATAAAATAAAAAAAATATTTCCTATCGGGAAACATGTTCACTTTTCATATGTAATACCATGTCATAAATTGGGTGAAATCATTCTCGTGGATCTAGCTCGTTCCATTCTTGAAAAAAGATACTTTGAGTAATACTTTTGTATTTGAACGCCAATAGTCATTTACCTGCTGTTAGAATAACTTATTTTTCCGTCCATAACGCTTGGCGAGATCTTGGCGACGAATTTGGCGGAATGTCGCTAACTTGGCGACATTTTTAATTGTTCCCAAATTAGCAAAAATCTCGCCAAATTGATAAAAAGGACGCTAAATCAATGAAAATGACGACTAATTGAAGAAAATTCAATATCTTGAAAAGAATATAAGTATCTGCTATAGGAATAACATTTTTTTAACTGTAAAAGTAGTAAAGTCATTACATTATATAAGGAGAGTCATGTGTTACCCACATCAGATTTTCTTCATCTTCTATTTTGAATTGAGATACTTAAAAAAATGTTTATGGCTATTTGAATAAAAATTCAATATTTATTCTTATTTTACTAAAATTGTATTAGACTATTCTATTGTTAAAAGTTGTTGTTACATATGGTTTTTTGGAAATCAATCCCTTACATAAGTGGCATTTCACAATGATACAAATGTAGAAAAAAAACTAAAATCAAAAAATAATATTACATATTAGACAGACACACAGCCAAAACATGATACCATAGCCATTAGCCGTTACTCATTTAGCACCACCCAAACTATTGTTAAAAGTTAAACTCTGAAAAACATATTTGTTAGTTCTTCAGTAGCAGTTGCTAATGGAAGACAGAGTTTATTCGTATGAAGGAGAATACTTTAAAACGAGCTGGAAATAATTGTAGCCACATAATTTTCTAATGCCTGCTTTATTTAGGGAAGTATAAATGATTCTATTCTCACAAGCAGTAGATAAATTTATTGTGAATGGATCGTATAACTTGAAACCAATACGGGTATCATTAGAAAATCATATATTTTCATAGAACATGCGAAAATATATTGAAGTGTATGTGTGGCAGAGAGAAAGAGAGAGAGAGACAGGAGAGAGAGAGAGAGAACAATATTAATTACTTTCCTTTTATATATAATGTATAAGGAAAGTATTGTGACGGGGTCGAATATTCGAATTCGTGTTTTCGGCGGGAGAGCACGTTTCAAGCATCTCTGATCACGAATCAAACATTTTTGAAGTGATTTCTGTGTGTGTATGTGTGTGTCAGTGAGACTGTGGAGAAGATAACTGACGAACGAATGGAGCGATTCGAATGGAATTTGGTACAAAAATCACAATCCATGAATACTGGAAGTCTATTGTTTTAAAATACAACCGAATGTCCAGAACTCCCCTAAATTGTCAAGTGAAATTTTGAAAAAAATCATCAAAAATTCAAAACCTTCAATAAAGTTACACAAATACACATTTCTTATGTAATTTTTCTTTAAGAAAACGATTGACATAAACTTTATAACGCTAGCATGAACTGTTCTCGAGATATTGCACATTTCTAAAATAAATTTATCAAAAAAAATCCCATAAATTAAAAACTAATATTAACTGTTGAGAAACATGTTTACATTTCATATGTAATATAATGCTATAAATTTGGTGACATCATTCTCATGGATCTAACTCGTTTGATTCACAAGAAAATATACTTTCAGTAATACTTTTGTATTTGAACGCACAGTAATCATTTATCTGCTGTATGAATAACTTATTTTATCGTCCATAACGCTTGGCGAGATTTTGGAGACGAATTTAGTGGAATGTCGCTAACTTAGCGACATTTTTAAAGGTTGAAAATTAACGAAAATCTCGCCAAGGGATAAATATGACGCTAAATCAATTAAAATGACGACTAATTGAAGAAAATTGAATATCTTGGAAAACGTATAAGTATCTACTATAAGAATAACATTTCTTTTAACTGTAAAAGTAGTAAATTCCTTCATTATATAAGGAAAGTCATGTGCTGCCCACATCAGATTTTTTTATTTATATTTATTACTATCCATTTCCAATCACGATTCGCATGACCAATTCGGCTAGCGATCATTAAATGCGAACATTAAATGCGATACCAACATACTTCATCAAAGTTCTTAATAACTTTTCTCAATATAAAAAATCTCTTTAAGATTTAAACATAAAGATGTCTCAATTTTTATATTTTGCTAACATATTAAATATAATAATATATTGAGTCGCATTTCCACGTGCAACAAAATGATTTAATTGTTTAATTTTTCGATTGACAACGAAAGTATATATAAAATTGTATTTTTATTATTTCTGGTTTCCGAATATATATGGAATATAATTTCTCCGCAACAAAATTATTTAATTATTGTGAAACCATTATTTTTAGTTTGAAAATTTTGCATTATATTTATAAATATTTATTTTTCCGTTTTATTTTTTGTAGCATATGGACATCAAATTTAATTATGTATTTATTTCTTGTGACAGGCAAAATGTGGTGTAAGTGAATCTGAATAAAACTGAAGCCAAAATTATGGTTTTGAGTGGACATATTAGATCAGTTTGGAATAATGTTTTGAGTTTTAAAATTATCATTTTTAATCGCAATCACTTATATGAATTGTCAAAATCTTCGATTTTCTTTGTTCTAGAAGCTAAATCGGATCGAATGAAACTTAAACTAAAATTCTAGCTATAGTAGTGTTCAATAATTTCGATACATAAAACCCTCAATCTTTGATTATCTCTTCTCAACTTCACCCTTAATTCATAATTTCAAAATTCTAGGTTTTTTCCTTGGTCTAGATTCTGAGCGGATCGAATGATAATAAACCAATGTTAAAGCTATAGTGTTGGATATTTTTCATACATCACACTCTCCGTCAGTTATACAGTTCATGGCATGTTATATAGATATCTAGTTAGAAATTGTTGAACAGCCTTATCTGAAATAAGTATTACGAAATGTTGCAAAATAATTTATGCACTCAGAAAAATCTGAGTTACAGCGGCGAAGACAGGCATGTAAATGTTGTTTGAAGAGATATGCAAATGATTAAACTGTCAACCTCAATGATGATATGGGGCTCATGCAACGCGCATGAAAACGACACATCGTGCATCATTTAAAACGGCCGGCGTTTTCACTCAAGGCAATTGGAACAGAATTTACTGCTTTAATACTGCAAGTTGTGCACAAAGATGCCATTGCGAAGAACTCGACAGCGCTACGATCAATTGTCGCATTTAGAGAGAGAACTCGTCATAGGCCTAAGAGTAGTTGGTTGGTCCAACAGACGTTTTATTCGCCATCTTGATCGGAGCGATTTGGAAGTTGTTCGGTATTGTCAACGTTGTGTCAGTGGATCAGGGAATGCACAAGCAATCGTCGCATAGGCTTTTAACTCCCCAGACAGGTAACTGCTAGAGTGGATCCTACAGTCAAGGGAGGAACCACGTACACACCTAAATGTCTCTATCAACCATTTATGCCATCCATACCATATTTGCCATCCTCCATACATCATGTATCAAATGGTACTATTTAGAGATGAATGACAGAAGGTGGGTTTAGGTGTCGACGTCCAGTAAGTTGCTTACCACTGATCTCTTAACAATAGGGCATAGGCAGAGCCTCTGGATTGGCACCAAGGTCATTCCGCTCGACCAATGTCCGATTGAAGGCCTTATCTGGCGAATCCTGTGTCTCTTTCAGTGTGATGGTCGCGGCATACGTATGTGGAGGAGAACTGGCCAGTGTTCCGATCTATCATTTATTGTCGAGCGGATCACGGTTAGCACATGTGTATTTGTAATATTCTGGGAATTTCTCTCGTGAAACAATCTATCTACTCTAGTTGTGCTGCAAGCTTATCTGACAGCTCGCTTATACGGGGTGGGACAACCTTGTGGTTGGTGCTCAGGGATTGTACTCAGACGACAAGAGTTCGATTATCTGTTCTGCGCAAACTGCCCCAATGGTCACGAAATACAAGCGCGTTAAATACATGAGTCCGTAACCCCTTCTGAGAGGTTGGTAGTGGCGTTGATGATAGTAGTAATATTGCCACGGCAGCTTCGGAATCGGGAAATTTGAATTGAATACAGTGGACAAGGAATTATTTTTCTAAAGGTAAATAATAAAAATAACTCAACTCATTCTCTCATTTGGAGCTAAGTGAATGAAATCTTAAGCATTATATTCTGGAAATAAATTCTAATGGGGTATACAATGCTTCATACTAAATTGTCTGTTGTACTTTGTCGATCCTAACTAATGAGATAAATGATGGTGTACAACATTTTATATGGCATTTTTTCTGCATTTTTATAGGTGTACACCATTATACCATTTCTTTAAATTCCTAAGTGCATTACAGTCACGTTTATACAATTACACTCTAATTTCACTCTAATCTCACATTTGCACTCTAATACACCTACATTATTTTATGACTCTAAACGATTCCACTTAAAGAATATGCGATAAAATTTATTTTTAGAAAATACAAATCCAATAATGTATTTTCTAAGATTTGCGTTTTCTAAAAATAGTAAAAATAATTATTAATGTTTAAATTAAGACAGATTATAATATATTGCGTAGCATTCAAACATACCTGCAGCGTACAATACGTTTCAGTTTGTAGATTCTATGAGTAAGAGAATGTTCCAAGTTTCGTAAAACTTTTCTTTTAAATCCAAGTTTAAGTCCTTGCATTGATAAAACGACAAGATGTTAAGACAATAGATGCTATACTTGTTGGCACCTTGTTTTGAAGCAGGATAAAGAATGTATAACGGCAGGAACCGCTATTAAAGGCATACTGAGATTATTTTATCAAGAAGTACAAACCCCTAATATCAGCAAAGACAAAAGAGACAATCGCCAGAATTTTGTGCAAACACCGCACAGGAAGGAATATTGTTGTTAAATCGCAAGTTTTAAAACTCAAATGAAATATATAGCAGAAACGTAAGATATTGCATGAAAAGAAGAATCATGCATTGTTAGAATAAAGTACAAAATATAGGGAGTAAAAATTAAAAATAGTTAGAAACGAAACGAAAATTAATAATAATCAAATAATTTTCAACATCAATTGGTTATTATTGTGGTGAGGTGGATTTTACACATAAATACAATAAAAGTTAAACACATAAATACATTAAAGATACTCACCAAGTAGTTCCACCAGGCTCAACCGCGTTATGTATAGTGGGGTCCGATTGGACCTAAAGTACATTGCGTTTTACTCAATCAATAATCACTCCCATTTTTGTGGCCATCTAACAATTTATTTACAGAACACATAAAATCTCAATTAAACATTAAATAACAAAATACATAATTGCAAATGTGTTCCCAATTTACCTAAGCTTGACCTCGGGGTACACAGTTTATTTTGCATTAATTTGTATATTTTTTTTTTATATTTATTATCCAAACTTGTAATTAATTACTTTTTTTTAAGAACACACAATATATATTCAAATTGGCAAATATCCCATTTATCATAACGTTACCCTTAAACACTTTGGATCACATTAATTAAGATTAAACATTCATATACACATTTTAAAATCAATATATAATTTTCATACCTTCATTACATACGAACTCCATTGAGTGCTGTAGCTGACCTCTGCACGTTGGAATGGGTGGCACGATTAATTGAAGTTTGGTTCATTTCTTTGAATAGTTCATGGAAAACACTACCAGTCTGAGAAACACGGTTGCGTATCATCAGGTGACGAACATTTTTACCAAGTATTATTTTAGAGATTGGCACACTGTCCACTTTTCTTCTCCTCCTCTTAACGTCGGCTTAGTCCCAGCGACTCTTGAGTGAGCTGCGTACAGGCTTTGCCAAAGAGATACGATCTGATACTTTTCTTGTAGAGATTTGTCTGAAAACTCTTTTAGTTTTAGAATTTAAATATGCTTACATGTATGCCATAAATGTCTGTGTGTTGGTTTGTAATTTTTTAAAAAACATTTACCCAATTTTAAACATATTATTTGGTTTCTAAAAGTTACAGTTCCAATACTGTAATTTTAAAAAGCAAAGGATAGTATATAAGTAAATGATCCAAAATTTTCTCAAGCATAAAAGAGCTCTGGTATTTATTAAATTTTGGAAACGCATATAAAGTTAATGATGTGCATAGTATACCAAACATTCTAAGTTTAAGCTTTCTAAAATCACTGTTCAGGACAAGTAAATACATCGCCATATACCTTATGAGCTCTGTATAGTGATCTTATGTAATTACTAGTTACCTCATTGACCTGAATAGTGTAGTGGTTACAATAAATTGAAGACAAATATGAAAACTGTGTTTGAGTCGTAATTATTTTAATACTTTTGGATAAAGTTTTGACTGTAGCAACAACATATGTCATCTATTATTTGCTTATTTGCACTGAATATCCGTTACTTCAGTAGTTGTCAGAAACGTGTTACGTTCATGTAACTCCAATTCACAACACAATTTATGTCAATTGTGCCTGTCTTTTATGAGTCAGTTATGTCAGATGTTGGTTATCTCTGGACTGAAAACAAGATCAAATGTGAAAACTGTATTCGACCTCAATTGTTTCAATAGTTTTGGATAATGCTATGACTACAGCAACAACATCGGTCATCTATTATTTGATTATTTGCACTGAATATCCGTTACTTCAGTAGTTGTCAAAGAACGTGTTATGTCTCAATTCATGGAACTTCAATTCACAGAAATTTAATTTCCCGACTTCAATTTCCGAACTGGTCTATTCTTCCGTTAGTATTATTTAAATGCACCGGTGCTCAATGTATTGTGAATTGATACTAATGTATGCTAATTTTCTCAGACTTTTCTGAGTCAGTTACGTCAGAGGTTGGTTATCTCTGGATTGAAAACAAGTTCTCCTAATATCACTAAAGTAACGACTATTAATCGCTGGTGTTGACTAGTCTTATCTAGCTTAAAACCGGTTCATCGATTCTGGTTGCTACATTTTAAGCATGAATATATTATCAGTTAACTTACATTCTGGATAAACACATTCATAAAACATACGTACATTATAAAATATACGTATATTTATAAATAAACTTTAATTACAATTGTAAAAATTATGTATGGTGTATTCATAATTATAATCGTTTTTTCCATAAACCATTCCTTTAATCTATACGTGCATCCATGCAAATGAAGAAAAATGTCTGATGTGGGCAACACATGACTTTCCTTATATAATGTAATGAATTTACTACTTTTACAGTAAAAAAATAGGTTTTTCTTATAGTAGATACGCATATTCTTTCCAAGACATTGAATTTTCGACAATTAGTCGTCATTTTCATTGATTTAGCGTCATTTGTTTCCATTTGGCAAGATTTTCGTTGATTTGGCAACATTTAAAAAAGTCGCCAAGTTGGCGACATTCCGCCAAATTCGTCGCCAAAATCTCGCCAAGCGTTATGCACTAAGAAATAAGTTATTCTTACAGCCGATAAATGACTATTGGCGTTCAAATACAAAAGTGTTACACAGAGTATTTTTTTCATGAATGAAACGAGCAAGATCCACGAGAATGATGTCACCCAATTTATCGCATGGTATTACATATGAAAAGTGAACATGTTTATCAATAGGAATTTTTATTTTTATTTTATAAGACTTTTTGATATTTATTTTTGAAAAATGTACTATATCTCAAAAACGGCTCGTGTTAGCGTTCTAAAATTTAGATTAATCGTTTTCTAATGAAAAATTACATAAGAAATGTCTATTTGCGTAACTTTATTAGTCGTTTTGGTTTTTTGACGATTTTTTCAAAATTTCATTCGAAAATTTAGGGAGGTTCTGAACATTCGATTGCGTATAAAAACAAAAGGCTTCCAGTGTTTACGGATTGGGATTTTTGTACCAAATTTGGTTCAAATCGGTCCATTCGTTCGTCAGTTATCGTCTCCACAGTCCCACTGACACACACACGCACACACATACTTTCACACACACACACACACACACACACACACACAGACATCACTTCAAAAATATTTGATTCGTGATCAGGGATGCTTGAAACGTGCTCTCCCGTCGAAAACTCGAATTCGAATTTTCGACCCCGTCACAATACCTTCCTTATACATTATGTATATAAGGAAAGTAAAAATTTAATAATTTTCTTTAAAATTATGTGGTTTCAAAAGGAAATAAATGATTGAACGATGTGATCGGAACAGAATAAATTTCAAAACTCTATCAGAAATGGCTCTCTTTTGAAAATATCTTTACCTTTCTTTCCTACACATTTTTATGTAACCAGCAGAACACGGAGGCTTCTTTCGAATAAATATAAAAATCTCTATTGAACCCATCTCGTGTATGTTATATTTATCCCAGATAGTGTCATCGAATCGTCTTCAGAAATGTCGCAGTAAGTACTTTCTTTCATTGGATATTTTGTCAGAGCAGATTGTTAGTAACAGCTGCAGCTGTTACTTTGTCCCTGTTTGAGTAATTTATGAGCGGCAGAACGATATGGGACGCATATCTTTATTATTTCGTTTTCTTTACGCTTTGATTTAAGTCATGTTTTGATTTTGTATTTAATGCTTCACGTATTAGAATAATTCAAATGCTGATAATTTTTAGATATGTAATTTTCTCTGTTTCATATATTTTATTATACTCTATTTTATAAATATGCACAATTCTATATTTTATACATCTGTACTATGTTATTGTTTTAGACATTTTTATTATGCTCTTTTCACTTTCCTTATATACATAATGTATAAGGAAAGTATTGTGACGGGGTTGAAAATTCAAATTCGAGTTTTCGGCGGGAGAGCACGTTTCAAGCATTCCTGATCAGGAATCAAACATTTTTGAGGTGATGTCTCTCTGTGTGTGGGTCAGTGAGACTGTGGAGACGATATCTTACGAACGAATGGAACGATTCGATTAAAATTTGGAACAAAAATCACAATCCGTGAATACTGGAAGAAATTTGTTTTTAAACGCAATCGAATTTTCAGAACCCCCTTAAATTTTCGAGTGAAATTTTGAAAAAGTCATAAAAATCAGAACCTTTAATATAGTTACGTAAATAGGCATTTCTTATATAATTTTTCCTTAGAAAACGATTGACATCAATTTTAGATCGCTAGCATGAACCATTCTCGAGATATTGCGCATTTTTCAAAAAAAATTATAAAGAAAATCCCATAAATTAAAAGAATATATATTAACTGTTAAGAAACATGTTCACTTTTCATAAGTAATATCATGCAATAAATTGAGTGACATCATTCTATTGGATCTAGCTCGTTCTATTCATAAGAAAAGACACTTTGAGTAATACATTTTTATTTGAACGCCAATAATTATTTATCTGCTATAAGAATAACTTATTTCTCCATCTATAGCGCTTGGCGAGAATTTGGCGATGAATTTGACGGAAGGTCGCCAACTTGGCCGTTTTTTCAATGTTGCAAAATTAACGAAAATATCTCCAAACGGATAAAAATGACGCTAAATCGATCAAAATGACGACTAATTAACGGAAATTCAATATCCTGGAAAGAATATAAGAATCTACTATAAGAATAACATTTTTTTTGCTGTAAAAATAGTAATTTCATTGAATTATATAAGGAAAGTCATGTGCTGCCCACATCAGATTTTTTATAAATATATATATTATATTAATTTTGTTTTATAGTTATTTCTGTTCTTAAGATAATATGAATCTCACAATAAGTATCCAGCATTTATACATTAGATTCGAATTTATTTTTCGCTCAGTAACACGAATCATTCGATATTCATGCTACTGAATAATATTCAATAGTCCTGTATTAAGATAATATGAATCTCAGAACAAGTAACAAGCATTTATAGATTATATTCCAATTTTTTTAGCTCTCTAAGACGGAATATTCTATAGTAGTACTGCCAACATGAAAAGTTGTTATGTAAAGTGCATATTTTTCATAAACTGCAAAGTGAGTCCTGCCATACAGTCTTCCTTGGAAGCTGCTTATTCCTGACCGTCCCTATTACTTCAAAAAATGAAAACGAAGTTTGAATCCTCTACCAAAAGTATGTGTGGCTAGGTTAAGTAAGATATTCACGAGGCGCAGGTTTGGTGTTAAATAAACCCATGATCTTAAAACTCCTGCTAAGTTGGAATTCTCTGGTCTATTCTGTTGATGCTTGATAGCATTTTTTTTCTACTACTGCCTGCACCTCCAATAAACTCGCAATGACTAAATGGCTAAGAGAATCGTTTACAAGCGTAAAATGTGGACATGATCGAAGTACATCGTATCAGCTACTAAATTTTGCTCAATTACATTACGAAGTTGAGTATATTGTTTTATGAACTCCATTAAATCGTGTTTCAATTTTACGGTCACAATGAATAGTGGAAGTTTTGAAAATTAATCTGATTATCTTAATCTAAAAATTAAAATATCAGAGTATTTCAGAATGTAATACGTGATATACAATGTGCCTTCTATTACTGAGTTATGACACATATTTTAATTCTATTTTCCTATATATTGAACGAAGTCCTGAGTTCAAAAATTTTGTATCGAAGCAATTTTGTACTTTTCACCATTCTTAAGAACTTTTTAACGTATTCCCGCTGTATTTATATTATTCTGATTAAAACTAGGTACATGCCATTCCTAAAATCGCATTGGCGTATCATAAAGTTTTCAAATGTAGAAAGTATGTTTCTCTCAAATTGTTTTATAAATACTTATACATATTGTAATTCAATTTTGCAAGATTTGAAGGATAGGGATGAATAGAATGTATTCCACAAAAGAATTTAGTATAACGACTCTCCTGTTTCGGAGTTTAAACATGTGACAGAGTATCAATATTGACTGGCTATACATTTAAGAAAATAAATATATTTAAGTAATTCCATACAAGAAAATTTCTTTCAAAATTTGAAAGTTAGAATTCCGTATTTTTGCTATATCATTTTAGACGTTTAATTATCCATGCCAAATTTATTAGGGCCCTGTGTAAAAATAAATAAAAGACGGAACGATATGTAACTGGAACCACGATATATGATTTAAGAAATCTATATAATTCTGAAAATATAGTTGAATAATACAAGATGTGTCAATTAACAATTCAAAACTTATCAATTCTTATTATGTTTAGTGTGATCGATCCCATATTATAATTAATAAGTAGATGTTACACTATTTTAACAAAATTGATTAATTCCACTGGATTCAAAATAGAGTTTTCCCCAATAAACACGATTTTTACTTTCCTCATATACACAATGTATAATGGAAAGTATTGTGAGGGGGTCGAAAATTCGAATTCGAGTTTTGATGGGAGAGCACGTCCGTGATCAAGAATCAAACGTAATTGAGGTGGTGTCTGTGTGTGTATGTGGGTGTCAGTGAGTCTGTGGAGACGATAACTAACGAACGAATGGAGCGATTCGAATGAAATTTGGTACAAAAGTCACAATCCGTGAATACTGGAAGCCTATTGTTTTTAAACCGAAATATACATTTATTATGTAATGTTTCCTTCAAAAACGATTCACAGGTAATTTAGAACGCTGGCATGAACCGTTATCGAGATATGGCACATTTTCCCAATAAATTTATCAAAAAATCCCATACATTAAAAAAATATATTAATTGTTGAGAAAGATGTTCACTTTTCATATGTAACATCATGCGATAAATTGGGTGACACCATTCTCGTGGATCTAGTTCATTCCATTCATAAGAAAATATACTTTGAATAATACTTTTGTATTTGAACGTCAATAGTCATTTATCTGCTATACGAATAACTTATTTCTAAGTCCATAACGCTTGGTGAGGTTTTGGCGACTAATTTGGCGGAATGTCGCCACCTTGGCGACTTATTTAAATGTTGCCAAATTAACGAAAATCTTGCCAAATGGATAAAAATGATGCTAAATCAATGAAAATGACGACTAATTGACGAAAATTCAATATCTTGGAAATAATATAAGTATCTACTATAAGAATAACCTATATTTTTTTCTGCTGAAAAGTAGTAAATTCATTGCATTATATAAGGAAGGTCATGTGCTGCCCACGTCAGATTTTTTAAAACAGTCATTGCGGGTGTATAATTATTTTACGTTATTAAAGATTATTTTATAATATTTTAGAAGTCTAAATAATTCTAAAAATATAGTTGCATAATACACGATGTGTCAATTAACTATTCCAAACTTATCAATTCTTATATTTGTTTAGTGTGATAGATTCCACATTATAATTAGACAGTAGATGTTACACCATTTTAACGAATTTGATTAATTCCACCGGTTTCAAAATAGAGTTTGTTATGAATGCGTTGGACCAATAAACACGATTTTTTTTTAAAGAGTCATTGCGGGTGTACAATTATGTTACTTTATTATAATCTTATAGGTGTTAATTATCAAAAAGTGCATTACGCGATACTTCGAGTATGGTTTAAAAGGGTAAAATCAACAGTTGTTAAATATTACACAAATATAATATGTCAATGTGTAATAACGAACAAATAATTATATTGTACATTATATTTGAGTTTTATTGCAAGCTTAATATGAAATTGAATTATATTTTAAATTATACAAGAAATACTGCTTAGTTACAACTTAACATATTTTAAACTTGCATACCGCTTCACACTGAAAAGGATAAATTTAAAATTCGCGAAAATTACCAAAACAATGATTAGAACAATTAAGCAAAATTGTCCCTCGTAACTGAAACTTTCATTTATTAATTAAATAAGGAAGTTCTTTCAAAATAAAAGATTATCTACACAAAATTTTCCTGTAAAGGATATTTTCTGTGATAGTATCTTGGAATCATCTTCAAAAATGTCACAGTAAGTACTTACTTTCATGGGATATATTATCACTGAAGATTGTTAGCAACAGCTGCAGCTGTTAAATTCTCCTTGTCGAGTAATTTATGAGTAGCAGACGTGATATAAGCTACAAATTGTATACCATGTCCCATTTCATTTCCGCTTTGATTTAAGTGGTTATTTTGATTAAATGTACTGTTCCATCGAATATATTCAATACTTTTATTTCAGAAAGTTGAATTATACATGTAGAGAATATAAAATTTAAGCCATAATGTATTCGTATAGAAAGTGATTTAAAAGTCGGTAAACTCTGTAACTCTATATTCTACAGGAGTCTCAAATATTTTCTATTATTGAATAAAAAATTAAGAACAAGAAAGATCAATCATGCTTAAAGCATTGATTATGAAACACTTTCCAACTTCAATGCAATTTTATTTAAACATGTCTAAAATGCAATATATTCCTCGGTAATATTTTAAAATTTACCACAATACTGCATTAATTTATTATATTTGAAACCTTAAACCTTCATCGAAAAAAAATTAACTTCATTCAAATGACGGCATTAAAGTATAAATTGCCTGGTTTAAACATATCTAAAATGTGATACATTCCTCGGTAATAATTTTAGAATTATCATAATTCTACGATAATTTATTATATTTGAAAACTTCATCGAAAACAACTGAAATTCATTCAAATGACGTCATAAAAAAATAACACGCCTGGCTCTCTCTATAAAAGCAATATTTCATTCATAAATAATTCCCCCATTCATGTCATTCATCACAATACTATAATAATTTATTTTATTTAAAAATTAAGACCATTGAGCTACAAGTAAGTAAACTCTATGCGTAAAACTTCATCGAAAAATATCGTCCGTTTCTTTCTAAAATTAATGAATATTTCATTCACATCAGCTAAGCAGACTCCATGGACTAAATGATTTTGTGTTAAAGAATTACAGCGATTCTAATACAACTCATTCTACATATTTTGCTGTTTACATTTTACATAGGTGAAAAATAGGCTTAATAGTAGAAATAATCAAATTTGGAAGAGCATTTAAACTGAAATATATTGTCATTGCGTTGTTTCAGTATGTAGATGCACAGAATTTAGGCAAAAATAAAGTAGTTTTAGGACGGATACAACACTCAATATGAATTAAAAAGAACTTTAAAAATCACGATTTTGACACAAGATGGATGCCATATATCATTTTGAAGTGGGTCATGTGATCGTTTCATATCATGGACACGTGATCGCTTCATATAAGAGGTGTTATTATTATTTTAATTTTTATTTAAAAAACAACTGAACATATTTCACTGATTTTTTTTTTATATATTTTATGGAACAATTTGAATATTGCCTAAAATTTTCGAAGCAATTTGTGAATTTTAAATCCGCTTAAAAAATGCTTGAAAAATTAGGGCTCAATGTATTCCATTTTTTCAACCCGGGTTCAATCCAAAACTAATTGGGTGATATTATTTATTTATATTCCCATAGGTCCTATAGACCGTCTGAACAACATACTAAAATTTCATTTTGATTAAGTCATTTTTACGGCAGTTATCGTGCTAACGGACAGACAGACAGACAGACAGACAGAATGAACAAAGTCATAAACACTTTTCAACTTTGTTGTAAAGTGTTAAAAATGACAAAAACAAATACTACCTATTATTGAAAAAAAAATTAGGAAAAAGTGACAAAACTCATTCGACGTAAAATGCTGCATAACTTTGTAAGTAAAATTTCATTCCCAAGTGCATTAACGCAAAATGTGTGCTCATCATTTGTTCTTCAACTATAAGTTGTTTATCTTTTAGTAACTTTGCTATTGGTTTCAGCGTTGCATCTCCATCATAAGAAAAAGTATCTTGTTCCTTAGACTATGTAACTACACGATATTTTTGTCGAAAACGGTGCCAAATACTGGTAAATGAACTCAAAGAATTTTCATGCCACGAGCTTTTACTTGTGATTCGTGAAGGTAGCCTGAATATTTGAGCCAGTATCTACATGGTTTCCTAAACCATCAAATTGTCTATTGCACTTTTGAGATGTTACATATTAATATGTACACGTTTTGATAGTGAAGTATTTTGTGATTCTCTGTCATTTTAAAAAGTGAAAAAAAAATATTTCACTCGCAATTGATATTTCATTTCCTGCACATTTACAGAAAGCGGGGAAAATGAACAAACAGAAATCCCCCAGGTAAATGAAACCAAATATTTGCTATAAAACTCGCTATAATATTTATCTCTTATAGCTTCTTCGAATGATCTTCCCAAACGTCGCTGTAAGTAGTTTCTTTCATGAAATATATTGTCACTGAAGATTGTTAGTAACAGCTGTTGCTGTAACACTTACCATGTTTATGTAATTTATGTGCAGCAGAAACGACATGTGACTCAGAATATCTTTAATGTGTTATTTTCTTTCTGCTTTGATTTAGGACGTCTTTTGAATTCGGATTTGCAATATGGTATGTTGGAATAAGTCGAAAGTTTTTAATTGTAAAACAAATTATTGTATCATATACCATATTATTTTATATATTTGTCATGTTTATAAATTTGTTTTAATACAAAAACTTTAAAACGAATCAACAACTTCCGTATATTTTTCAGGAAATTAAGCAGCATACTTTATTTTATAATACGTCAGTCGCAATTGATCATAAATATATACGATGATTACTTAAGCAATAAGTATACAAAACATGTGAATACATATGTTAGATTTCCTTACATTTAAAAAGTATATATGTAAAAATACTTCTTTAAATAACATTGTTACACTGATAACTTCACTAATGTAGCCACAATTTTATGACTAGTGGACATTATATAGTTTATTCTAATACTTTCCCCTAACTAATATACCGACTTGTGTACTGCATAATATGTCATTACTTACTGCTGCATAAGTAATCAATTGACATGACCGCTTAAAGCTTTGCTTAAATTCTGGCTTGAAAACTATTTTAGAATAATATTTTTCTGCAATGCAGTTTATGTGTATGTAATGAAATGTGTATGTAAAAAATCCATGTTTTCTTTCATGAATCCCATTAATACTAATTTTAATGATCAATTTTAATATCAAATGTTTCTCAATTATATATTATCTCCGATAAGCCTCTTTTTGGAATTATATCATTCTAATTAAATATATTTTAAAATGTATTTTTTATAGTTTATTATAGCTGCAACGTTTCGAAACTTAATATCAACGACATCGATATGAATTAAGGAACTAAGTTCAGCATATTTCATATAAGAACATGTAAAGACAATTTTAACCCAGATATGCGTAAAAAATACTTTAATTTTCAAGTATCGTGTAAACCTTTCGTGTAGATAAAAATATCATATATATTTTACCCTTAGTATAATTAAGAAAAATCTTACTTGGAATTATTAAACTCAGAAAAGTAATTTTTTCCTAATGGGTAAGTTAAATATTTAAAGTTAAAACTCATTACAGTTAAGCTACGAGGGTAGATAAAAGAAACCAAGGTTACAAGCAGCAGCATTTGAAAAGAAATTATATTGGAGGGAATATTTTTCCCCAGAGTGGAAACAGATGACGGTAGTTGTCTTACACTGTTGTGCGGGTAGGTAGGGTAAGTTCGCAGAGGCTTCAGAGCGATTGAAATGGCAAGACGTTTAGAAAAGTGGTCTCGTTTGGAGGTGCGAGCCGTGATTCGTTTCTTATGGGCAAAAAATATTGTCATGTTGAATGGTGGTGTCATCCTCCTGTATGATAATGCCAGGCACCATACTGCTCGCCAAACTCAAGAATTGCTGCAAAAGTTCAAGTGGGAAGCCTGAAGCCACCCCCCATACAGCCCAGATTTGGTACCCAGTGACTATTTCCTTTTTCTAGAATTGAAGGAACATTTATCTGGAACAAGGTTCTCTTCAGGCAGTGATGTGAAAACAGCTGCCGAAAACTGGTTCAGTGGACAGGGACGTGATTTCTACCAAGCCGGGTTAAACAAGTAGGTCATGCGTTCAGATAAATGCCTAAATACATTTGATGATTATGTGGAAAAATTATTGCCATGTATGCCTGTTCATTCCATTTTAAATTTTCTGTCTATTGTTAATAAATAATTTTTTATTACCCTTGTAATCGTTTTTTAATCCATCTTCGTATTTCGTAATACCAGTACAGGAAATATCAATGTTTTATAGTATACCTGTAAACTATAATGTTGAAAACATTTCTTTAAGAACTCCATAAAATATATTTATGCAATTTTTCAGCGAAGTTATAAAGTGAGCTTAGGTAATGGGGTGATACATGTTTAGAAAGTATTCTGTAAATATAAGTGCTTGTACCATACATTTGCAGGAGGAAATGATCTTTGCTATGAAACTTCTACTTATCTTGAATACTTCTTTAAATTGTATCATTTAAAAATATGTTCTAATAATTTGGAATCATGCTCCCAGTGTTAGTAAAATGGAATAAAAGTTACATCCTCAATGATTTACTCTATCTCATACAAAATTTAATACTAAATTCATATCAGTTATTTTCTAAACTCTATCTGTTAAAAAACTTCAGAAATATATTTGTCAAATAAAGTACAAATTTATGAATCAGAAACGGGAAATAACAGGAAATGGGATCGCCTTATTTTCGTAAGAATGTGATGTTGGATCTATTTCAGTCATCAACTAGATATCTACCTATAGTTGATACTGAAAAATAAATGGTTCAAAATTTTAAGTAAAAGCAATAGCGTGGCAAAAGTTTGTCTACAATAAATAATTTGTACTTTCAAGACATCAATCAAGAAATTTTGTATATGAGTCTGAGCCTAGTATTTGGGAAAAAAATATTTCGTATTGCCAAGAAATTAGTTAGGTACTGCATCCACACTACATGACTACTATTTCTGTCCAAGAATGTTCATCGATTCGTTTTTAAAAGTTTGCATAGATCAGTATAACGTAATTAGATATCATTCACGAAATTAGATACCATTCACGGAATTAGATACCATTCACAGAATTAGATACCATTCACAGAGCAAATTTTAAAAAGGAGTGCAGTCCGTACTTCCAAACTACGAGTTTAGGGTGGTAAAAAAGGGCTTAGACAAACTTTAAAGGTAAATCAGGCACACAAAATTAAGTCATTTTTGCTTAGGGATATGTGGCCGCAAACACGCTGTTGTTGATGCAGGTAGAAACAAAAAGAAAATATTGCATATAATACAACACATATTTATTGAACATAAGAATTACAAATATCAATTACAATTGTTTATCATAGTATAAAAGTAATTGTTGAAATTTCTTACCATCCGCAGCTGTGCATGTTTCAGTCTGGATGCGCATTACTATATCAATAAGATCGTTCCAGCAAGATAGATCGATCGGGAAGCCAGTTGGCCACCACAGTACCCCGACTTGTTACCTATTCATTTTCTCTTGTCGAGATACCTCAAAATCCTGGTTTTCTAGACCGCTGTAATATCTTATGCTAACCTTGTTGCTAGAGTCGTTGAGGCAACAGCATGTGTACACGAGCGTCTAGCATTTTTGAACGCGTCTCCTAATCCATGCTTCGGCGTTGCCGGACATGCATATCTGCGGATGCAAAAACTTTGAGCATTTACTTTAACACTATGATAAAACTGCAATTGATACTTGTAATTATTATGTTTGATAAAACTGCAATTGATTCTAGTAATTATTATGTTTGATAAAACTGCAATTGATACTTGTAATTATTATGTTTGATAAAACTGCAATTGATACTTGTAATTATTATGTTTAATAAACCTACGTTGTTGTCTGCATTCCTTTTTTTATGCTAGTTCCTGCATCTGTAGCACACCACGGTGGTGTTTGTTCCCACCCAAAATGGGCGTATTTTTGTATGCCTGACCTACCCTTAAAGTCTGTCTGAGGCCACCCTGTATATGTTATTTGCGAATATCTGCAATATTTTTATTTCCTTGGTAGATCCAGCTAAATTTTATGATATTAGTAAACTAAATTTTAAAATATCACCCACTTTCACCTATCTTAACTTACTGACTAAATAACACCCACATTTCCTTACAAGTGTTTATTAAATATTGTCCGTATATTTTGCGCATTTTTTATAATGTGTTTTTACACATATTTGAGCATATTTTCAAAATTTTGTAATTTAATTTACGTTATAAAATCATTACAAATACATATTTAGATGGGAATCAGAAATTATTTGAAGAGTAAATGCATTTAAACACAAAAGGGATATTTTCAGTGGCATTTAAAAAAAATCTCAATTTTATAATATAGCACGTATATTTTCAACAAGATAAATTAGCTGAAATCCAGTTATAGAGAATCACTCAATAAAAAAGAGTAAAAGAAAAATAAATACTGAAGAGTAATATTACTCACAAGAAATAGAGAACTGCCTTCAGAAAAGCATCCCAAGCCAGATTTTCCTGAAATATTCTTAAGCTTTTAGAACTCATTGCCCTAGAGATAAATCCAGACCTGTGAATGGATATGTTGGCCTACGTGAATAAAAAGTATATTGTATTTTTTATGGATTGGATAACTCTAGAGAGCAAAGTTGATACCTAATGTATATTACATATATTATATTTTTACTTTCACTAGTTCTCTGAAACGTTAAAGAGGATTATCCACTAAAGTGATAAAGCAATGAATAATATTTTTGTATTTGATGGGGTAATTTTTACATCGCAAAGTAAATTTATACAGTGATTTAGACAGATATATCTAAGCGTATTTCGAAATAAAATGAATTTTAGAGAAAGTCACAAGCAATCTATCGTTATAATAACATGCAATAGAATATTTCAGATCTTATTTCATTTGTTTGGGGAAATAAACTGCCATAGGAGATTTTTGTAAAACATTTTAAGAAGTTGAATATTGCATAGATGATTTTTTAAAATACCTACACTAAAATTGCATTAAACTGTCTTTACAGAAAAGTAAAACATCTTTATTAATTTTTCAACATAAATAATTCACACATAATTTGACACATAATTTCATTCACACATCTCAAATAATTTTATTACACAACTGTCTAGCATGAGCTAGACTAGCGACTTTCATTGTTGAGAGTGGTTTTGAGACTACCTGAATGCAAATTGCATTAAACTGTTCCACAGGAGTTCCAAAACATGCTGATTATTTTTGCACACATAAATAATTCACAAATAATTTCCCACAGAATTTTATTGGCACTTAATCACAATTAGTTTTATTACACAACTATCTATCAATGATCAAAACTATCGGTGCCATTGTTGAGATAATTTTTTAGACTACTTGAACGAAAATTGCATTAAACTGTCCTGACACAAAATACAAAACATGTTGATAATTTTTGCAAACACACATACTTCACAAATAATTTCATTCACACATAATTACAAATAATTTCATGACATAACTGTCTAGCAATGAACTTGACTAGCGACTCCATTGTCATTTCTTCGTTCTACGAGTCTTTCTGAACATAGCGACTTTCAAAACAAAATACATCTATTTTTCCTAACTCAGTTTTTTTTTTTGTAACGTCGATCGATATAGCATAATAAACATGCAAGAGGCTTTATTATTTTAGGAGAAATGAATCCTAAGAAATAATCTCATTTATATTTATATTTTTCTCAAAAAATGTAATTAGAAAAAAAAAAGTGTTTACATGTCTGATATATTTATTCAACACGTAATTCTTTAAAGCGAATGAAATCCTCTGCAGATAAAACTATATGCTATTTTCGATATATTTCATGCTTTTGTTCTAAAATAAAAAATACATACATAAAAAATTTAATTTTATCACTATTGATGAATTAAGGATTGATTTTTGAATTACTTTATTACAAATTACTGGATAGCATTGTTTAGGATCATAAGAGGGTTATTAGAAGAAGTTCCAGACATATAAGATGCATTTTATTTTACCACAAAAGCGAGATATCCATGAAATAATCTAACGAATTTTCTTATTAACGATTTTTCTTAATTTTCCCAGATTAAAAATTGCGTTTTCCCAGAGTAAAAATTGTGCTTTTAAATTTACATTTAGTAATGCATTCACCCTAAAACAGCTTTATTTTTAGGTATTTTCTGTGCATCTATAATCTGCGCCAACGCAATTACATTAGATTTTAGTTTAAATGATCATCAAAAATTGATTATTTCTACAACGGAGCCTAATTTTTATGGATGCAGAATGCACACAAGTGATTGCAAGATGTGTTGTCACTCAAAATTATTTTACTCTGGAGTCTGGAATAAAAATTTATGAATGAAATAATCACTGCTTTTACATAGAGAGCCAGACGATTTATATTTCGATGATTTCAATTCAAAAAAATTATTTTTTTTCGATGGAGTTTTAAGTTTTCCAGTAATATAAATTGTTGTAGCTCTGTGATAATTAAAAAAATATTGTCGCTAAATGCATCGCATTTTATAGATGTTTAAGTAAAATTGCAGTTGGGAAGTGTTTCATAATCAATGCTTTATGCATAATTAATATTTCTTGTTTTTCGATTAAACATGTTTACATTAAATTGTATCGACAGCAATTTATAAATAAACAGGAAAGATCAATCATGCGTAAATCATTGATTATGAAACACTTTCCAATTGAAATTCAATTTCTTAAGCATATCTAAAATGCAATACATTCAACGGTGATATTTTTAAAATTACCACAGTACAATAATGTATTTTACATGGAAACTCCATCAAAAAAGGCAATGCTATAAAATCGATCGGTTCTCTATGTAAAAACAGTGAATATTTCATTCATACACTTTTTTTTCAGGCCCCAGAGTTAGTTAATTTTGCGTGAAAACAATTCAGCAATTCTTATACAAGTCATCTTATAATTACTTGTTTACATTCTGCATCCAATAAAATTAGGCTTCGTAAAAACAGTGAATATTTCATTCATACACTTTTTTTCCAGGCCCCAGAGTTAGTTAATTTTGCGTGAAAACAATTCAGCAATTCTTATACAAGTCATCTTATAATTACTTGTTTACATTCTGCATTCAATAAAATTAGGCTTCGTTGTAGAAAGAATCAAAGTTTGATGATCATTTAATCTAGAAAATATTTCAATTTCGCTTGTTGCACTGAAAATACGCAAAAGTAAAGCGGATTTAGGGCGAATGCAACATTAAATATACATTTCAAAGAACTTTTAAATCACGATTTTGACATTCTGAAAAAAAAAATCTGATGTGGGCAACACATGACTTTCCTTATATAACGTAATGAATTTACCAATTTTACAGTAAAATAAATAGGTTTTTCTTATAGTAGATACTAATATTCTTTCCAAGATATTGAATTTTCGACAATTAGTCGTCATTTCATTGATTTAGCGTCATTTTTATCCATTTGGCGAGATTTTCGTTAATTGGTCAACATTTCAAAAAGTTGCTAAGTTGGCGACATTCCGCCAAAATTCGTCGCCAAAATCTCGCCAAGCATAATGGACAAAGAAATAAGTTATTCTTACAGCAGATAAATGAATATTGGCGTTCAAATACAAAGGTATTACTCAAAGTATCTTTTTTCATAAATGGAACGAGCTAGATCCACGAGAATGATGTCATCCAATATATCGCATGGTATTACAGAAAAGTGAACATGTCTCTCAAGAGGAAATATTTTTTTTCTATTTTATATGACTTTCTGATAATTTTTTTGAAAAATGTGCAATATCTCAAAAACGGTTCATGTTAGCGTTTTAAAATTTATGTCAATCGTTTTCTAATGAAAAATTACATAAGAAATGTCTATATGCGTAACTTTATTAGTGGTTTTGATTTTTTGACTATTTTTTCCAAATTTCATATGCAAATTTAGGGGTGTTCTTAACATTCCATTGTGTATAAAAACAATAGGCTTTCAGTGTTTACGGATTGTGATTTTTGTACCAAATTTGGATCGAATCGGTCCATTCGTTTGTCAGTTATCGTCTTCACAGACTCTCTCACACACACACACATACTTTCACACACACACACACACAGACATCACTTCAAAAATGTTTGATTCATGATCAGGGATGCTTGAAACGTGCTCTCCCGTCGAAAACTCGATTTCGAATTTTCGACCCCGTCACAATACTTTCCTTATACATTATGTATATAAGGAAAGTAATAGGATTTTCTTATAGAAGATACTAATATTCTTTCCAAGATATTGAATTTTCGACAATTAGTCGTCATTTTCATTGATTTAGCATCATTTTTATCCATTTGGCGAGATTTTCATTAATTTGGCAACATTTCAAAAGAGTCGCCAAGTTGGCGACATTCCGCCAAATTCGTCGCCAAAATCTCGCCAAGAGTTATGCACTAAGAGAAAAGTTATTCTTACAGCAGATAAATGACTATTGGAGTTCTAATACAAAAGTATTATTCAAAGTATATTTTTTCATGAATGGAACGAGCTAGATCCACGAGAATGATGTCACTCAATTTATCGCATGGTATTGCATATGAAAAGTGAACATGTTTCTCAATAGGAATTTTTCTTTTTGTATGTGACTTTTTCAAATTTTTTTTAAAAAATGTACAATATCTCGAGAACGGCTCATGTTAGCGTTCTAAAATTTATGCCAATCGTTTTCTAATGAAAAATTACGTAAGAAATGTCTATTTGCGTAACTTTATTAGCGGTTTTGATTTTTTAACGATTTTTTCAAAATTTCATTCGAAAATTTAGGGGGGTTCTGAACATTCGATCACGTATAAAAACAATAGGCTTCCAGTGTTCACGGATTGTGATTTTTGTACCGAATTTGGTTTGAATCGGTCCATTCGTTCGTCAGTTATCGTCTCCACAGACTCACTGACACACACACACACACACACACATACTTTCACACACACACACACACATACACACACACAGACATCACTTCAAAAATGTTTGATTCGTGATCAGGAATGCTTGAAACGTGCTCTCCCGTCGAAAACTCGAATTCGAATTTTCGACCCCGTCACAATACTTTCTTTATACATTATGTATATAAGGAAAGTAAAAAGATGCAATATTTTAATTTGATGTGAGTCACGTGATCTCTTCTTTTTATGTGGGTGTAATTTTTATTTTCATTTTTATCTTAAAAATTTCCGAACTTATTTTGCTGATTTGTTTTATACATTTTATGGCTTAATTTGAATATTTCTTAAAATCTTCGAAACAATTTGTGAATTTTAACTTTGCTTAAAAAAAGTTTGAAAAATTAGATCCCATAGGGTTCAACGTACTTCATTGTTTCTACAAGGATTCAGTCAAAAATCAAATATGGTAATATTATTCAATTACATTTACATATGTCCCACAGCCCGTCTCAACCACATACTAAAATTTCATTTTGATAAAGCCATTTTTACAGCAGTTACTGTGCGAACGGATAGACAGATAGACAGACAGGCAAAATGAACAAAGTCTATTTATTGTACATTTTAAATTGTTTTTCAATTCTACGTTGCTAATTAAATGGTTTGCAACGAGGTATGATAAAATAAACATAATAACAAGTAGCTTAAATATAATTTACGGCTAATTTTTAATTGCTGATTAATTTGAAGATTAAAGTTTATTTTCCTATGAAAGACAATATATTAAGTCATATTTTTATAACTTGCTTCTAAGTTTTAGAATATGTAATGTACTTTCATGATAATATTGATTTTGAAACATAATTCCTCTATAATTTTAAATTACGACTTACTTACGACGGTTTTTGCAAACTCTGGTACTTTCGCAAGCAGCCAAAAGGATGCAACTCTTTATGTCATATTACCAATGAAAAGCAGTAAGATAATTAACAAAAATCTGATGTGGGAAACACATGACTTTCCTTATATAATGTAATGAAATTACTATTTGTACAGTAAAAAAATAGGTTTTTCTTATAGTAGATATTAATATTTTTTCCAAGATATTGAATTTTCGACAATTGGTTTTCATTTTCATTGATTTAGCGTCATTTTTATCCATTTGGCGAGATTTTCGTTAATTTAGCAACAATTCAAAAAGTCGCCAAGTTGGCGACATTCCGCCAAATTCGTCGCCAAAATCTCGCCAAGCGTTATGGACGAAGAAATAAGTTATTCTTACAGCAGATAAATGACTATTGGCGTTCACATACAAAAGTATTCAAATACAAAAGTATCTTTGTTCATGAATGGAACGAGCTAGATACACGAGAATGATGTCACCCAATTTATCGCATGGTATTACACATGAAAAGAGAACATGTTTCTCAATAGGAAATATTGCTTTTTTATTTTATATGACTTTTTGATAATTTTTTTGAAGAATGTCCAATATCTCGAGAACGGTTCATGTTAGCGTTCTAAAATTTATGTCAATCGTTTTCTAATGAAAAATTACATAAGAAATGTCTATTTTCGTAACTTTATTAGTGGTTTTGATTTTTTGACTATTTTTTCAAAATTTCGTTCGAAAATTTAGGGGGGTTCTGAACATTCGATTGCGTATAAAAACAATAGACTTCCAGTGTTTACGGATAGTGATTTTTGTACCGAATTTGGTTCGAATCGGTCCATTCGTTCGTCAGTTATCGTCTCCACAGGCTCACTGACACACACACACACACATACTTTCACACACACACACACACATACTTTCACACACACGCACACACAGACATCACTTCAAAAATGTTTGATTCGTGATCAGGGATGCTTGAAACGTGCTCTCCCGTCGAAAACTCGAATTCGAATTTTCGACCCCGTCACAATACTTTCCTTATACATTATGTATATAAGGAAAGTGTGGGAGCTGTGTCAGTACAAAACAGCACCTACTGACTCCACCACCCACAACTTCGTGATCTTAATTTCAAAATGCCAAAGAGACATAATTTAACAAATATATTCTCAAAAATGTATCAGCAAAACACCAGGTTCAAGATTTTTAGGAGTTCCCAGTTTAGGGGAATTAATTAACCCTAAATGAAGTACAGTGAGTAAAGTAAATATACAGACACAAATAAATAGGCTCTTTTTCACACAACTTAAATATTGATTTATTTTTAGATTTTTCGAAGAATTCAATATGTGTATTTTAACTTTCAAATAATAAATAAACTTCAGAGCTTCACTTATATTAGACATATTCAAGAAACCAATTGCTCTGGTAAAAATATATAGCATTCAAATAATCAAATTATTCATAATCATATGATCTTAAATCATTTCTAATTTAACTTTAAATATTTTAATAAGAGCCATCTTAATTATTGAATTTAATTTCATCATGCCAGTACCGCTTCGGAAACATTGTTCCGGAAAAGAAAATTTACCTTGATACACGTTTACAAAAATTTGTAGCTCAGGTTCGCCTCAAGATATCACGGGTCTTGAGCCGGGGATTCAAAAGTTCACCGGGCGAATTTCCAACGTAAGTTCCCAAATCTTTAGAAACCGAACTTCCGAATACAATGCTTCGAATTGAAAACAAAACGACAATCTCTCATCTCAAATTCCAGAGTCGTCGTCGGAATATTTCCTGGAAGGGAAAAAAAATATAATTTAGAAAAGATTTTCATCAGGATAATTAATGAATAGTTCCAGGCTCCTCTTCTTCAGCTCCAGATGAACGGCAAGCCATTTTGGCCAAAAGCCTTTGTTTCAAGTCTTTCGACAAATTCTCCCAGCGTCTTCCATCCTCGGGATCTCCAGCTCGAAGAGAGCGAAACATGCGTCCTCTGAGCCCACGCAAGTTCTCCTACGCAAAAAATGCGCCTCTTCCTGATTGGACAGCGCGCTCACATAGCAACTACACCGCCAACACGTCACGCTCCACGGCCAGACACTAAGTCCAGACATTCCAACGCTTTCTCGACGAAATGCGCTTTTTAATGTAATTTCAATGGAAACAAGTGTTAGTAAAAACACTGTACTGGCACGAACGGAGAGAAGGATGTTTCTCTTTCAGAAAATACAAAAAGGCTCATGGCGCAGAATTGCGACATGACAGCTCTCCCCTTCTGGGAGGCAAAAATTTTCAGAACACAGTGAGGAAAATTTTTCTCTCACTCAAAAACACAAAAATTTACAAAGAGTTTTAGGAACCTGTAAGTGTAAAATAATTTAAACCAAAATTTTGGGCGAGAAAAGTGCGATCGTTCACCTCTCTCAAAAGCAACAACACTGTAGATCTGAATGACTGGCCAAGCCACTCATCACCACAGGTAAAGACCAAAAGAAAACCAAAAGGATGACAAGGCGTCACCACATCTTAAAGGAACCTTTACAAAAATTCACATTTATTACACTAAAATTCAAAAGAAAATTTGTCAAGGCAATTTGCCTGACAACACACTATCTCAATCATCTACATTGAGATCAACCAGATGATATGAAAATAAAATATGATATGATATGAATTTACAAAACTTAACAATATAAACAATTCAAAAAAATTTCAACAATTTCAACCAATTGTCACTTTCAACCACACAAGTGACACAAAACAATTATTTTTAATTTTCATCAAGAGGTTAAATATTTTGAAAATTAATTTCTAAATTAAATTTGTCATATTCAGAAAATGAGATTCTTTACTCATTCAAAATTTGTCTCACTCTTTGAGAACAAGGTCACTTTCAATATTTCCATTTTTCAATTTCAATTTTTCATTTCAAAACTTTCATTAAAATCTTACTTTCACATCAAATTACTTTCATTTTAACACATTAACTTTAAATTACATTCTCTTTCCAATTTTTCATCATTTCAACTTTTCATCATTTATTCAACAATTTTAACATTAACTTTAATTCAACTTATTTTTGTCATTAAAACAATTCAGAATTTTCTTATTCTGACACACTTTCATAAATTACCTTAAATTATTCATTTATATTTACATTATTTAATTTATCTTAAAATTTCAATTTACTTTAGTTTTAACAAATCTCTGAAATAACTCAACAAGTGACTACTTCATGTCACAAAAGAAAAATTTACATTTAAATACATTTGTCTACTGAGAGAGAGAGAAGGAGAAAAATTTCTCCTGAAATTCACGTCAGTTATGTAAAAGAGCAGGAACACATCAAAAGAGCAAACTCGGCGGGGACTAACGAGTTGCCAACACAGAAAACGGGGGTGTAGAAAAAAGAAAAAAATACTCGCGTGCAGGAAGCGATTGCAGCAGAAACAGGACGCCAGGACATGCCTCAGAAGCACGGATATCATCAAAATTTTTGGGCAGCTTGCGCTGATCCCAACATCATCATCATCTTCTTCATCATCATCCTCATAGCTTCACCAGTTTCCCACCTGGCCAAACACAACCCTCCTAGGTAGGCTCGGAGCAAGTTGTCGTCCAGGACTCCAGTCCTGCCACAAAAGTTCGGACAATTAATTTGCTAAGCTGCATCTTCATCTGTGATCCAATGTAAAAATGTCCATGTTTGCGTCCACCAGCCAGCTTTCAGAAAAAGGGGTTGCAGCATAAAAATATGATGTCTAACTTAAACTTGTGTAGATGTTTGAAAACTGCTGGTCAAAAAAAAACAACAATGTGAAATGGAATTTCAAGAGAACAGAATTTCAACAAAACATCAGCCAAAAATTTCACCTCTCTCAGCAACAAAGTTTCAAAACATTTTTCAAAAGAGATCATTTACTTTTGATCTTCAAAACATTTAATTTCCAAAATTTTCAAATTCAAACTTTTCATTTTCAATTTCAAATTACTTAAATTATTTCAATTACTTTATATTAATTTCAATTTTATTTTAATAAATCATTTACTTTTTTCAAAATTCAAAATTTTCCTCCCTTTTACTTAGGGGAACAACAAATTTACCAACACCATTTAAATTATTTTCATTAATGAATTTAACAAATGATCAAACATTTTTTTACATTAAAACACATCAATATAATCAAAGTCAATCAAGACAGGACTCTCAAAAAATTTTAAAGTCCAAGGAGAGTCAATTAACAAAATTACTTATTATTTAAATTATAATATAAACATTCATAAATTATAGTTCACAAAATCAATTACTTATTTACTTTTTTAACTTAATGCAAGATTTCCAATAAATTTTTAAAATCACAACAATTTTTTCATAAATTCTATTTTAAAAGATAATATTGAAATATAAAACTTAAACAAGTGTAAACTTTAACTTAAAATGAAATCTTTTCTTGCAAAAATTTAATTTCTGTAAAATTGTGAACTCAACCAAAATTTAATATTGTGAAAATCTTTGATTCCTAAGATTATAGGGTGTACGTGTATTTCTGTTTGTCATGTAATACTGATTTTGGTGTGGTGTATAACTATTTCTAAAGTTATTGTTGTAAATGATTCTTCCATTTCCTCTATTATGAAAGTTATTTGAATTATTTCTCTGAACATATTGTTGATTTTGATTTGCACGAAAATTTGATCTAGTATGAACAGCATTTTCGTTTACCCTTTTATTTGGCAAATTAAATCTTACTCGTTTCACAGTTTTTTTGTTTTGAGATTTATCTCCAGATCTTGTCAAACAAGATTTTAGTTTCACAGAGTCTTTCTCAGCGGTGATCACAGGAGTAAGTTTATTTGTCTTAGAGTTCAATTTTTGACTTTCATGAGTTTGTTTTGAAAATTTTTGCAATTCCTCTCTTCTTGGAGGTAAAAGAGTCAGTCTGTTAACATGAACCAGTTGTTCATTTTTGGGATTCATTACATGTCTGATTAAGAAATTCACTGCAGATGTTTGTTTTATCACTTTAAAAGGACCTTTATTAAAAGAGCTCAGTTTTCTTGACTGGCCTTGAGGTAAAAAGGGGGTGTAAAGATACACTAAATCACCAACTTTTATATTGGGCATCTTTGCTTTCTTATGCTGTTGTAAAATTTGTGAATTTTCAGCTTTTTCTAAGTTACTTTTTACTACATCATATGTTCTTTTAAGTCTGAATCTCATGTCTTCTCCATAATCATATGTTGATTCATATGTCGGAGGTTTAAATCCAGTGATCAAAGTATTTGGAACTGTTAAATCTCTACCATAGAGTAAATAAGCAGGCGATTCACCCGTAGAAGCATGTATGGCATTTCTATGTGCTAATAAAGCAAAATGTATCAGATTGTCCCAATTATCTTTATCGTTATATGCAATATTTTTCAAGGATCTGATCAAAGTACCATTTAATCTTTCAACACAACCGTCTACAGATGGCATGTAGGCAGTAGTAGTATTCTTTATTATTCCTAATTTCTTATAAAAGCATCTTGCTGTTCTAGAAACAAAATTCGTCCCTTGATCCGAGACGATGAATTTAGGTATTCCATGCTGAGCCATGTAGTGCTCTAAGCAACTTAAAATGTCTTCAGTTTTAATTGAAGCCAAGGGATATGCTTCAGGCCATCTTGTAAAATAGTCAGTTATGACCAATATGAATTTATTTCCAGATCTTGATATAGGCAATGGTCCGACACAATCCATGGCGATACGCTCAAATGGGTATGTGGACTTCGAAAATCTTTGTATGGGTGCTTTGTTATTTCTAAAGCCACGATTTACCACACAAATTTCGCATGATGCAACATAATTGTGGGTTTGGGAATACATTCCCTGCCAAAAATATTTTCTACTTACAGAAGCTAAAGTTCTTCTAAATCCACAATGTGCATAAGTGGGACAGTCATGATGTAACCATAAAATTTCAGATACAAGTTCCTGCGGAACAACAACTCTTTCTTGTTCTTGATGTCTACGCTTTGGGTGTTTGTGAGTACACCACAGGATATCATCTTTTCTAAAAAAAACCAAAGTTTGTGGGTAAGGTTTTATGTTTTTATCTAAGAGATCTATAATTTTATTGCACCTTGGGTCAGATTTTTGAGCATTCTTAATTCTTATGAGCAAAGTAGGACAAGTAAATGTTTGTTCCAATTGACCAATTTGTATGTTATTTTCATTTTGCATTTCACTTTCATTATTATTAACAGCACAAATTTCATTTTCTTCATTTGTATTTGCTGGATTCAAATTGACTTCTGATTCTCTTCTATTGCTACTATTAGTATTGTTTACATCATTAGAACTTTGAGAATTTTGATTTATAACTTTATATTGTGACACAAATCTTTGTGGAATATTGTCAATAGTATTTGTACATTCATCTACATTTCTTGACATATAATCAGCAACAACATTTGCTTTTCCTGGTTTATGTACTATTTGATAATCAAACTGTGATAGAGATGCAATCCATCTAGCCAATCTAGATGTAGGATCTTTTAATTTAAATACGAATGTTAGTGACTTCTGGTCACAAAAAATTGTGAAAGGTTTTCCAATTAAATAGTGTTTATAATAGTTTGTAGCCCAAACAACAGCTAATGCTTCTCTTTCGACAACACTGTATTTACATTCTGCTTCACTAAGCTTTCTGCTTGCGTAAGATATTGGATGCAAGATTTTATTCTCATCTTCTTGAGACAAATAGCTACCTAAGGAGTGATTTGATGCGTCTGTATGTAAAATAAATGGTTTCCTAAAATCTGGAAGGGTCAAAATTGGTTTTGACAAAAGTTTTCCTTTTAAAATTTCAAAAGATTTTTGAGCTTCATTAGTCCAAATAAATTTCTTTTTGCTTTCATTATTCTTAGTTTTCAATAATTCTGTTAATGGCAAAGTCAGTTCTGCATAGTCTTTTATGAATTTTCTATAGAATCCAGTGAGTCCAAGAAATTGTCTCACATTCTTAATTGATTTAGGAATTTTAAATTTCTCTACAACTTCTAAATTATGAGTATCAGGTTGTACTTTTCCATTTGATACCAAAAATCCAAGATACTTAATTGTTTTTCTGAAAAAATGGCATTTACTTGGTTTCAATTTAAGACCATGTTTACTTAATCTTACAAAAATTTCTTCTAGTTTTTTCAAATGTTCTTCGAATGTTCTTGAAGCAACTATTATGTCATCTATATAAATTCCAGATATGCCAGCCAGCACCAGAGACATCAGTCTCTGAAAGGATGCAGGCGCATTCTTAAGACCAAATGGGGTTCTGGTCCATTCAAAGTGGCCATCAGGTGTTGAAAAAGAAGTCTTTGGGTAATCATCAGGATGTAAACACAATTGGTAAAATCCACTGGTTAGATCCAGGGTAGAAAAATACAAGGCTCCAGACAAGTTATCGATTAATTCCGATATATTTGGAATCGGATAGTTTTCTACAATCGTGATCTTATTGAGCTTTCGAAAATCCGCTACCAAACGGTAACTTCCATCAGGTTTTTTAACAAAAAGCACTGGAGTATTGTAAGGTGATGTACTGCGCTGAATGATTTTTGCATCAAGCAATTCATTCACCTGGCGCGAAAGTTCTTTCTGTAAATTATGTGGAATGCGGTATGGCTTTTGCCTAACAGGTATGTTAGATTCAAGATTAATTTCGTGCAAAATAGTGTCACATCCAGACAATTCTTTCATATTTTTAGCAAAAACATGTTTATATTTACTTAGTAATTTCAAACGCAAATTTCTTTGTGCAATATTCATATGTTTCAAATCAAAATCTCCTCCCCATGCATCAAATGTTTCATTTTCTTCAATACAGTTTTCAATGTCAACTCTATTATTTATGTCAATATCAGATTCATGGATGTTTTCGAAAGTTCCCAATTTCATGCCTTTGTTTATATACACCAATTTCTCAGATGGATTTGAAACTTTAGCATACAAAAAGTCATTTTCAGGAATTTTGTGGATACTTCTGGCTACAAAAATTTTGTTTGCAGAAAATTCTTTATTATTGATAGGTTCAAGCAAAACTGTCGTGTCTTTTAAAATTTTGTAATTTCTTTTTAATTTAATAAAAGTTTCCGAAAATGGTTTTAGAACACATTTGTTGAAAGCTTTGGCAATCCCTATTGCCTGATTTTGTTGTGAACTTCCTTCATCATGTTTATCACAATCTGTCTGAAATATTTCATTGTCACTGGTATTGTCTTTTGTCAAAAATCTGTCTGTATGTACATTGTCATTCATCTGTCTTTCATATAAATCATTTTCACATTCATAATTTGACCTTTCATTTCCATTTGCATCAAAATCTCTAAAATCAACGTCTCTAAATTCATTATGAAAATTGTTTTGTTCAAATAAATATCCATTATTACATCTATAATCTACATCATGTGTAAAATTGTAATTTCTTCTGTCAAAATCATGGCTTATTGCATAGCTCTCGATTGGTTTAAATTGTACATCATCAGAAATCACAGTAAAACTTTGTGATTCGGTAAATTCAGTAAAGGGAATACTACAGTACAAAAAATTCACACGTTTATGTCTATAAGTAATTGTCACTTGTTTCTCATGTAAAAATGTACTTCCTAAAATCATGTTGTACCTTCCTGGGGCAGGTGTGTTTAAAATGCAACATTCAATCACAACATTGTCTTTTCCAACGGACAAAAGAAAAGAAGCACTCTCATCCGCCCAAACCTCCTGATCTCCAATTCCCTTCACAATAAAGGATGTATGTTTTAATTTCACTTTCCTAGGGTTAATTTTCTGTAAAGCATCTCTATAGATAATATTTATGGAACTTCCAGTATCGATTAATGCATTCAGTTTGACATCTTCAACAAAAACTGAGATGACCGGAAAATTTTTCTGGCAAGGAGCTTTAATTTCCGTCATAAAACTAACTTCAGAATTTGGTTTGTTAAAATTTTGAGATTGAAAATTTTGTCTTTTGAAATTCTGTCTTCCAAATTGTCTTCTATTACCAAATCTATTGTTAAAATATCTGTTATTTCTTCTATATCCAAAATTATTGAAGTTTTGAAATTTATAATTATCAAAGGAATTTCTAAAATTTGAAAAATATCTTCTTTGGACATTTGAATTTCTATATGAACTGTTAAGAAAAGGTCTTCTAAGAAAATGAGAGTTTTTCCTTGGAGAATAATTTTGATATGGACTTTTAACATACCACTCTTCTTCCTGTGAGGCAACTGGAATTCTTCTTTGACTGAAACGGTTTCTATTTTCAGATCTCCTGGATGGTGTAGAAGTTCTGAAAGATGTTGATGGTTTATGTTTCTTCTTTACTGGAATATCTTCCCAATCTTCCTCTTCCAATTCATTTTCATTGTATCTGCTTGTAGAGGGCGTATCCAGGAAAGATTCTTCAAAACTGGAGTTGCTCTTTTCCAGATCTTCTCTTATTTCATTCAGTCTTTTCTTCCTCTTCTCTGAATTTTCACAAAATTTTCTTCTTAATTTCTCAAATTCTTTCTTCTTTAAATTTAATTCATTCTTCAACTCTTCAATTTCCTGCTTAGTGTCTTTTTCGATTCTCACAGCATTTATGTCCTCTGTCATTTCTTCCAGCTCTTCGTTCTGTACTTCTTCTTCCAGAATGGCTATTTCTTTCGCAGCTTCAAATGACTGTGGATTTGCAGATAAGACAGACTTTCGAATGCTAATCTTCAACCCTTTCTTGAATGAGTTGATCAAAATAGCAGTTCTCAAGGAATCTTCATTATCAGACACAACATCTTGCGGAAAAGCAACATAAGATTCTGCCTCTATTCGATTTGCATAATCACGAACACTCTCGTTTGTCATTTGCTTGCAATTTACTAGTGCGGCAACGTTCTTGGCAATATTTTCTTTTTTTGTAAAATTGTCCTTGAGTGTATTCACTAATTCTGAAAAATTCGTACTTTGGTTTAGTTTTGGAATTGATTTTATGAGTCTTTCTGCCCTACCAGACAATTTCAACTTCAAAACGAAAATTTTATCTTTATTTGTCCATTCGGCGTGTTCAGCAATCAGAAGAAATTTCTCCAAAAATTCGTGAAAAGATTCATTTGCATTGCCAGCAAAACTTGGAATGGATCCAAGGAACTGAGATCCAATTCCAATTTTCATTTTGTTAGAGTCTCTAACAGCGGAAGCTGATCTACCCGAACTTGGGGAAAGTCGTGGCGGAGACACCGAAGGCACACGGTTTCGTGAACCAGGTTGTGCAGAGGAGTCACTACTCCTGCTTGCTCTCGTATTTCTAGTTTTAGGCATTTTTGCACAAGGTTTTTCACCAAATAGACAAAGCACAGTTTATTGTGGAAAATTGGTTTCACTTTTTCTTAAATCACTTATTTATGTGTAAACAGAGCACCGAAAAACACTACGTGTAACTTTTTCACTTTTTGTTCGTTATTATGAACTTCGAATCACTTTTGCATGTGCACAGAACTTTTGTATTCACTTTTCAAAATAAATGTATGCACTTCATGTATTTATCTTTTAATGTGTGTGTATTTGGAAATTTCAATTTACTCATATATCATATATCATATAAAATTTTGTGTATTTATGTATGTCAATTACCTCAAAATATATGTAACACAATTTCAACATGTAAAATGCAAATTAAATCATGCAAATAATACTCTTGGTGCTTCTGGGCTTATGTGCTTTTGCACTTTTTCTTAAAATATGACACATAAACAAAATTTTCATGCCCATTAACTCAAATATTTTGCACCACAAAAAGAATTTTCCAACTTACTTCGACATATTAGTACTGCAATATTTTTTTTTTACACAATAAAAATTTGCACTCTTTCATAAATTTATACCTCACTCACTGTAATACTCTGGGAAAGGGATACGGCACCAATTTGTGGGAGCTGTGTCAGTACAAAACAGCACCTACTGACTCCACCACCCACAACTTCGTGATCTTAATTTCAAAATGCCAAAGAGACATAATTTAACAAATATATTCTCAAAAATGTATCAGCAAAACACCAGGTTCAAGATTTTTAGGAGTTCCCAGTTTAGGGGAATTAATTAACCCTAAATGAAGTACAGTGAGTAAAGTAAATATACAGACACAAATAAATAGGCTCTTTTTCACACAACTTAAATATTGATTTATTTTTAGATTTTTCGAAGAATTCAATATGTGTATTTTAACTTTCAAATAATAAATAAACTTCAGAGCTTCACTTATATTAGACATATTCAAGAAACCAATTGCTCTGGTAAAAATATATAGCATTCAAATAATCAAATTATTCATAATCATATGATCTTAAATCATTTCTAATTTAACTTTAAATATTTTAATAAGAGCCATCTTAATTATTGAATTTAATTTCATCATGCCAGTACCGCTTCGGAAACATTGTTCCGGAAAAGAAAATTTACCTTGATACACGTTTACAAAAATTTGTAGCTCAGGTTCGCCTCAAGATATCACGGGTCTTGAGCCGGGGATTCAAAAGTTCACCGGGCGAATTTCCAACGTAAGTTCCCAAATCTTTAGAAACCGAACTTCCGAATACAATGCTTCGAATTGAAAACAAAACGACAATCTCTCATCTCAAATTCCAGAGTCGTCGTCGGAATATTTCCTGGAAGGGAAAAAAAAATATAATTTAGAAAAGATTTTCATCAGGATAATTAATGAATAGTTCCAGGCTCCTCTTCTTCAGCTCCAGATGAACGGCAAGCCATTTTGGCCAAAAGCCTTTGTTTCAAGTCTTTCGACAAATTCTCCCAGCGTCTTCCATCCTCGGGATCTCCAGCTCGAAGAGAGCGAAACATGCGTCCTCTGAGCCCACGCAAGTTCTCCTACGCAAAAAATGCGCCTCTTCCTGATTGGACAGCGCGCTCACATAGCAACTACACCGCCAACACGTCACGCTCCACGGCCAGACACTAAGTCCAGACATTCCAACGCTTTCTCGACGAAATGCGCTTTTTAATGTAATTTCAATGGAAACAAGTGTTAGTAAAAACACTGTACTGGCACGAACGGAGAGAAGGATGTTTCTCTTTCAGAAAATACAAAAAGGCTCATGGCGCAGAATTGCGACATGACAAAAGTAATAAACTTGTCAAAAGCAAGTTTTATTTTTTCAACTCATTGAAGAAAATTCAATATCTTGGAAAGAATATAAGTATCTACTATAAGAAAAATATTTTTTTTAACTGTAAAAGTAGTAAATTCATTGCATTATATAAGGAAAGTCATGTGTTGCCCACATCAGATTTTTTATATATATTTTTCCAACGGCCTTTGTAAGAACAATCAATCAGTTTAGATGGATTTATCATGCTAGGAATTTAAGCTTTCCCTATTACATTATCAAATGCGGCATAGTCTATCTGTGAAAACACTTCATATTAAACATTTAACCATACGGTATAAGTTTTCTTTTCTTTATACCCAGATCGTCCGACATACCCCCAAAGCGTGAGGTATCTGTATGTACGGCGAAGAATATGCCAACCTATTTAGAATGGAGCCTAATGGATGGGACAATCACAGCGTTTGTACCAGTTTTCAACTAACCCATCGCTTCTACAACGGATTTTCGCCGATCCGGTGGTCGAGCGGCCAGGGGCATGCGTTTTCGTCTGATCGCTATATTGCCAGGTTGCGGGCTCGAATCCTGCCAGAGGGCATGGATGTTGTCTTGTCGAGGCTAAGTCAGAATTTCTCCCCTTGGGGATCCTCTATAAAAGTGAAGCTAGAAACCTCCTCCCCTTCGCCAGGAATACCCAGGTGGGTCTTGCGGACGTGGTGCGCAGGCGCTCCTTCACCACGGGGGGATTAGTAACGAACGAACAACGGATTTTCAGATCTGCGGATTTCTCGTGGCACATTCTGCGTTGACTAAGATAGTTTCTTGTGCCATCGAGGATCGAACGCGAGACCGCTTGTCAAGCCTGCCTCCATACGATATAAGCTAGACTCATAAGAGCATTTCTAGGTTTCTTACTTGCACTTAATTTTCCTATAATATTAAATTAAACGATCACAATAATCAAATCCACCATGCAATATCGAAACAATAATATCCGCTGAAAATTCAGCATTTCGCCGATTCTATTGAGAAAATTATATTTTCTCCTGTATATTATCCAACATTATCATTCAGAATTCTGATCAACGTTAAACTTCTGATCTATGCATACTTCCCTGTTGTATATGCAAAATAACTCCCTGTTCGACTTCGGCAAATATCCGTAAACTGAAATCGCGGTTATAAATTGCAAGTATGTGAGAAAAATAATAATTCTTTGTATTTCAGATCTCAATCTTTCACTGCAGGTGACCTGGGATGTTAAGCTGTTTTGAAGCCATTGTAAAGAACCAATATCTGAAAGTGTTCTGTATTCACATACTTTCGCGTATTCAATCGATGCTCTATCCATTCAAATAATGAAACAATTGCAATTCTTGCTAAATGTCTAAATGCGCCTCTTACACCTGTACTGGAAATCAAAATGTTTACTAATTTGAAGTATTGCTTTAAAACTGAAGCTGGATATTGAAATGGGAACAAATACTAGAATTTATTTCTCCTTAAAATTAAGAGACTTTTTGTTTATAAATTTGTTGATCTCCTTAATATACAATAATGTGCTGATATTGATGTTTTTATTTTGCCTCCTACCAATTTAAAGAAAGTCTGTTTTAATGTACGTGATATGCTTACTGTTTAGTATTCTTGCATTTTATATTCATAATTTTTAAATTTTGCGGTTACTGTAATTGTATATTATCTGTATTTGCCACATAAATTAAGTAAATGCATATTCCGAAATAATGAGATATGTGTGATATTATTATGTTTTTAAATATTTTATAATAAAAATAAATATGTAACCTTTTTAGTTCATTAAATATTTAATAATAGAGAGTTTTTCATAATTAGAAAAATACTTTAATAAACTTTTGTGATGACATGATATATGGAATCCTATAATAATGGCTAGAGGGCGATGGCACTCCAAATTTTCATGCAAGTGTTTATGCACTAAAATAGGTTGCAATATTCGGGTTTGCGACAATTGCATTTATTTTAATAATAATGGATTTTTTGGAATGAGACACATTTTTAGCACCATTGCATTTCAGATAACAATAATATATATTAAAATATTAATTAATATAAAATATTAAATTTTAATTCACTTATTATCAATAATTTTTAGAATGCATGATATAAGGTTACTTTTCTACGAAAATAACATGGATGACATACAGTTTAATGTAATTATGTTGAATAATAGTATTATGGATTATTTTTTGCCTAGCATTGGTAATAGGTATATGGAACTCTAAGCAAGAAAGTAAAATTGAACAAACAATAGTATTATTTAAAACTTTATAGTAAAACAAGAGGCAAGGCCATTTTTAACACTTTACAACAAAGTTGAAAAGTGTTTATGACTTTGTTCATTCTGTCTGTCTGTCTGTCTGTCTGTCCGTTAGCTCGATAACTGCCGTAAAATGACTTAAGCAAAATGAAATTTTAGTATGTTGTTCAGACGGTCTGTAGGACCTATGGGAATAAAAATAAATAATATCACCCAATTAGTTTTGGATTGAACCCGGGTTGAAAAAATGAAATACATTGAGCCCTATGGGACCAAATTTTTCAAACATTTTTTAAGCGGATTTAAATTTCACAAATTGCTTCGAAAATTTTAGGTAATATTAAAATTGTTCCATAAAATATATAAAAAAATTCAGCGAAATATATTTAGTAGTTTTTTAAATAAAAATTAAAATAATAATTACACCTCTTACATGAAGCGATCACATGACCATGATATGAAACGATCACGTGACCAACTTCAAAATATAATACGGCATCCATCTTGTCTCAAAATCGTCATTTTTAAAGTTCTTTTTAATTCATATTGAGTGTTGCATTCGTCGTAAAACCTCTTCATTTGCGCTTAAATTCTGTGCATCTACATACTGAAACAACGCAATGACAATATATTTGAGTTTAAATGAGCATCCAACTTTGATTATTTCTCTAACGAAGCCTATTTTTCACTTATGTGAAATGTAAACAGCAAAATATGTAGGATGAGTTGTATAGGAAATGCTGTATTTTTTTAATGCAAAAGAATTTAGCTCATGGAGTCTGCATAGCTGATATGAAAGAAATATTCATTGACTTTACCGAGAGAAGGACGATTTTTTGCGATGAAGTTTTAAGCATAGAGTTAAATTACTTATAGCTCCATGGTCTTAATTTTTAAATAAAATAAATTATTATAGTATTGTGATGAATGACATGAATGGGAAATTATTTATGAATGAAATGCTGTTTTTTTAGAGAGAGCCAGGCGTGTTATTTTTCTATGACGTCATTTGAATTAATTTCAGTTGTTTTCGATGAAGTTTTTAAATATAATAAATTATCGTGGTATTATGATAATTCTAAAATTGTTACCGAGTAATATATCACATTTTAGAGATGTTTAAATCAGGCAATTTATATTTCAATGCCGTCATTTGAATGAAGTTCATTTTTTTGGATGAATGTTTAAGTTTCCAACTATAATAAATCAATGTAGTATTGTGAGAAGTTTTAAAATATTACCGAGGAATGTATTACATTTTAGACATGTTTAAATAAAATTACATTGAAGTTGGAAAGTGTTTCTTAATCAATGCTTTAAGCATGATTGATCTTTCTTGTCTTATTTTATTAAGAGCCAATAAATTCATTTTTGCCGAGGGTTACTAGTATGTATATCAAATCGATTATAACTTGTCATATTTCAGCCATATACATTCCTCAATAAATAGTGTTTGTGCATTACTGTATACCCTACTCTTTAATGAACTCATCAATATTAAAAGTTTGAAATACTACTTAAAATGTTTCCCTCGCTTTCTTCTCCATCACAATCATGGAAATATGTGGGTGATGCAATAATTTTAGAACCACTGTAATAACTCCACTCCTGTTTTTAAATCAAGTATTTTTATTTTTGTTTAAATTTTTGGAGCTCATTGCTTTTTTAGTTATAATTCATAATCAGTTAGGATTACACGAGCTTTATGTGCACGTTACTGATAGATCGAAAAGGAATATTTTGACTTATAATATGAAATTATCGGGTTTTTCTTTGTGGAAATATAAAAGAAATGACTGTAGACAGAACATGACTTTCCTTATACATTATGTGACAGTGACCACGAGACACCAAGAAGGAGTGGGCAGAAAATGATGAAAATCGGCAAACAGAGAGAGACAGCGACAAACAATAATAAGTGATGTTTATTGCAACGTGATACACTTATACACTGAGCGATAATATCGTCTGATCAGTAGGTTGTAGGATCACCGCCGACGGCGATACAAGCAGCAACATGTCTCGATTGAGTAAATGAGGGTGCGGATGGTGTCCTCAGGGATGGCCGCTCATTCCCTGTCAACCATTTGCCAGAGTTCGTCTTCTAAACGCAGTGATTGCAGCGCACGCAAACGACGTTCAATCACGTCTCAGACGTGTTCGATTAGTGAGAGATCAGGGGGAACTGGTGTTCAGATGAGCACTTGGGTACCTTGCAGGGTATGTTGGTTGAAGCGTTCCAGGTGTGGACGAACGTTATTCTACTGGTAAATGGCATTGTGCACCTCCTGAAGGAAAGATAGTATCACCGACCGCAAAACGTCATCCACGTATCGTTGGGCTGCCATAGTGCCCCCAATACGGACCAGGAGGTGACATACTATCGTAGACGATGGCGCCTCAAACCATGATGCCTCGTTGTCCAGCTTCCACAGGTGCGGCCGCAGTGGAACTGTCACCACTTCGGCCGCAGACTCGTACCAGGCGACTGTCATTGACCAAAAAGGAGTGTGACTCATCTGAGAACACGGCGCTGTGCTATCCCGCCATCCACATGGCTCTATGTCGTCACAATTGTAAACGGAGACGTTCTTAACGGACGTCATGAGTGCAGGTCGCCAGCGACCAATCGGCGAATAATGGTCCTGGTCAAGGACGTATCCAGAAATTTCATTTCGGGGGGGGGGGAGGGGGGGCGTCCAAACTATTGTGAAATTTCAATCAACAAAAAAGTTTGATAAAAACTAATTAACTTGATTAAATTGATACTAGTTCACAATTGAACGAGGAAACACGAGAGCATAGGCAAGGAGGTATCCAGAAATTTGATTTGGGGGAGCGGGTGTTCCAGCCCCACCGGATCCCTTCTATGAATACATCATTGGTCCTGCTTGATATGGGAGGATCAAGGGTGTCCTGCACATGCCGCAAAAGGCTGCACATGCCGCAAAAGGGCGCCGGAAGTGTCCTGCATGGGCTCCAACTCTTGCCGGTGTGTGCGTCGGTCCACTCCTAATGACGTCACTCTGGTCGGACCGGAATCCCTCAAGCGTGCCACATTCCTTTGTTACAATCATCTTCGCCACATCCGTTGCGCTGTGGACGTGTGCAGGGGGCGGTCCCAAGGCTATCTAGGTCTATCAAGGCTATCTAGGTCTTCTAGGCGGTCCGCGGAGATTTGACGTATGGATTACCCAAACGTCGGGAAAATAGCTTAATCTTCAGGTTGATTAGAAAAAGGAGAATAAAGTGTAAGACGGATGAAAAATAAATTAAATTATTGAATGGGGTTAGAAATTTAGATGTATCAAGAGAAAAATACCGAATTTTTTTTTTTCAGTTATTGAAAATAAAGCTGTGATAGCCCATTCGGGTTTGCTTCTTTAGCTGTGGAAAAGTAAATGCATGGACAATTCGAAAGAAGAGATACATAAACATAATATAAATAAAGTTCAACTGATACTTCAGTTTGAAAAGAAAAATATGGGAATAATACATAAGTGTGGTGGGGTAGTAATTAAAAACAATAAAAATATTCAATTGGAGTATACAAAATCGTGCTTATAGAAGAAGTCACGAATTATTTTTATTGGAGTTCTGTTTAAAAAACTTAGAAGGTTTGTACTTTTGCTTCTTTCCTAACAAAATCAAGAACTTAATCCTTGTAATTCAAACGCGAAAATATTAAAACAAACAGTCTTATTTTTCTTCGTTAATTTACAAGATATGCGATAAATTGTAGATTACAAATACAGTGACCGTGGATTTGTAGATTAATACTGGCCAACCATGTCTACAAACCGGATACCAAAATAGTAAAAAAAAAATACTTATAATTTCTCTTGCTTACTGCTGTGTGGTCGAGGTCTGTAAAAATTGTGTTCGCTGTCCGTAAAAATTGTTTTCGTAAAAATTGCCCATTTGATGATTCATGTTATAGAACGTAAGAGAAAAATGATATTTTTTTTTCCCATTTTCGCCGTCAATGAGGATGCCATGCAAAAACAAAAAATTTATGGATATTTTATTTACAGAAAAAAGCGTTAAGCACAACTAACACACTTTCCAGAGAAATCTATATATTTTCTTTATTTTAATGTTCTCATTGAGGTATCACAACGAATAACATTTTCAAGTATTTATGTTACAAGATTGAAATACAAATATTCTTAATTCGTTTCGAAATGGTTAATTTTATTTTGTTTTATATTAATTTTATTATTTCGAGATCAAAGAGAAACTGTTCACATTTTGCAAATGATGCAAAATTTTCTATCACAAAATCCACAAAATTACGAGAGAATTTCTATAAAACGTCTCTAAATTAGTGAATATTTACCAATATGCTGGAAATACATTTAAAAATAGCTGCAATATTTTTCATTTTTTAATCCATTAATTCAAATTTAAAGTAATGGCTACGTATTTATTATAATAGCGTATGTATTTACGTTGTATTTCGAAAAGAAAGTTTTGCCAGTTTAAAATAATCTTAATTCCACTCTATAATTAATTACACTAACGAAATTTCTTGAGAACTCTTTTCCAGTCTATTTTAACTTTTCTCAATTATTTTTGTGCTTCAAAATAAAAAGTACATTTCGACTGAAAAACTTCTAAATATCATTTACCTGGTGTTAAAAAATGAAACGAAGAACAAAAAAGAAAATGAAGAATAGAGACTTCAACATTGAAAAATCAGTGAAGGGAATAAATTTGAAAAAAAATGACCCGAGTGTCATGTATTTTTTTTAAATATCAAGTGGTTTTATGTTGCTATGCTTTTAAATTCTGAGAGGCCACATTTGGTTTTAACTTTTTTGCTTGTGTTTTATAATCAGGTGACGTACATATAGGAACGCCATGCGTGCGTCCATGTTATATTGGTTATTTTTATGACATGATATTATTTTTGTGCACGTATAATTGACAAAGCTGCATGGGTATTTGTCTACATGAAAAGTGTTCCATATGAGTCGCGGTCTGATAATAAATTTCGAATTAAATCAAGATGATTCAAGAATCTTTGATATCATAGACGTTTTACTTCGTAATTTACTATAATATAACTGGAATATAACTGCTAGAATAAAAATAGAAAAAACAACATTTTTGTCATAAAAATATAATTTTATGCATGGACTCGTACTATAAAACAATGCGTTTCATTTGACTTACAGTAATACAAACACTAAATAAATTTGTATATCATTTGGATTCAACATTTTAAATGCCACACTATTATTTAGGAACACGAAATCCTATGTATTCATAATTACCACATTAAGATACAATGCTAAGAATTATGGAAAAGTAATTGTTAAAGAAAAAGGTTTTGTCTATGATTTCTAGCATATTCCAATTTGGGAACACGTGTAACGTTTAGAACTTTACTATATATTTCACTAGATACAAATCAATAGCTGTTGCTCTTAAAATCAGTTTTTTTTTAATTTTTATTATGCATTCTATATAGTTCAAAAGTTTGACCAAATTAACTGAAATGCTTGTATAAAACAAATTATAACACCTTAAAAAAATAGAATTGGTATAATAATCAAAGAAGACAGAGAAAAAGAGATTACGGTACCTATATAACCTGATATATAACCTGGGATAACCTGATATATAACCTGGGATAACCTAACCTATATAACCTGGGATAACCTGAAATTTACGGCAAGTAAATTACATCGATAAAAAAATTTGATGGGGGCAGTACATGACTTTTACTGCAGGTTCAAATTAATTTATCCTTCCTTTCCTACATAAATATTTAAATCGAGTATAATTGCACAAAATAACGTGGATAATTATTTGAAATTACACTGAATTTGGAGATTTATTTCTATTTTCGCTTTCATTTGGAGACTGGACATATTATCAAAGGCGACATAGCGAAAATTCGAAAAAACTAAAATATCTGCAGAAATGCTAGTCCTAGAGTTGTGGGATTGATCTTATCCTTTTCGTCGGCAAATATAATAAAAAATAAATAAATATAACATTTATAACATAAATGACATTAATAACATAAATAACATTTATTTGATACATTTGAACATACGTAGCAATCTTTATTTTACAGTTCGACATTTTTTGATTGTCATATTTAAAAAAATCTGATATGGACAGCACATGACTTTCCTTATATAATGCAATACATTTACTACTTTTACAGGAAAAAAATAGCTTATTCCTATAATAGATACTTATATTCTTTTCAAGATATTGAATTTTCGTCAATTAGTCGTCATTTTCCTTGATTTAGGGTCATTTTTAACCAATTGGCGAGATTTTCGTTAATTTGGCGAAATTTATAAAAGGCGTCAAGTTGGCGACATTCCGCCAAATTCGTCGCCAAAATCTTGCCAAGTGTCATGGAAGGAGAAATGAGTTACTCTTATAGCAGATAAATGACTATTGGCGTTCAAATACAAAAATATTATTCAAAGTATCTTTCCTCATGAATGGAACGAGCTAGATCCACGAAAATGATGTCACCAAATTTATCGCATGATATTACATATGAAAAGAGAACATGTTTCTCAACAGTTAATATATATTTTTTTAATTTATGTGATTTTTTGATAAATATATTCGAAAAATGTGCAATATCTCGAGAACGGTTCATGCGAGCGTTCTAAATTTATGTCTATTTGCGTAACTATGTTAAGGGTTTTGATTTTTTGATGATTTTTTCAAAATTTCACTCGAAAATTTAGGGGATTCTGAACATTCGATTCCGTTTAAAAACAATAGGCGCCCAGTATTCACAGATTGTGATTTCTGTACCAAATTTCCTTGGAATCGCTTCATTCGTTCGTGAGATATCGTCTCCACAGTCTAGCTGACACACACACACAGACAGCATGTCAAAAATGTTTGATTCGTGATCAAGGATGCTTGAGACGTGCTCTCCCGTCGAAAACACGAATTCAAATTTTCGACCCTGTCACAATACTTTCCTTATACAGTATGTATATAAGGAAAGTATTAATGAAATTCTAATCTTTTATTGTGAATAGTACCAAAATATAAACAGCGCCAGAGTATCCATATGTGACTATATGTACTGGAGGAAAATGTGTATTGTAGTGTATTGTGTGTGTATTGTATGTGTACTGTAGGAAAAATAACAAACAATCTTACCAAAAGATTTTGCGGTAAAATTTAATGTTTTAATTCTTTTAAATTTAATTTTTTTGTCCATGAAATTGGGGAAGGGTTCGTGAAGAATTTTTTAGCATCCTATGTACAACTTTTCTTGTCAAAATTTCAAGCAAAAACTGTTGCAAGAATATCAGGGTAAATTAAAACTTCGTAAAATACAGAGTATATACAAAAATAAATTGATCAAAGGCAAAACATTTACTTATTTTTCAGCATCGACAAAAATCGTGACATCACTTATTTGTCGCACACTTTGGCGGTGGTCCTGACGAAGGAGTCTGTTTCTTGGGTTTGAAATTGGTTGACTAGTTCAATGCTGTATATATGAAGTAGTTCATAGTATTTTTCAATTCACCGTGGCATTTTTGTGATTTTTGGCGTACGTCATATATGTAGTCTCCTTAGAAACATTCAGGACTCGTATCTCCCAGAATATTCGTTATTTCGAGAAATTTCTAGTACATTCGAAATTGGTAAAAGTCACTGTGTTGGCGATATGTGACGAAATCTGGTAACCCCAACCTATTTTTAAAGTAAGACAACCAATATTCACTTAATAGGAATAGTTGTCTGTAAAGGTGTTTTGTCCTTGAATAAAGCAAGGGCCTTGACAGAAGCAAAGGTTCCCAATGTGTATTTGAATAGAGGTACAGCACAGTGAACATTTTTATATATCCATAACAACATTATTCTGTCATTATTTTAGGTCGGCTATATTATCTTCCGGCAGGAAGTTGTGGACATTTTTAACATGAAAAAAATTAACTAACTCAGGGAAATGTTCACTGATATCTTCAATAGATTAAGTGTGTGTCCAGAGATTTCCGAAATGTAACACTTTTGCTCCAGTGAGGCCTATGTCTTTTCTTTAGCTCATTCTCTTTCTCCTCAACCTTGGAAGAGTTTTCAGAATCGAAGAAATCCTTCCACATTAAAAAAGCTCTTTCGATGCACAATATCTGACATAAGTCAGCCCTTTAACTGTAATTACTAACTATAACTGTTTGAAAAATGCATAGTAGAGTTGAAAAAAGCACACAGAAAATGATCTTAAATATATGATTCTCTTATCTTTCCTCAGAAAAAGCAGTAGAATATATTACTTAATTGATTACATCCAACACAGGGGACTTCTAAAGTTCAAAACAATGTTCCAATTTATAATATATTTATATATCTATCTCTGGGTAACTCTTGCCGAAATTTTGGTGTTGAAATTTGCGAAAAATCGCCAACTTGGCGAGATTTTTAAAACGTTGTCAAATTGACGAAAATGTCGCCAAATTGAAAAAATAGTGTAGCCAAAGTGGTTAAAAGTACGACTAATTGATGAAAATCCAATACCTTGGAAAACATATAAGAATCAACTACAAGAATAACCCATCTCCGTCTGCAACGTTTGGCAAAATGCTTACGACGAATTTGCAAGAATATGGCTAACTTGGCGAATCCATTTAAATGCTGCTAAATTGACTAAAAATCGCCACATTGATAAAATTGAAGCTAAATCAATGAAAATGAAAACTAATTCATGAAAATTCAATATCTTGGAAATAACATAAGAAATGACTATGATTTAATCATTTCTTCGCCCGTCCGTAATAATTGGCGAACAATTTAGCGGGATGTTGCAAACTTGGCGACTTTTTTTAAATATTGCCGTATTTACGAAAATGTTGCCAGATTGATAAAAATGTCACCAAATTTATAAAAAAATTACTCTAAATGAGAGGCAATGCTTTGGAAATTTTTTAATTCCGTCATATGACGGGCATACCTTCTTGTATCCAAATAATCATATGTTATCGAGCTGCGGTATGCAGAAATTTGAACCCTCCATTAAGAGAGAGGGAGAACTTAAAACGAATTTAAAGTTTTGTTGCCGTTCTCTCAGCTATTGGAATTTTAAGCAATAATTTGTTACAATCTAAGTAAAATAACAAGAGCGTGTGATTTTACTAATTTAACACAATGAATCACTCTACTGTCCCCAAAGGGGAGAATCGAAATTTGATGCGTTATAGTAAACATATTTCTTGTTAATATTATAATTTCTCATTTCAATTCATTAAAATAATATTTCAGTTATAACTGTTAATTTTACACGTGTTCGAGTTTGTTTTCAATTACATACGATTTTTTAAACCGCACACTATGAAAAGTGATAAAAAAGCCAATTTGCCAAATCCTGTATACTATAACACTTTTATGGAAGAAATAGTCCTTATGTTGAAAAATTAAGTAATTTTAAATAGTAAATTTTACAATACTATATGAACAAAATTTTATTTGTAATTGTCTTTTAAACTTCATGTTCCCGATTGAGAACATTGGCTTGTAAAAAATGCAGTGTAATTGTACTTAAGTGAAACCTACCTAAAGCTATCTGCACTGATTCTTGCAAACATATTCATCCCTAAAAGCGTCTGCTAAATAATATAAGGATAATATCTGTAACGATGATAATTCCGTTCGAATAAATCATTCAACATAGGTTTTTCTTTGAATACAGATGCTTCTAATACACATTATAATGTATTCTTAAATATTAAAATACAATGGTCTGCACAAAGTTTTGAGTAAAATAAAAAAAATCCTGTACGAATCTTTCAGTAAGAAAAAGAGATTGCCATGCTACATCGAGTTTAGACGGTATTGTTTTATTTAGTTTTCGGTATTCAAACTAAAGCAAATTAAAAATTAATTTTATGTATGAGCTTGCTTTGTTAAAATTATTAATAATGCCAACTTTAAATAATTTAATATTCAAATTTTAAACAAAAATTATATGCTCTTTTCCATTATCTCAAATATTGATATTAATTTTTTATACTTCTAGTTTCAAAATTAGTTGTTACATTAAATTTAATTTGAAAGCTTTCACAGATCGCATACTTCATATGCGCGAGTTTATACAAATCCAGGCTTTTTGTTAGTTTATTTTAACCGTATGCATTGTTAAAGCGAACTTAGGATTTCGAGAATTTGTCGTACGTTGGGGTAACATTTTAATCAGAACTTCATATCTTAATTCCAGGATAACGTCAGGTACTCATTGTAGTATATAATATACTAGACTACTAGAATATATTTTAAAATTATAATTTTATGATGTAATTTATTTTAAAACCATGCATATAAATATTTTGATATAATTTATTTTCAGCATGCTAAATAAAATGCGACGAACAGCAATCACAGGTAACGGTAGTTTTCTTTTTGTCTAATAAAAATCTTTATGAGTCTGTTAGAATGCCAGATCATTTCAGACTTGTGTAATAATGTTTTTCCATTTCTTCTTTTGCCTTTCAACATTATTTCCAACAGTATTGCAACAGTAGTATAAATAACTAACATATCTATTAATTGTGCAATACATACCTTTAGTTTAGATATTTAAGTCCAGAAGTTTCACAATCCTGCAATTAGACAGTACAGCATCTCGTTCGTGTAATTTAACCTCCAACAAATCTATTTTACTCCTTTGATGTTTCTTTATTGCAAAAACTCTTTTAATTGGATATTGTGTCCAATACAGATAAAACCGCCGAGCGGGATCATCAATCACAGTGGCATTATGTGTGTCCAGGCAACCAGCCACGAATTTCGTTTGATTAGCCTTGTATTCTTTTCTCTTACACAGCTCACTAATCCGCACTAAATGGCTGTCGACTGGGTCTGTTTAAGCAGCAACAGTTGATTAACGAAAACAAATAGTATTCCTAATTTGTGGTTACTTGTCAAAGTATTCATATCAGTTCAGTTTATATAGTATAAAGGATCGGGATGAAGGAATATAAAAATGTCTTTTGTTTAAAATAGGATACGTTTAGAATTTTACGGAACATTTTAAATTATATCATTCGATTGCAAGTTATTTTGTAATTACAAAATTATTAAAAAATAAAATCCCGTTTTGGAAATAATAAACTGAAATGGCAACCATTGGGGAAAATGTCGATACAGATAATACTACAGTGAAACCCCGATTTTACGTTTTTCTGGGGACAAAAAGAACACACGCACGAAACGGGAAAACATAAAATCGGTGTCACCTAAATATGGACATTCGATTAAAACTATATAAAAAGAGGGAAAAGACTCACCTTTATTATAACTTTATAAAATCTGATATTTTAACTTGGTTTTTCTTTTTCATTACAATATCACATATTTCATTTTCAATAGTTCAATTTTTTTGCAAATTAAGTTCTTGGTTTTCATATGCTGCTAATAAGCTTTTCAAAGTTTTTAAAGCATTACAAACACAAAAAATCTGATGTGGGCAACACATGACTTTCCTTATATAATACAATAAATTTACTACTTTTACAGTTAAAAAAATGTTATTCTTATAGTAGATACTTCTTTCGTTATAGTAGATACGTCTTTCCAAGATATTGAATTTTCTTCAATTAGTCGTCATTTTCATGGATTTGGCGTCATTTTTATCCATTTGGCGAGATTTTTGTTAATTTCGCAACAATTAAAAATGTCGCAAAGTTGGCGATATTCCGCCAAATTCGTCGCCAAAAATCTCGCCAAGCGGACGGAGAAATAAGTTATTCGTACAGCAGATAAATAACTATTGGCGTTCAAATACAAAAGTATTACACAAAGTATATTTTTTCGTGAATGGAGCGACCTAGGTCCACGAGAATGATGTCACCAAATTTATCGTATGGTATTACATATGAAAAGCGAATAACTTTCTCAATAGGAATTTTTTTTTTATATAACGTTTTGATAATTTTTTTTAAAAATGTACAATATCTCGAGAGCGGTCCATGTTAGCGTTCTAAAATTTATGTCAATCGTTTTCTAATGGAAAATTACATAGGAAATGTCTATTTGCGTAACTTTATTAGATGATTTGAGTTTTTGACGATTTTTTCAAAATTTCACTCGAAAATTTAGGAGGGTTCTGAACATTCGATTCCGTATAAAAACAATAGGCTTCCAGTGTTTTCGGATTGTGATTTTTGTACCAAATTTCGTTCAAATCGGTCCATTCGTCACACACACACACACACTCACACACACACACACACACACATACACACATACTTCCACAACACACACACACACACACTTCCACAACACACACACACACACATACACACAGACATACACCACTTCAAAAATGTTTGATTCTTGATCAGGGATGCTTGAAATGTACTCTCTCGTCGAAAACTCGAATTCGAATTTTCAACCCCGTCACAATACTTTCCTTATACATTATGTATATAAGGAAAGTAAAAAAGCATTTATTATATGTAAATGCGTCTTACCGATTTGTTAAGTGTCTGAATACGAAACTATTACGCAATGTATATTTGCTCGAGAGTTAAACGAACTATATCAACGAGAATGATTTTAACAAATGTATCGCTAATATCACATATGAGAAATATGAACATATTTCACAATAACGAATATGACTTTTTTTTAATTTTATGCGATTTTTTTTTCTTACATTTATTTGAAAAAAAATGCAATATCTCCAGAAAGATTCATGCTAGCATTATACAATTTATTTAATTTTTTTTTAATACAATATTACATGAGAAATGATTATATGCGTAATGTTATCGAAGATTCTGATTCCCTTTTCAATATTTCATTCGAAAATTTGTGGATTCTTTGGACATTGGATTGTGTCTAATATCAATTTTCTTCCAATTTTCTCAGATTGTAATTTTTTTACAAACGTTCTATTTTTTCGCGAAATATCGTATACACACACACACACACACACACAATTCAATGGTTCTTGAAACGTGTCCTTCTTCGAAATCTTCAATACGAATTTTCGAACCCGTCACAATGCTTTCCCTATGCATGATACTACGTTTATGGAAAATATCGTCTGCTATAATTATAAATGAAAATATTTCAACAACGGTTGTTTGTACATACGTACAGTTGAGAGAATTTAGATTAAACAATTCTACGTATGAAGGTATTAAAACAAATATTGTATATCTAGCAGTTCTCGAGTTATAACTGGAAGAATGTTGGAAAGAAAAATGCGAAGTTTATAAATTTTTCGAAAAAAAAATGTATTCGAAAAATTTAATTTCGATTTTCGTTATGTCTCATCACTAATAGATCGCGTTAAACGTGTATACAAATTTTTCTGTTTCGACCTTTAGCAGTCAGTAGTCAGCTTCTCCTTCCTGTATGATAGAGATAAATATAAAAATTTCGATAGAAATACATGAGTGCTAAGTTCACGTAGACGATTTTGAATTTAAAATACGCGTGTATGCATATCCAAAAGAATGTAAAGTTACATACAGTACATTAGTAATTTAATAACATGAATGATAAACATACGTTTACCGTGAAATTTTTCCAGTTCGATGTTTTGATAAAATGTACAGATTTTAACACGTCTAGAACACATTTTAAAATTTTTTGGCATGATGCATAGAATTTTAGAATTATTCGTTACACGAGTTATTAGTGATATATACGGCATAGTTTTAGTTCGAAAAACATTTTTAATATTTTTAATTCCAATCATTGTTCTATTAATATATAAATATAAACGATTTTCTAATAATAAATAAAAAATTCTACTATTGTTTGTATTTCCATATGCACCATGTAAAGATTGGTAATTTAATTTATGTTTAAAAATATTTGTTTTCTATAATATACAGAGAATTGTAAAGGATCGCTGGATCTAAAACTTCCACACTCTGTCAATAATCCCACATAAATAAATTTCTTTTACATCTTAAGTAACTCCATAAAAGTGCGATTTATATTATTTTAATAATTTAAATAGGTGAATTAAAATATTATGGAGTTAAATGGCACAAAAAAAATTATTATATAAATACTTTATTTAAAACTTAAAGAACTTTGTAATGTAGTTATCAGGTACTTAATTAAATTAGTACCTTAAAATCATGATTCTTTTAAAATTAAACTATTCAATAGTTCAAAGTTTAAGTCAATGCAATTAAAGAAATTTATGAGATATAATTGTAAAATAATTTTGATTAAATTTATTTTAAAACATCAACTTTAATTTCTTTTCTGCAAAGACACATCAAAAGTCAGACTATACATTAATTGCATTTAATACATAAGTCATAAACAAAGATAGTTTTCCATTAAATATATTTTACATATTTTCTTCCAAGTATATCCAACGATTTTGGAAACACCTAAAATATCATGTTTACCTCCTCGTAAAAGTAGTTTTATTTTATATACTAATCCTATAAATACTTAGTCATATCACGTTCAAAAACTCGAAATTTTTACTTCTTTTTTTAGCAAATATTTTAAAATCCTTTAATTCAATTTCATTAGACCATTGAAACCCAGTAAAATAAAAAAAAATATCCGTATCAAGAAATTTGATAACGTATTCATAAAAATGTTACATTTAATTTTCTTTTCTAGCCCCATTAAAGTAAAACAAACTCTTAAAACTGATTAGGTATCACAGATGCAGATGGTTAGATTATCTATATCTGTTTAGAAGAATAAATGTATATATCTAGATATCTAAACGTTTAATAAAACTTTCTAAATATTATACTACAGCTTATGTATTATAGAATGTTTAATAAAAAATGTTGAAAATAATTTTTAACATTTCTGAATCACCCTTATATTATTCAATATAAAAACAAGTTGAAAACTATATTATGACAATAATTATTTTACGCAATTTCTATGAGGTTTTACAATTTCAATCTCTTGCATGCTCTTGAAAGTAATGTTTTAATTTGCACAGAAGCAATATAATCTCAATTCCATTCTAACATCCCAGGCAGACAGCCTTGTACGTTTGATTCATTTCCCATTTTCTTCGGATCGTTGGTGCATTTGATGGGAAGAATCGAAAACTAATCAGTAGAACTCATGGCTGGTTGCCCGGACAGATATGAAGCCAACTTGATTTATGTTCTAACACTAGTTCTTTGCCAGACCACACAAAGACATCTAATTAAATTGATCTCGTGGTTCCCCATACTTGATCTTCACTGTAATAGCCCTCGAAATCCAGGAAGAAAGTTTTTGGATAAATTTTATTGCCTTTCATTGATTTCGAACAAGAGGTTTTTAATGCAAAGAACTTTATGAATTTTGTGTAATTTGTTCAAATAAGGTTTTGCAATATAAATAAGTTTAATATCGAAATCTAATATTTATTTGCTAAGCTATGGATGTTCATTTTTGTTCAGTTGTTCTTGTGTTTTTACATTCTTATAATCATTAGAATTGCTGATAAGTTTTATGAAATGTTTAAAGTGTTGCATATTATTACAAGTTATCTTCTGAAATCGTGGGAGTGCGCCCTGAATACAAGAATGGGTCCATATTTTTGAATAACTAACACGTTTATTCACAACAACAGCTTAAACAGAAACAAGGTATTGTAAAACAGCACTTAAAAGCTCCAATATTTTTACAAAACAACGGATACTATTTCGTAAATCTATACGTAGTACTCGTAGTACTATTTCGTAGTACTATTCTAAAAATTTCTAGAAATCTCTCATATCTCGTAGAATATTCGTTATTTCAAGGTGTTTCTCTAACCTTCGAAAAGTCATATATCGCCAAATCTATCGCCCCATTCCGAACTTCAGCATCTGGAAACCCTAGATTCACGTCACAAGAAAGATACGTGTACTAGTTGTTTCTCCATTTGATGTACAAAAGTGACTAGTGAGAACACTTTCCACGTTCTTAACAATATTTTAGTTTTAATATGGCTGTAGAAAAAAAAGACATAACTTATCTCACAAAAGATATTGCTAGTTAAATGCGTAGCTTCTGTGAGTTTCAAAATTTTACAATTTTTACTTATTCCGGAATAATTAATACATATTCACTTGTATACTTATTATAGAAGCCTATTTATCCCTCTTCCTCTTCGACCGAGACAGCCCGACCTATCCGAAATTGTAAGGAATATATTTGAACGGCCAGGAAATGATACCCAATATAGGCTATAATCCAGTGGAGATGGCATACACAGAGTCAGTAACTTCCTTTCCCTACCACCAACCTCTAGGAAAGACTTATGAACCCACATTTTTAACAGTCCCATATTCCGCTTGAACTCGCGTATAGTTTGGGCAGAACCGAGTTTCGAACTCTTGTACCCCGAGTGCAACATCCATCGCTCTAACCGGGCATGTAAGATTCAATGTAAAAATTAAATTATTGAATATAAATCTTATCATTTTATATAATTATATCATATAAGTTTAACTTTTAAATTATGCCATATGTATTAAACAATGAAAACAGCATATCATTTATAAATAATGCCTGATTAAAAAAAAATGTTCATTCAATTCAAAATAATTTAAACTTGAAATTCTATAATTTAAAGCAAGAATGTCATTTAGAATTGTATTTTTATATATATCTGGGGATAATATAATATACTATAATTGCATGTTAGTTTCAGTTATTTTAATTTAAATGTAAAATAATTTAATCTTTCATAATAAAATGAGTTTGCATGGGTGTATCTTTTGTATCGGAAAATAGAAGCTTTGGGCAAACGTCGTCGAGATTATTTTTAAATATTTGCCATTATATCAATTATGGCTTTCTGTTTGAAAGTTTATGGGATTTATTGATATTTTCAATGTCTTAAGTTATTTGTTTGGTAAATATTGTCCAAACTCACCTATTAAGTTTAGCCAATTTTGTTGAAACACAATAAAAATGTCACGAGTACATACAATTTTAGCATATCTTTCATTTTGGCATATATTGATCCAAATTCATACCGATTTCATTTTGGCACATATTGCTCAAAAATTAAATTTTTTGTAAATTTGTTTACAAGCAGTATTTTAAGTTACTTAATATGTTCTGTGCAAAGAACGGGTATACTACTAGTAAATTATACAATTCTAGTAATGTAGGACAAATAAATTTGATTAGTAAATAGAAAGAGCACACATGTACATCAAATATAATTTTATTAAAGGCTAGAAAACATCAGAAATGAAGTTTATGTTTTCTTTTTAAGGCAGAAGGTAAAATCTTGCATGCTGTATGACTATTAAGGTATATTCAATACGTAAATTTTCCAAATATAATATAAATGATTGTTTTAATGGTATATACCATTACATTGGCACATAATAATAGTCTAAATGAATAACTTTTTTTTTCTACTGCATTTTGAGTCATCATAAATCTAGAGCCACACTGAACCAATAAATCAAATTCATTCCACTTATATATCATATAAGTAGTTAACCCAAAAAATGATTGGGTTAACTACCATAGAGTAGTTAACACAAGAAATATCAAAATTTTATCAGGTCCCCTTAAGATATCTGATGCTAATATATGCAAATATCGATTTTGGGTAAGTCTAATGTTAAAAAAAAAATGTAGAAAGGAATTTTAAAAATGGATGTTTTTCTCAATGAGCCAAAAGCTACCTTCCTCTAGTTTGTAAGAAAAAAATATTAGCTCTTGGCATTTAGCCTTTCTGGAGTTATAGGCACCTGAATATAGCGATTATCCCGTTCATATTTGCTAAATGTAAGTAGATATTATGGTCGCTAAACTAAAATCTAAATGCAACTTAAATACATATTCCGAAAACTGAAAATGTCTACTTTCAGGGAAAATAATAATATTGTTCAGTTATCTTGGATAGTTATTGAGTTATAGCCATTGCCTCGAATCCGAAAAAAACTGCAATTTTGACACACTCAGGCAAGTAAAAAAATCTGATGTGAACAGCACATGATTTTCCCTGCAGACTTACATTCATATTTTCTTTATGTCTTTAATAATTCATTAGATTGAGTTTAATTGCACCAAATAACACTACATTTGCATTTTTAATTCAAATTTTGTTTTTATTTGGTAATTGGACATTTTTCCGAAAGCGACGTAACAAAAATGCAAGAAATCTCAAATATCTTGAGAACGGTTAGTCCTAAAGTATAATGGAGTATAATTGATACATTTCAGCATACGTTGCCTTTTTTCTTTTAGATTTTGGCGATGTTTGCGGGCCATTTCGTAAAAAAGGCAGGTTGTTCCTTTCCGAATCGTAACAAAATATAATCGGCACCAGAGTGCCCCACAAGTAACTTATCTACCAAATATTGTGAAATTTGGTCAATTAGTATTTTAGCTAGAGCGGATAAATTAAATTTTTACGGACCATTTCGTAGTAAAAGGAGGGTTTTGATTTAGCGAATCGTACCAAAAACTAATCAGCACCAGGGTCAGATCCAAGTGACTTACCTACCAAATTTTATGAAATTCGGGCCACTATTTTTTGAGTTGGAGTGCATACATACATACATTGCACAGACACACAGACAGACACAAACACAGACGCCACGCTATAAATAGTTTTTCGTATTCTAGAGATCTCGAAACGTGTAGATCAGTCGAATACTCGAGTTGCGATTTTCTACATGATACCAATACGTTCCATATACATTACCATGTATTCCTGGGAGAATAAAAATCTGATGTGGGCAGCACATGACTTTCACTGCCTACTTAAATCCACGTGATCTTTATTTTAATTAAATTTAATTTACTTTTAATTCAATTTTCGTTCTCATTTGGTAACTCGACTTATTTTCAAATGTGGCGTAGAGAAAATACGAAAAGACTAAAATATCTCGAAAACGGCTAGTCCTAGTGAAATGGGGGTTTGTCTTATTCCTTTAATCGTTGAAACTTACGTATAAAACAAGTATTTAATGGATATATTTCATCATACGTAGTTTTTTATTTTAGATTTTGACGATTTTTGCCATTTGCAAAACCATTTTGCAAAAAAGGCAGGTTATTTTTTTCCGAATCGTACCAAAATCTAGTCAGCACCAGGGTGACCCACAAGAGACTCATCTGCCGAATTTTGTGAAATTTGGTCCATTAGTTTTTCAGCTACATTGGATAAAAGCTTTTGCGGGCCATTTCGCAAAAAAAAAGCAGGTTCTCTTATCACGAATCATACTCCAAACTAATCAGCACCAGATTCAACCATAAGTGACTTACCTAGCAAATTTTATCAAATTCGGTTGATTAGTTTTTTAGTTAGAGTGGATACAAAATATGCACAGACAGACAGACAGACACACACACAGACACACACACAGACGTCCCGCTAATAATGTTTTTTTTTTCGTATTCTAGAGATCCTGAAATGTGTAGATATGGGACACTGTGGGTAAGTAGTAGTAGTAGTATATTTATGTAAATTTCACCTCACCACATTGAAAATATCAATAATCTGCTTAATTTTTAAACTTGAAAGCCGTAAGTGATATATAGCAGTCAAAGAAGGAATTTTAATAAAATGTATTTTATATATATATTTTTATTATTAAAATCGGAAAAGATTTATTAAAAACCGACCGCAGCATAAACACACTGGATTTAAGTCCGTTCCTAAGTAATATGATATAACTTGCTTTAAATAAATTGACGATAAATATAGCATCTGCATAATATTCTCTACATAGAACTGACGTAGTAAATTGAAAATATCAATAATCCCCGTAATCCTTATACCAGAAGGTCGTAATTGATTCCAATATATGACGATATATATCAAAATATATGCCAATATACCTGTACTTCTTATATTCTCGAAGATTAGAAGATATACCCGTACATTTGTAGAAGATTACTCGTGCAACGTACTATATATGGGTTTCAACAATTTTCTTCATAATAAAACAATGGCATAATAACATGAAAATATCAATAATCCCTGAATCAACAGTCCCCGAAAATATCAATAATAATAATGTTTAAACCTGAAGACCATAATTGATATTAACCAGTCAAAAATGCAATGTCAATGAAATTCATATTATATACATATCAAATAATTATACATTATTATTTTATATACATTATTCAAATCGGAAAAGACTTAATAAAATCGTATGGCACATAACATATTGGATCCGTTGCTAAGCGACATGATATCATTTGCTACAAATAAATTTATGAAAATCATATCGTCTGAATAATGCGATCTCCATGGAAGGTTTGGCGACATTTTAGTCAATTTAGCGATAACTTAAAAAATTGCCAAATGTATGACCAAGTGGGACTGTAGAACTGATAGCCCCATTTTGCGACAAATTGACGAAACATCATCACAATACTATCCCCTAACAAAACACAATTAATTTCATTTATTATGCGCGATTTTATCAATTTCATGATATTTTTATGGATTTACAAACATTTTTATCAATTTGGTAACATTAAAAAAAATCGCTAAATGTGTTACTAAATAGGATGGATGCTACCAAAACATCATTTCAGTACTCTCTTCTAAAAAAACAAATTTAATTTCATTGATTTACGTCATTTTTATCAATTTGGAGACATTTCCGCTAATTTGGTAAAGTTTTAGTATAGTTACCATGTTATTTAGAGATATTCCATTAAATTCGCAGTTCTGAATTTGCAGATCTGAAGAATAAAATATCCTGATCCCGTTTCTATATACTAAATGAAAGCACTAAAATTGTATTATAAGATACACCGTTCTACTCTATTTCTGCTTCAACAATCGGTTAAATGAATTTATAGGGTAAACACATTATATGAGTTTATTAGCTAATCACAATATATGAGCTTGAAAACTATTTGCTAAAATAAATGAAAGTGATGTACGCAGTCCGCAATTTATATAATTAAAAGAACAATCAAACCGTTCATTTAAAAATATATTTTTACATCCATTTATGTATTATTCAAACAGAAAAAATAATAATAAATATTAACAACACATTTAATTTCATTCCTTTGCTGAGCAACATGATATAAGATAGAATCTTCCTAATAAAATGCGAAATTAAATAGCCATTTTGATTTCTTCATGCTTTTCATCGTTGAGTAAAAGACTGTGATAGATGAACCATGGAGGTAGATTATTCCATTTAAATTCATGTTTCCAATAATTCATGCTTTCCTATAGTGACTAATTAATGCAAAAATCCTGCACCAAACTCGGAAATAAAGTTTTATTTCATTTTGACGTTTTAAACAAACAATTTTCATCCTTTCCGTTTGGATAAACCACGTAGTTGGAGAGTCAAATTCCTATGAAAAAGTTCCGTTTTCCATAAATATCTCGACAACCCTTGGCCTTAGAAACTCGAAACTTGGACTAAATTTATGGGGGCTATTTCAAGGCTATTCACAAAATTTCATTAAATTTGGTTCAGTCGTTTTCCCGTGATGATGAAACAAACGAAAATTTAGTTTTTTACTAATATCTAGAGAACCACTGGTCGTAGAAACACAAAACATGGACTAAATTTTAAGTGGGGCTATTTCTAGGCGACCCACAAAATTTCATCAAATTCGGTTCAGCCGTTCCCCGTGATGATGGGACAAACAGACAGATAAACATACAGACAGACAGACAGATTTTCAATTTTATTTATATAGACTAGCAGCATACCCGTTCATCGTACGGAGTATATAATATAAAGAAACATATAAATCGCAATCATTTGCAAATTCTGTTAAAATATTAAATGTATTGCTCTTAAAGAGAAGTTTAAGAAAATATTTTCTCACTATGCAAGATTATCTTCACGGGTAGATCTGAAGACTAAAACATCCTGGTCCCTTTTGTAAGCAAATTTACCAAAAAAATGGAATGGAATCAATATATGCAATCCTGTACTACTTATATTGTCGCAGATTAGAAAATATGCCAGTGTGTTAGTAGAAGATTACCCGTATTAGAATATGAGTCTAAAAAATATTTGCAAAAATAAAAGAGATGACGTAATAAATTGAAAATATCAATAATTTCTACACTTTATACCAGAAGGTCGTAATTGATTCCAATATATGCCAATATATACCAAAACATATGCCAAAATACCTGTACTACTTATATTCTCCTAGATTACAAGATATATCCGTGTATTTGTTGACGATTACTCGTACAACGTACAATATATGAGTTTAAACAATTTTTGTCGTAATAAAACAATTGCATAATAACTTGAAAATACCAATAAACCCTGAATCAATAATCTCCGAAAATATCAATAATAATAACGTTTAAACCTGAAGACCGTAATTGATATTATCCAGTCAAAAATGCCATAAGAAAAATCAAATCGCACTTTTCTAAAATATATTTTTATATCCATTTATTAACACTTTACAACAAAGTCGAAAAGTGTTTATGACATTGTTTATTCTGTCTGTCTGTCCGTTAGCACGATAACTGCCGTAAAAATGATTTAATCAAAATGAAATTTTAGTATGTTGTTCAGGTGGTCTGTTGGCCCTATGGGAATATAAATGAATAATAGCACCCAATTAGTTTTGGAATGCACCCGGCTTGAAAAAAGGCAATACATTGAGCGCTATGGGACTTAATTTTTCAAACATTTTTTAAGCGAATTTAAAATGCACAAATTTCTTCGAAAATTTTAGGTAATATTTAAATTGTTCCATAAAATATATAAAAATATCAGCGAAATGTATTCAGTAGTTTTTAAATAAAAATTAAAATAATAATAACACCTCTTATATGAAGCGATCACGTGACCATGATATGAAAAGATCACGTGACCCACTTCAAAATGATATATGGCATTCATCTTGTCACAAAATCGTGATTTTGAAAGTTCTTTTTAATTCATATTGAGTGTTGTATCCGTCCTAAAACCACTTTATTTTTGCCTAAATTATGTGCATCTACATACTGAAACAACGCAATTACAATATATTTGAGTTTAAATGCTCATCCAAATTTGATTATTTCTACAACGAAGCCTATTTTTCACCTATGTAAAATGTAAACAACAAAATATATAGAATGAGTTGTATTAGAATTGCTGTATTTCTTTAACACAAAATCATTTAGTTCATGGAGTCTGCATAGCTGATATGAATGAAGAATGCATTGATTTTACAAAGAGAAAGAAGATTTTTTTCGATGAAATTTAAGCATAGAGTTTAATTACTTGTAGCTCCACGGTCTTAATTTTTAAATAAAATAAATTATTATCGTATTGTGGTGAATTGCATGAATGGGAAATTATTTATGATTGAAATGCTGCTTTTATAGGGAGAGCCAGGCGGGTTATTTTTTCTATGACGTTATTTGAATGAATTTTAGTTGTTTTCGATGAAGTTTTCAAATATAATAAATTATCGTAGTTTTATGATAATTCTAAAATTACTACCCAGGAATGTGTCGCATTTTAGAGATGTTTAAACCAGGCAATTTCTATTTCAATGCCGTTATTTGAATGAAGTTCATTTTTTTCGATGAAGGTTTAAGTTTTGAAATATAATAAATTAATGTAGTATTGGGATAAGTTTTAAAATATTATCGAGGAATGTATTGCATTTTAGACATGTTTAAATAAAATTGCATTGAAGTTGGAGAGTGTTTCATAATCAATGCTTTAAGCATGATTGATCATTCTTGTTTATTATTCAAATCGAAAAAATTACTTATTATTCAAATCGAAAAAATTACTTATTATTCAAATGGAAAAAATTACTTATTATTCAAATCGAAAAAATTACTTATTATTCAAATCAGACTGATTTGATTTAATTGCGTTTATGAGCAATCTATATAAATAAAAATGAAAATCTGTCTGTCTGTCTGTCTGTCTGTCTGTTTGTCCCATCATCACGGGAGAACGGCTGAACCGAATTTGATGAAATTTTGTGGGTAGCCCAGAAATAGCCCCACTTAAAATAATATCCGTGTTTTGAGTTTTTACGACTAGTGGTTCTCGAGATATTAGTAAAAAACAAAATTTTCGTTTGTCTCATCATCACGGAAAAACGGCTGAACCGAATTTAATGAAATTTGGTGAATAGCCTTGAAATATCCCCCCATAAATTTTGTCCAAGTTTCGAGTTTCTAAGACCTGGGGTTGTCGAGATATTAATGGAAAACGGAACTTTTTCCTAGGAGTTCTACTCCCTAACTCCGTGGTTTATCCAAACGAAAAGCTTGAAAATCGTTTGAAAGTGAATTAAAATTTAATCTCTGAGTTCGATGGGAGATTTTTTGCGTTAATTAGTCACTTTCTGAAAACATGAATTGTTTGAAACATGATTTAAGAGGGAAATCTATCTCCAAGGTTCATGGTTTATTTAAAACAAGCTTTTACGGAACAATGAGAAGTATAGAGAAATCAAAATCGTTATTTAATTTCGCAGTTTATGTTATAAAACATGGCATATTTAACATGTTATAAGATTCTATCTTATATCATGTTACTCAGAAACGCAATTAAATTAAATCTGTCTGTTAATTTTAATAATTATTTTTTCGATTTGAATAATAAATAAATGGATATAAAAATATATTTTAGAAAAGAACGATTTGATTTTTCTTATAGCATTTTTGACTGGATAATATCAATTACGGTCTTCAGGTTTAAAAATTATTATTATTGATATTTTCGGGGATTATTGATTCAAGGATTATTGATATTTTCAAGTTATTATGCAATTATTTTATTATGAAAAAATTGTTTAAACTCATATATTGTATGTTGTACGAATCTTCTACAAATACTATATCTTTTAATCTACGAGAATATAAGTAGTACAGGTATATTGACATATGTTTTGATATATATTGGCATATATTGGAATCAATTACGACCTTCTGGTATAAAGAGTACGGATATTATTGATGTTTTCAATTTATTACGTCATCTCTTTTATTTTGTCAAATATTTTTGAGACGCATATTGTAATACGGGTAATCTTCTACTAACACATTGGCATATTTTCTAATCTGCGACAATATAATTAGTACGGGGTTGCATATATTCATTAAATTCCTATTTTTTCTTCTGTAAATTTGCTTATAAATGGGGGCCGAATGTTTTATTCTTCAGATCTGATCGTGAAGATAATTTTGCATAGTGAGAACATATATTCTTAAACTTCTCTTTAGGAGCAATACATTTAATATGTTAACAGAATTTGCACATGATTGCGAACTATAAGTTTCTTTAAATTATACACTCCGTACGAATAACGGATTAAATTAAATGTGTTTGTTAATGTTTTTATTATTTTTTTTCGATTTAAATAATAAATAAATGGATAAATGGATATAAAAGTATATCTTATGAATGGACGGTTTGATTTTTCTTTTAATTATATTAATTGCTGACTGCGATCAATTTCATTTATTTTGGCAAAGAGTTTTCAAGCTTATATCGTATTTAGCTACTAAACTCATATATTGTGTTTAGCCAATAAATTCATATAGCCGATTGTTGAAACAGAAAAAGAGTAGAGCGGGTATATCTTTTAATACAATTGTAGTGTTTTCATTTAGTATATTGAAACGGGATAAGAATGTTTCATTCAGATCTGCAAATTCAAAGCTACGAATTTGGAGGGATATCGCTAATTTGACAACTTTTCTTAAACTTTGCCAAATTGGTGGAAATGTCGCCAAATTGATATAAACGACACACAAACAGCTGCCATAAACCTTCGGGTTAGTCGTGTGGCTTGGGTCTTCTACATATCAATGAATTTTTTTTTTGTTTTGTTAGAAGAGAGTACTGAAATGATGTTTGGTTAGCATTTATCTGTCAGACCAACCATCCTACTTAGTAATACATTTAGCGAATTTTTAAAATGTCACCAAATTGATAAAAATGTTTTCAAATCTATGAAAATATCTTGAAATTGATAAAATTGCGCTACATAAATGATATTAATTGTTTTTTGTTAGGGGATAGTATTGTGATGATATTTCGTCAATTTGTCGCAAAGTGGAACTGTCAGTTCTACAGTCCCACTTGGCGATAAATTTGGCGACTTTTTAAAATGTCGCTCATTTGACGAAACTGTCGCCAAATGTTCCATAGAAATATAACTATTTAGACGATATTTTTTCTACCAATTTATTTGAAGCAAATGATATCATGTCGCTTAGCAACGGATTTAAATCCAATGTGTTTATGCGGCAGACTATTTTTATGAAATCCTTTCCGATTTGAATAATGAAGATATGTATATAAAATAAATTTTATTGCCATTTCATTTTGGACTGGATAATATCAATTATACTCTTCAGGTTTAAACATTATTATTATTGATATTTTCCGGAATTATTGATTCAGGGATTATTGATATTTTTAAGTTATTACGCCATTGTTTTATTGCAGCAAAAATTGCTGACACACGCATATTGTACTTTGTACGAGTAATCTTCTAGGAATGCACGGGTATATCTTCTAACCTACGAGAATATAAGTAGTACAGGTATATTGGCATATATTTTGACATATATTGGCATATATATTGGAATCAAGTACAGTCTTCTGGTATGAAGATTAAGGGGATTAATTATATATTCAATTTATTACGTCGTCTGTTGTATTTTACCAAAAAACATTTGTGACTCATATTGCAAAACGGGTAATCTTCTACTAATAATCGGACATTATAAGTAGTACGTGTATATCTTCCCATATAATTTTAGCACTTTAATTTTGACATATATTGGAATAAATGACTGTCTTCAGATTTAAAGATTAAGGGTTTATTGGTATTTTCAATTTATACATGTAATCTACTAATACAGGTTATATTGTCTAATATTCGCGTATATAATTAGTACGGGTCCCATACAATTTTAACGCTTTTATTTTGCATATATTGATTCAATTCCATATTTTTTTTTATATTTGCTTACATAAGGGGTCCAAGATGTTTTATTCTTCAGATATGTCCATGAAGATAATTTTATATAGCGAGAACAGAGATTCTTAAACTTCTTTTTAGGAGCATTATATTAAATATTTTAACAGAATATTTTGATTAAACATGTCATTTAGTATACTATAAGAATTTGGGCATGATTATGAATTTCAAGTTTCTTTATATTATATACTCCGTACGAAGAACGGGTATGCTGCTAGTAATCTATATAAATAAAATTGAAAATCTGTCTGTCTGTCTGTCTGTCTGTTTGTCCCATTATCACGGGAGAACGGCTGAACCGAATTTGATGAAATTTTGTGGGTAGCCTAGAAATAGCCCCACTTAAAATTTTGTCTGTGGTTGGAATTTCTACGACCAGTGGTTCTCGAGATATTAGTAAAAAACGAAACTTTATTTTGTCTCATCATCACGAGAGAACGGCTGAACCGAATTTAATGAAATTTTGTGGGTGGCCTTGAAATAGCCCCCCATAAAATTTGCCCAAGTTTCAAGTTTCTAAGACAAGGGGTTGTCGAGGTATTAATGAAAAACGGAACTTTTTTTATAGGAGTTCTACTCTCCAACTCCGTGGTTTATCCAAACGGAAAGGATAAAAATCGTTTGTTTAAAGCGTCAAAGGGAATTAAAACTTTATTTTTGAGTTTGATGCAGGATTTTTGCATTAAATAGTCACTATCTGAAAGCATGAATTGTTTGAAACATGAATTTAAATGGAAAAATCTACCTCCATGTTTTGTATTTCACAAGCTTTTACTCAACGATTAGAAGTATAAAGATATAATCTTATATCGTGTTGCTCGGCCAAGGAATGAAATTAAATATGTTTGCTAATGATTATTATTATTTTTTCGATTTGAATATTAAATAAATGAGTATTAAAATATATCTTATAAATGAACGGTTTGATTTTTTTTAATTATATTAATTGCGAACGGCATACACCACTTTCATTTATTTTAGCAAAGAGGTTTTAAGCTTATATATTGTGGTTAGCTAATAAACTCATATTTTGTTTACCCAATAAATTCATTTATCCAATTGTTTAAACAGAAAAAGAGTAGAATGGGTATATCTTCTAACATTATTTTAGTGTTTTCATTTAGTATATACAAACTGGATCACGATATTTTATTCAGATCTGCGAATTTAGAGCTACGATATTGGCTGGATATCGCTAACTTGGCAAATTTCATAAAAGTTACCAAATTGATTGAAATGTCCCCAAATTGATAAAAATGACGTAAATCAATGAAATTTATTTTGTTTTGTTAAAAGAAAGTACTGAAATGGTGTTTCGTTAGCATTTGTCTGTCAGTCCATCCGCCCTACATAGTAACACATTTAGCGAATTTTTAAAATGTCACCAAATTGATAAAAATATTTATAAATCCATAAACATATTTTGAAATTGATAAATTGCCCTAAATAAACGAAATTGTGTTTTTTTAGGGGATAATATATTGATGATGGTTCGTCAATTTATCGCCAAGTGGGACTGTCAGTTCTACAGTCCCACTTGGCGATAAATTTGGCGATTTTTTAAAATGTCACCAAATTGATAAAAATATTTATATATCCATAAAATATTTTGAAATTGATAAATTGCCCTAAATAAACGAAATTGTGTTTTTTTAGGGGATAATATTTTGATGATAGTCCGTCAATTTATCGCCAAGTGGGACTGTCAGTTTTACAGTCCCACTTAGCGATAAATTTGGCGATTTTTTAAAATGTCGCCAAACCTTCATTAGAGATATTCAGATTATATTTTGACCACCAATTTATTTGAAGCAAATCATAACATGTCGCTTAACAACGGATTTAAATTTAATGTGTTTATGAGGAAGAAGATTTTTATTAAATCTTTTCCGATTTTAATGATGAAGATATGTATATAAAATAAATTTTATTGCCATCGTATTTTTGACTGGATAATATCAATTACGATCTTCATGTTTAAACATTATTATTATTGATGTTTTCGGGGATTATTGATTCAGAGATTATTGATATGTTCAATTTCTTATGGCATTGTTTTATTGCGGCAAAAATTGTTGAAACTCATATATTGTACGTTGTACGAGTAATCTTCTACAAATGCACGGGTATATCGTCTAATCTAAGAGAATATAAGTAGTACATGTATATTGGCATATATTGGAATCAAGCCTTCCGGCATGAAGATGGCAGGGATTATTGATATTTTTAATTTATTAAGTAATCTGTTATATATTGGTAACAAATTTTCAGACTACATATTATAATACGGGTAATCTTTTACTAACACTAGGCCATATCTTCCAATCTATGACATTATAAGTAGTACGGGTTTATCTTCCCATATAATTTTAGCACTTTCATTTGGGCACATATTGGAATTAATTATTGCCTACTGATTTAAAGATTACGGATTTATTGATATTTTCAATTTATATATGTAATCTACTAATACAGGTTATATCTTCTAATATTCGCGTATATAAGTAGTACGGGTCCCATACAATACGCTATTATTTTGCATGTATTGATTCAATTCCATACTTTTTATAAATTTGCTTATAAAAGGCCAGGATATTTTATTCTTCAGATCTACCCGTGAAGATAATTTTGAATAACGAGAACAGCCATTCCTTAACTTCTTTTTAGGAGCATTATGTTAAATATTTTAACAGAATATTTTGATTAAAAATGCCATTTAGTATACTATAGGAATTTGCACATGATTGTGAATTTTAAGTTTATTTGTACTATATAGTCCGTACGAAGAACGGGTATGTTGCTAGTATAATATAAGATTGAATCTTCCTCATAAACTGCGAAATTAAATAACCATTTTGATTTCTTTATACTTTCCATTGTTCAGTAAACGCTTGTGCAAAATAAAGCATGGAGATAGATTTCCCATTTAATTCAAGTTTCAAACAATTCATGTTTCAGAAAGTGACTAATTGACGCAAAAAATCTCCCATCAAACTCAGAGATACAGTTTTATTTCATTTTCAAACGATTTTCAAGCTTTTCGTTTGGATAAACCTCGGAGTTAGAGAGTAGAACTCCTAGGAAAAAATTTGGTTTTCCATTAATATCTCAAGAACCCCTGGTCTTAGATACTTGAAACTTGGGCTAAATTTATGGGGGGCTATTTCCAAGCCATCCAAAAAAACTCATCAAATTCTGTTAATCCGTTCACCCGTGATGATGAGAAAAACGAAAATTCGTTTTCTGCTAATAACGCGAGAACCACTAATCGTAGAAACTCCGAACATACACTAAATTTTAAGTAAGACTATTTCCAGGCTAACCACAAAATTTCATAAAAATCGGTTCAGCCGTTCTCCCGTGATGACGAGACAAGCAGACAGACAGATATACAGATTTTCAATTTTATTTATTTAAATTTTTACTAATTTCTCGATATCCCTTCCTCTTAGGAACACGAAACATGGATTAAATTTTAAATGCAGATTTATTTCACGGTTATACAGAAAGTTGAGTGAAGACAAGCACATATACAGACAGACAGACATACTTTCAATTGTATTTATATAATTAAATAAGCGTTTATCTATATAAATAAAATTGGAAATCTGTCTGTCTGTCTATCTGTCTGTTTGTCCCATCATCACGGGAGAACGGCTGAACCGAATTTGTTGAAATTTTGTGAGTCGAATGGAAATAGTCCCGCATAAAATTTAGTCTATACTTTGAGTTTCTAACACCAGTGGTTTCTCGAGATATAAGTAAAAAACGAAACTTTCGTTTGTCTCATCATCACGAGAGAACGACTGAACCGAATTTAATGAAATTTCGAAGGTAGCCTTCAAGTAGCTCCCCATAAATGTTGCGCAAGTTGCGGCATTCTAAAACCAGAGTTTGTCGAGATATTAATGAAAAACGGAACTTTTCCGACGAGTTCTACTCTCTAACTCCGTGGGTTATTCAAACGGAAAGGATGAAAATCGTTTGTTTACCACGTCAAACTGAATAAAAACTTTATTTCTGAGTTTGGTGGAGGATTTTGCGCTAATTAGTTCCTATCTGAAAGCATAAATTGTTCGAAACATGAATTCAAATGGAAAATCTATCTCCATGGTTTATTTTTCACAAACCTTTACTCAACAATGAAAAGTAAAAAGAAACCAAAATGGTTATTTAATTTCGTATTTTATGAGGAAGATTCTATCTTATATGATGTTGCTCAGCAACGAAATTAAATTAAATATGTTTGTTAATATTTATTATTATTTTTTCTATTTGAATTATAAAAAAATGGATGTAGAAATATATTTTGCAAATGAACGGTTTGATTTTACTTTTAATTATATTAATTGAGGACTGCGTACCTCACTTTCATTATTTTGGCAAAGAGTTTTTAAGCTTATATACTGTATTTAGCTAATAAACTCAAATATTGTGTTTACCCAATAAATCCATTTAACCGATTGTTGAAACAGAAAAACGAGTAGAACGGGTATATATCTTCGAATACAATTTTAGTGTTTTCATTTAGTATATACAAGTGGGATCAATATGTTTTATTCTTCTGATCTGCGAATTCGGAGCTAAGAATTTTGCGGAACATCGCTAACTTGGCAACTTTTCTTAAACCTTGCTAAATTGACGGAAATTTCGCCAAATTGATAAAAACGACGCAAATCCATGAAATTAAATTTGTTTTTTTAGAAGAGATTACTGAAATTATCTTTCGGTAGCATTTGTCTGCCAATCCATCCATCCTACTTAGTGACACATTTAGCGAATTTTTAAAATGTCATCAAATTGACTAAAATGTTTGTAAATCCATAAAAATATCATGAAATTGATAAAATTGCGCTTAGTAAATGAAATGAATTGTACTTTGTTAGGAGATGGTATTGTGATGATGTTTCGTCAATTTGTCGCGAAATGGGACTGTCAGTTCCATCTTCCCGCTTGAACGATAAACTTGGCGATTTTTTTGAATTATCGCTAAATTGACGAAAATGTCGCCAAACCTTCCATAGAGATAGAATTATTCAGAAGATAAGATTTCTATCAATTCATTTGAAGTAAATTATATCATGTCGTTTAGCAAAGGATATGAATCCAATGTGTTTATGAGGCATACGATTTTTATTAAATCTTTTCTGATTTAAATAATAAAGATATGTATATAAAATAATTTCATTGACATTGCATTTTTGACTGGATAATATCAATTACGGTCTTAAGGTTTAAATATTACTATTATAGATATTTTCGGGGACTATTGATTCAGGAATTATTGATATTTTCAAGTTAATATGCCATTGTTTTATTGTGACAAAAATTGTTGAAACTCATATATAGTAATGTTGTACGAGTAATCTTCTACAAATGCATGGGCATATCTTCTAATCTACAGAATATAAGTAGTACAGGTATATAGGCATATATTTTGATATATGTTGGCATATATCGAAATCAATTACGACCTTCTGGTATAAAGATTACGGGCATTATTGATATTTCAAATTTATTACGTCATCTGTTTTATTTTAGGCAATGATTTTGGGTAATATTCCACTGCCACACAAGCATATTTCCTACTCTGCGACAATATAAGTAGTATGAGGATATATATATATATATATATATATATATATATATTTATTTATTCTTCTGATATAATTATACTTACTGCATATAATTTTGGTGCTTTCATTCTATCATATATTTTAATCTATTACGGGTTTATTGATATTTTCAATTTATACATATAATCCTCTAATACAGGTTTTTATCTTCTAATATTCGAGTATATAGATAGTATGGGTCCCATACAATTTTAGCGCTTTTATTTTGTATATATTAATTTAATTTCATATTTTTTGTATATTTGCTTTCAAAATGGGACAGGATGTTTTACTCTTCTGATCTGCCGGTGAAGATAATTTTGCATATTGAGAACAGATATTCTTAAACTTCTTTTTAAGAGCAATAAATTTAAAATTTTAACATAATTTGCCCGTAATTGTGAATTATAAGCTTTTTTATATTACATACTCCGTACGAAGAACGGGTATGCTGCTAGTATAATATAAAAATATGTAAACGTTTAAGTATTATAAAATATATAAATGTTTTTATAGTATAGAATATAGTTTATTATATATAGGTTACATACTATTTATTATATTGCAGGAATGAATTTGCAAAATCCACACCATGATACATTTTATCTGCGTTTCATATTTTCGATAGTTTGTATATTAAATAATATACTTCTAGAATAAAATGCAATACACTGTAACGGCCATTCGTTCATTGTAAATTAAAATTTTGTTCTTCAAATCACTGCTAAATTTGATTCATACCAAACGCCTTGAAGTAGTATTTTTATTTACACATATTAAGTAAATTCCAATTGCGTCCTTACCGGCCTGGCAGACAGACTAGTAGATTTGATTCATTTCGCCTGTACGTTTTGACAGAATTAAAAAAATAATCAGTGGAACACTTGGCTGGCTGCCGGAATAGATATGAAACCAATTTGATTTATGTGCGAACACTAGTTCTTTCGCAGACCACACAGATATATCTAATTAAATGCATCTTTCTGTGCCCCGTTCTTGATCTTGACTTTTGTAGCTCTCAAAATTGGATAGAATACGGATTTTTTTCTGAAATTTTATTGCACTTTCTTAATTTCGAACAGATAAGATTTTATAAAAACAGCTTTCATAAAATGTGTTTTTTTTTTAAATTTAGATAACTTTAAGTTAAGTGAAAATAAATTGTTTTTATGTATGAATTGTTGACATATTTTAAATGTTATTGAATGCAATGTTATTCACAAATGTCCTAATTAGTGTATCTGGGAGTATAATTGAGTGCAACCGAGTAAGTCTACATATGATTACCTGTTCCGTTCGATATAATTTTCAGCTGAAATCAAGTCCAGTTATTAACGCCCGAAAATTTATATTGCATAATGGTAACCTGAAGGCTATTGAATCTTCTCACTGCTCTGTTTCTACTAGGGAATGTTATAATGAACCTTGCTACCCTAAAAGGGATTCGAAAAACGGATCTTTGTAGTGGCCAGCCGAGGCTTTACCGTTGAGACCATTGACGGACTTGCAAGCTCCCATCGTCAAAGTGGACTCTGCATTATCCACACTTGAATGTCAGATTGAGAAGCAACTTACAATATGACTGACCATCGCTTGATATTTTGCATCAGGTTGTCCTCCAGTTGCTGAAATTTTCGAACATAGATCGATACATAAATAGATAGATATATATTTTGATGCATATTACATAACACATAACGTATGCGTAGTGTATGTAGTATGTGTAGTGTATGTAATGTAATATAGTGTGTGTGTGTGTCCGTTGTTGTTGAGACCCAAACCGTCCGACCTACCAGAAAGATGCAAGGTAACTGCTTGAACGGCCGGGAATATGTGTGTCCGTGAGCCTATGAAAGCAATATCTCACCAGAGAATGGAATAGTGCAAAAAATTGCCGCACTCAGTTACTACTGTAAAATCAGAAATAGATATGTGAAACCAGACTTGAGACAAAATTTAGTGAGACAGTTTTATATGTGTATTTATGATGTCTATAATGTTAAATAATGGCAGCCGACTTAAGAACGCCAGTTTTATTGCATCCTGATCCGAGAGGTCAAGTAAGACCATATACCTAGGAGGCTGAAGTGAAGCCACGAAAGTGGTAAAAGATGTTAACCAATGCAAGATGTTTCATCGCATTGCTCTAAGGTCAGCCAATGGTGGCGTAAAAGGTGTTACAGACCCTAGAAAAAGAGGCCGCAACCGAAGGTTTTAAAGTGATATACACGACTTCTGCGTGGGATTCAATAGCGGTATTCCATAGAGACATGCCAGGAGGCTTGTACGAGAGATTCAGAGATTGGCCAACATAATGACATAGCAACAGATTCATATCCTCAGAGATGCAATTGATATGTAGAGAGTGTTCCACAGAAATGTCCTGATATAACTTCAACAAACGATTCCATATGATGTGAACGAATAGTTCTGATATACATAACTTAAACGGCAGATATTAGATCGACTGCAATGCAAAATACTCTGATTTAAGAGTTATGATCTATGTCCAAAGACGGACTTGAAGGTATGTGCTCAGCAAATGCTGTAGCAAGACATAGACCATTTGATATTAGAATTTACCTGGTTTCACATTTTCAATGTTATTTTTAAAGTTAAAAAGATGAAATTAATTGAGTAGCTATATGTTAATAATTATTATATTACAGGAACTGAAACTGAAATTTATAAATTGGGTTAATGCGGTATTTCATGTACAACGCAATGTTTAAATAATTTAAATAGATGTTACGTTAAAGATAAAAATACGCTTTGCATTGTACTTCAAGATTCATCTTTTAAAAGTGCACCACATTTGGTTTCCTTGACACTTTGGTGTGAGTTCAAAATTTAAATGAAAAATTTAAATAATACTAAGGTTGATAAAAATAATTTAAATAAGGAGATGAATAATTTTAATGGAGGAACATTGTGATGACCAGATGATAGCATTGATTAAATTGAAATATGCACATTCACTAAATGTTTAATGAAGCAATTGAAAATAATGTGTTTGAAAAAGGGAGAATGATAAGAGATTTACATTTAGAAGTGTTTAATGTGCATTATTGTGAAATGTATATTTTATGCTTTTAGTTAGGATTTTGGAAGGCATAAATTTTGTTTTAAATGCTACCTAGAAGTTATACACGGCAGAAATCACCACAAAGATCGCAATTAGGGAGTAATGAAAATCCAACAGTAGAAATGGATAACTTTGGATTAACAAATATATTACCAGTTATTAATGGGCGTAAAGACGAAAATGTGGATTTTTTTATCGCGCAATTTGAGAATGTGGCAAAGATGGCTGAATGGTCGGAGGAAAATAAAACGATAATTTTAGAAGCCCAAAAAGAAGATAATATGGAAGAAATAAAAGAAATATTAATGAAACAGCATAAAACGTCTCTTATTGTGCTGCAAAAAAGCAGACAAAATCAAATAAAGTTAAAATGAAGCCAGGAATGAAAGTGTCGGAACTGGCGTTGGAAATTTTCAATTTGACCAATGAAATTTTAGGGAATTATACAAATAATGAGACGTGTGAAATAAAGAACAATTTAATGTTTGTAAAATTTATGAAGTCTGTAAGACAAGATCTGACATTTGAAATAAAAAATACTTAATATATAGGATTTTGAAAATGCGGCGGAATACGCGGAGCATTTAGAAAATATATTTGCCAATTTCGACAGTACGGAAATAAATGCGATTCATCGCTATGAAAATATAGGCAACAATTTAAATGTTAGACAAATGAAAACGCAATTACAACATTTAAAAATTGAACCTCAGCAAGTAAAAGATGAAAAGGTGGGGAAAGAAGAGAATCAAAATATTATATTTTCCATAGGATGCGGAAAGCAAGGGCATTACTTTTCTACCTGTTGGTATGAACCAAACACACAGAAAAATTATGGAAAAAATCAATATGAGAATTAAAGAAGTGAATTTAAAAGGGGGCAAAATAACGGTTTTGATAACACGCAAAATAGCGGATTCAGAGAAAGAACTACGGAAAGAAATGAAAGATATAATACAAATAGCGACCCAAAAAGGTTTAAATGGCAAGAAATGGACCGCAAAATCAGTCAAAATCGCGGTCATTTAAACTGACAAGGGGGCTTTGGCCGTGTGAAAATTTTAAAAATAGACGAAAATCTCAATCAAGAGGCGAAAATTCGCAAACAGAAACTAACAAATCGGGTTACGAAAATTATGAAAGGGAGGTTCGCACGTGAAGCCAAGGTCCCAATTTTAAATTAAATCAAAACTATGTACAAAAAAATTCAAATGACAAGTAAAATAAAATTTGAATGGAAAGAATGCAAAATATACCTCATTACCCAAATTGGAGGCCTGAATAAAGATTGTGTTGTCAGTTACCAGCAATGAAGCAGATAAAATTGTCCAAAAACTGAAAAGTGATGCAAATATTAATAAAAAGAAAATTGGGGTAAATAAATGTGCAGAAGTAATATAAGTAAAATCTTACTCTATCTAATCTCTTAAAAAAATAATGTACATACAGGAATTGGAGAGTTTATTAAAAATAAAAATGATGCGCAATGCGAAATTAAATTTAAATGATGAGCTCAGAAATAAAATAAACTCAAAATCCTGCCATTGTTTAACATCACATACATCTATATAAATCAAATTGAAAATCTGTCTATCCATCTATGTTTGCACCGTTTATCTGCCTATGTTTGCACCGTCATCACGGGAGAACGGCTGAACCGAATTTGATGAAATTTTGTGGGTAGTTTGAAAATAGTTCCATTTAAAATTTTATCTATGTTTGGAGATTCTACAGTAAGTGGTTCTTGAGATATTAGTAAAAAACAAAATTTTTGTTTGTCTCATCATCACAGAAGAACTTGATGAACCGAATTTGATGAAATTTTGTGAATATCCTTAAAATAGCCCCCCATAAATTTATTCCAAATTTCGAGTATTTAAAACCAGGTATTGTCGAGATATTAATGAAAAACGAAACTTTTTCCTAGGAGTTCAACTCCCTAACTCCGTGGTTTATCAAAATGAAAAGCTTGATAATCGTTTGAAAGTAAATTAACACTTTATCTCTGAGTTAGATGGGGGATTTTTTGCGCCAATTAGTCACTTTCTGAAAACATGAATTATTTGAACATGATTTAAATGGGAAATCTATCTCCACGGTTTATATTTCACAAGCTTTTACTGAACAATGAAAAGTATAAAGAAATCAAAATGGTTATTTAATTTCGCAGTTTATGAGGAAGATTGTATCTTATAACATGTTGCTCAGAAATGCAATTAAATTAAATCAGTCTGTTAATTTTAATGATTATTTTTTCGATTTTAATAATAAATAAATGGGTATAAAAATATATTTTAGAAAAAAAAACGATTTCATTTTTCTTATAGCATTTTTGACTGGATAATATCCATCACGGTCTTTAGGTTTAAACGTTATTATTATTGATATTTTCCGGGATTATTGATTCAGGGATTACTGATATTTTCAAATTATTATGCAATTGTTTTATTACGACAAAAATTGTTTAAACTCACATATTGTACGTTGTACGAGTAATCTTCTATAAACACACGGGTATATCTTCTAATCTACGAGAATATATGTAGTTCAGGCATATTGGCGTATGTTTTGATATATATTGGCATATATTGGAATCAATTACGACCTTCTGGTATAAAGAGTACGGTGATTATTGATATTTTCAATCTATTACGTCATCTTTTTTATTTTGGCAAATATTTTTGAGACTCATATTGTAATACGGGTAATCTTCTACTTACACACTGGCATATTTTCTAATCTGCAATAATATAAGTTGTACAGGAATGCATATATTGATTCAATTTATTTTGTTTTGTAAATTTGCTTACAAATGGGGCCAGGATGTTTTATTCCTCAGATCTGCCCGTGAAGATAATTTTGCATAGTGAGAACAGATATTCTTAAACTTCTCTTTAGGAGCAATAAATTTAATATTTTAACAGAATTTGCACATGATTGCGAATTATAAATGTCTTTATATTTTTTACTACGTACGAAGAACGGGTATGCTGCTAATCATAAATACAAACATAAAAATGTCTCATTAAATCGTGTGTCAAATCTGGTTTCACATATCTATTTCTGGTTTCACATAAAAATGTGCACCACAACTACAATTAATGGACATTGAAAACGATTTGATTATTATCGCGATAAAATGTTTGGAGGACCCTTCTCCCATTTTTGTATAAATATTTCAAATCATTTTAATTTCAAGACCTTCAATATCTTTAAATAAATAATTATTTCATACGGAATGTTTAATACAAACCGTATAACACAATTTCTGGAAAGCTATCGTAAACCGTTCTCAAGATATTGCACATTTTTCAAATAAATTTATCAATACATTACATATTATAAAAAATTACGTAAACGTCATTACATAGGTTGATATTCCATATGCAATATGAGACAAATTTATGGATCTATATAATGGACACAATATCATCTTAACTATATGAACAAATGGAATGAAATTTGACACTATTACTTCAATCGAACCAAGAGAAAACTATAAATTGTTCTAACATTACATTGTCGAAAAAAAAATGAAATTTCTTTATGTTGGATGACGTTGCAAAAATAGGAATTTAATATATAATATTTCATGCAAAAGCGATTGGTCTCACTTAAAGTGTGGTTACATGCGCTGTTCTAAAAATATTGAACGTTTCTGTTACACGTTTTAAAAAAAATCATCAAACAATAATAATGCTCACTATTATATAATGAGTGCATGATTTCCACGGAGTTCATTTCGAATACGTTTTGACACACCTCTGAATTTTTTTTTTTAATTCCATTTAGTTTTTTTTATTTATTTAACACTAAAATAGAAATTGGCTAAATTTTCATATCAATCGGATTTTAGGGGATTAAAAAAATTATCGCATAGTTTCAATCTTATCAACATTATAAAAAATTTAAACTCTACTTTTCAACTTTCTGAACTAATATCAACATCCATAATACGGTTGGTTAAATTTTGGACGAACTTTAAAAAAACTGATGTCAGCACCACATGACTTTCCTTATATAATGGAATGAATTTACAACTTTTAAAGTTAAAAAAAATTTTTATTCTTATAGTAGATACTTATATTCTTTCCACGATATTGAAGTTTCTTCAATTAGTCGTCATTTTCATTGATTTAGCATCATTTTTATCCATTTGGCGAGTTTTTCGGTAATTTAGCAACATTTAAAAAGTCATAAAGTTGAGGACATTTCACCAAATTCATCGCCAAAATCTCGCCAAGCGTTATGGACGAAGAAATAAGTTATTCTTACAGCAGATAAATGACTATTGGCGTTTAAATAAAAAAGTATTACTCAAAGTATCTTTTTTCATGAATGGAACGAGCTAGATCCACGAAAATGATGCCACCCAATTTATCGCAGGATATTACATATGAAAAGTGAACATGCTTCTCAATAGGGAATTTTTCTTTAATTTTATATGACTTTTCGATAGTTTTTTTGAAAAATGTACAGTATCTCGAGAACGGTTCATGTTAGCGTTCTAAAATTTATGTCAATCGTTTTCTAATGAAAAATTACATAAGAAATGTCTATTTGCGTAACTTTATTAGAGGTTTTGATTTTTTGACGATTTTTTCAAAATTTCACTCGAAAATTTAGGGAGTTCCGAACATGCGATATAAAAACAATAGGCTTCCAGTGTTTAAGAATTGTGATTTCTGTTCCAAATTTCGTTCGAATTGGTCCATTCGTTCGTCAGTTATCGTCTCCACAGACACACTGACACACACAGACATCACTTCAAAAATAGTTGATTCGTGATCTGGGATGCTTGAAACGTGCTCTCCCGTCGAAAACTCGAATTCGAATTTTCCAGCCCGTCACAATAATTTCCTTGTAGATAATGTATATAAGGAAAGTGAAAACTAGGTGTATGTATATAAAAAAGCAACATTTATTTTTATTTTACCACAAAGCAAATATTTCTGACGTGAAGTAATTAAATTCGACGACCACAACCTATATATTTCATCTTCCACAAATAAAAGTTTATTTTGGGGCCTTAGCTGATTTTAGGAATATTATTCACCCAAACAGCAAACGAATATTACCTGCCTGACTCCTGATTCTTTAATGGCACGTGACATTTTCAGTCCTTCTTACTTTAAAACTAGTTTTAAATTAAGTGATTCGCAGGTTTTTCTATCGTTGTTCTACCCATGCAGCGCTATATAATATAATAGCAAAATATAATATAACATAAATTTAAAAGTTTATTTTTTATAATTTTATTCACCTTTAAAATATAAAATATAATTTTCAGAACATATTCCTTTTATCGTATTAAAAATTTATCATTCTACATAGAAATAAACTATTGTAAAACTATTAATTAAAGAATAATTAATGGTAAAATTAAAATGTTACTTTAATTTGTAATTTTATTCACTTTTAAAGCATAAAATGTAATTTTATTCACTTTTAAAACATAAAAGATATTTTGCAGACCTTATTTTAAGTGAGAATACATGTATATCCTTGTTATATTATTAAATATTATAAAAATATTATTGTATTTTATACATATATATCTTTATCTCAAATCCCACTCAACTTTTAAAAATGAACTGAGATGTGAAATGCATTGACACAGATATAACTCTTTACTACCCCACAGTGGGAGCTTCAAAATACCTCAATCTGCTTGCACTGCTCTGCAAATACAGCCTAAGAAAAAATATTCCCAGATACGGATTCCACAATCTATATTCTGAACAGTTTTACAGTTTGGAGCAATACACGTTAAGTTAAAAATATCTTAGAAAAGTCCTGTATCGAAATGGTTTTGAAAGGCTGTTTCCGATTTCCTGTGAGAGTTCTGTCCAACCAGAAATCCGCAAAGCTCTAGAAAAGTTAGATTTTTTTAGAACAGGATTGTCCAATATGTGTTCAGCCATGGTAGGTATTTCGTGAGATAAGGAAAGGTGATTCCAGATGAAATACAGCTAAACAAATCTACAAAACTGAGTATATTGATCACTTCCTACGTTTTATTTTTAACTGAAAATATACCTGCCGTTGCTCAGAATTTAAAACGGTGAATTGTCGAATTCGTCCATTCAATTACCTTAAAAGTGTGATCGCGATTTACCACTTATCTAAAAATCTGATGTGTGCAACACATGACTTTTTTTATATAATGTAATGAATTTACTGCTTTTACAGTAAAAAAAATAGGTTTTCCTTATAGTAGATACTAATATTCTTTCCAAGATATTGAATTTTCGACAATTGGTCGTCATTTTCATTGATTTAGCTTAATTTTTACCCATTTGGCGAGATTTTCGTTAATTTGGCAACATTTCAAAAAGCGTTAAGTTGGCGACATTCCGCCAAATTCGTCGCCAAAAACTCGCCAAGCGTTATGGACGAAGAAATAAGTTATTCTTACAGCAGATAAATGACTATTGGCTTTCCTTATATAATGTAATGAATTTACTACTTTTACAGTAAAAAAAAATTGGTTTTTCTTTCTCTTGGAAAGATACTAATATTCTTTCCAAGATATTGAATTTTCGACTTTGTAATGAATTTACTACTTTTACAGTAAAAAAAAATTGGTTTTTCTTTCTCTTGGAAAGATACTAATATTCTTTCCAAGATATTGAATTTTCGACAATTTGTCGTCGTTTTCATTGATTTAGCTTAATTTTTACCCATTTGGTGAGATTTTCGTTAATTAGCCAACATTTCAAAAATCGTTAAGTTGGCGACATTCCGCCAAATTCGTCGCCAAAATCTCGCCAAGCGTTATGAACGAAGAATTAAGTTATTCTTACAGCAGATAAGTGACTATTGGCTTTCAAATACAAAAGTATTACTCAAAGTATACTTTTTCATGAATGGAACGAGCTAGATCCACGAGAATGATGTCACCCAATTTACCCCATGGTATTACGTATAGAAAGTGAACATGTTTCTCAATTTTTATTTTATATGACTTTTTGATATTTTTTTGAAAAATGTGCAATAACTCAAGAACGGTTCTTATTAGCGTTCTAAAATTTATGTCAATCGTTTTCTAATAAAAAATTACATAAGAAATGTATATTTGCGTAACTTTATTAATGGTGTTGATTTTTTGACTATTTTTTCAAAATTTCATTCGAAAATTTAGGGCTGTTCTGAACATTCGATTGCGTATAAAAAACAATTGGATTACACTGTTTATGGATTGTGATTTTTGTACCAAATTTGCTTTGAATCGGTCCATTCGTTCGTCAGTTATCGTCACCACAGGCTCACACACACACACACACACACACACACACACACACACACACACACACACACACACACACACACACACTCACTCACACACACACAAAGACATCACTTCAAAATGTTTGATTCATGATCAGCGATGCTGTCAAAGTCTGTTCAAAAGTCTGCAAAAAAGTCTGTTCCGTGTTCAGGGATGCTTGAAGCGTGCTCTCCCGTCGAAAACTCGAATTCGAACTTTCGACCCCGTCACAATACTTTCCTTATACATTATGTATATAAGGAAAGTAAAAATTGAACAAAAACTACGCATATACTCGAAATAGGCGCATTTGGGCTATGTGTGTTCATAGTGCGCTTCAGAAGCCACACGAAATTTGTTAATAAACTCCGGTTTAGCAGACGAACATCGGGAATCTTAATTTAACTTTATCTTGTTTAGGGGAACCACACCTTCCTCGATATTTATCACTTCTCTGCAAATGCAGCTTAAGAAAAATATTCCCAGATACTAAGTCCACAATCTATATTCAGAACAAACTTGAAGCTTGGAGATATACACGTTAAGTTTAAAATATCTTACAAAAAGTCACCTATCGGAATGTTTTTCAAATGTTGTTTCCGATTTCCTGTGAGAGTCCCGTTCAACCATGAACTTGCAAAACCTCTAGAAAAATTTAATTTTTCTAAAACAGGGTTTTCAAAATGTGTTCAGCGATCGTAGGTTTTCCGTGAGGTGATAAGAAAATGTGATTTACAATGAAAGACTGTTATTCAAATTTGAAAAACTTAGTGCACCAATCACTTTTCTACCTTATATTTATAACTGAAAATTTATCTGCAATTTCCCAGAATTTTAAACGGAGATTCATCGAATTCATTCACTTAATTTCCTTAACGTGCTTTTCCAGTAGACGTGATTTGTCATTTATTAATCATGAAACAAACAATCCAATTATACTATCTGGCTACACCTGCACAGCGCGCGCTATACGCATTAAATACTGTAATTCCACGCTAAGTTGACAACGTTAAAAGTGTACGATCAATCTCCATTTAATCACCGTTATACACCTAAATTGAAACTACTGTTTCAGAAAAAAGGGCTAACATGTAGAGTTAAAGTTTTATTTAAACTGAAATTTGAAGGAACGGGGACATATGACATATATCAAATTGTATATACATGTACATTTGCTTCACTTAAATTTGTTTCAATATATATTGATATACTAGCAGTATACTCGTGCTTTATACAGAATATATAATATAAAGGAACATTGTTATTCAAAACATTCAATTAAAATATATTTTTTTAATTCTCTCCAAGAAAAGTGCAAGAATTTCTGTAGTTGTTATACATCTTCCACATGAAAATAAACATTAAAATATTTTGTATTTAATTCATCTACATTTTTAACTCGAATTTCGCTCAAATTTAAAAAAAAGAACTGAGATGTGAAATTCATTGCAATACACACTGCTCTTTACTACCCTGTCGTGGGAACTGCAAAATATCTCAATCTGCTTGCACTCCTCTAAAAATAAAGCTTAAGAAAAAATATTCCCAGATACGAATTCCACAATCTATATTCTGAACAGGTTTTCAGTTTGAAGCAATATACGTTAAGTTTAAAATATCTTAAAAAAGTCCTCTATCGATATGTTTTTGAAAGGATGTTTCCGATTTTCTGTGAGAGTTCCGTCCAACCAGGAATGCACAAAACTCTAGAAAAGTTAGATTTTTCTAGAACAGGGTATTTCAAAATGCGTTCAGCGATGGTAGGTATTTCGTGAGATAAGGAAATGTAATTATCGATGAAAAATACAGCTAAACAAATCAAAAAAACTGAATGCACCTATCACTTTTCTACGTTTTAATTTTAACTTAAAATGTACCTGCCCTTTCTAGGGATTTAAAACGGTGATTCGTCGAATTTGTCTGTCTAATTTCCTTAAAAGCTTATTTATTTAATCAAATTAGCAAAAACTACACTTACACCCGAAATACGTGCATTTGGACTATGCGCAGACCAGGGTTCCCACTAAGTCAGGAAAAGAGGGTGAGAATTTCTCTCCTTCCAAAAAATTTTGGGATAGATTTTCTGTCATAAGGAGAAAAACTTAAAATTTCATATTTTTTACCATGCTAATTTAGAAAGTAATAAAAAAGAAAGCATTAACTGTAACTCATATTCTTCGGCATTTAAAATTTTTAATTCTTAAAACTAACATTTTTTTAACATTCTTACTAACATTCTTTTTAAAAATTAACTAGGAATCGTTTAAATATTAAGTAAGCACATTTTTGGAAATTTTATACCTCCCCTCCCCCCCAATTGTTAGCAAAAATACTCAAATTCCTGACTTCCCCCATGCTTACGTTATGATTTATTTGCTGACATAAAAACGTCTACATGGGTTATTTCATGTAATATGACTCGCATGCGAATTTACAATTTTTTTGTCTATAAACTGCAAAAGTGGAGGGCCGACTGTATTTACTTTATATTTTGATTTGTAAAATCATTTTATGATCAATTTTCATGCAGCAATAACAATCGAAACTTGACGATTTTTGATCGCCAAAGGCGAATATCAACGAAAACTATTTTACTAGGCAAATAGAATTAGGTAATAATTTTGACTTGATGTTTGAAAATGGATTTTTTTTTACAGTATTTTTTTTGCAAAACTTGCAGAACACAAGGGTTGCATCGTCCTTTTGCTGAATCTCAAGCCAGTCATGTGATTTAGCCATTTTGTTTGAAAATTGTCGACTTTTTTCTTTTTATTTTTAAAATAGACCTTTATTTCATAAATAATACGTTTGTAAAATAATTTTTTTGTATAAAACGCGAAACAATTATTAACACTGTAGTCGATGCAAACAGATTGGAAAAGATTGGTTTTAGGGGCATATATGGCCAATTTCACGACATTTTCGAGATTTTTGTAACCTGTAGACATAATGTGTACGAGGGAAAGGATTTTCGTCCGCGGAAAGAAGAAAATTTCTCGAGCAAAACACGAAAAATGCGGGAAGTACTCGGAAAGAGCATAATTTAAGTTCGTGAAAGAGTCCTAAAGAAAACAAGAAAGATCAATCATGCTTAAAGCATTGATTATGAAACACTTTCCCACTTCAATGCAATTTTATTTAAACAAGTCTAAAATTCAATACATTCCTCGGTAATATTTTGAAACTTATCACAATACTGCATTAATTTATTATATTTGAAAACTTAAACCTTCATCGAAAAAAATGAACTTCATTCAAATGACAGCATTGAAATATAAATTGCCTGGTTTAAACATCTCTAAAATGTTATACATTCCTCGGTAATAGTTTTAGAATTATCATAATACTATGATAATTTATTATATTTGAAAACTTCATCGAAAACAACTGAAATTAATTCAAATGACGTCATAGAAAAAATAACACGCCTGGATCCCTCAATAAAAACAGGATTTCATTCATGACATTCTCCAATTCAATTCATTCATCGCAATACTATAATAATTTATTAACACTTTACAACAAAGTTGAAAAGTGTTTATGACTTTGTTCATTCTGTCTGTCTGTCTGTCTGTCTGTCCATTAGCACGATAACTGCCGTAAAAATGACTTAATCAAAATGAAATTTTAGTATGTTGTTCAGACGGTCTATAGGACCTATGGGAATATAAATGAATAATATCACCCAATTAGTTTTGGATTGAACCCGGGTTGAAAAAATGGAATACATTGAGCCCTATGGGACCTAATTTTTCAAGCATTTTTTAAGCGGATTTAAAATTCACAAATTGCTTCGAAAATTTTAGGCAATATTCAAATTGTTCCATAAAATATATAAAAAAAATTTAGCGAAATATATTCAGTAGTTTTTTAAATAAAAATTAAAATAATAATAACACCTCTTATATGAAGCGATCACGTGTCCATGATATGAAACGATCACATGACCCACTTCAAAATGATATATGGCATCCATCTTGTCTCAAAATCGTGATTTTTAAAGTTCTTTCTAATTCATATTGAGTGTTGTATCCATCCTAAAACTACTTTATTTTGGCCTAAATTCTGTGCATCTACATACTTTAACAACGCAATGACAATATATTTCAGTTTAAATGCTCATACAAATTTGATTATTTCTACTATTAAGCCTATTTTTCACCTATGTAAAATGTAAACAGCAAAATATGTAGAATGAGTTGTATTAGAATCGCTGTAATTCTTTAACACAAAATCATTTAGTCCATGGAGTCTGCATGGCTGATATGAATGATTGAATTCATTGATTTTAGAAAGAGAAGGACGATAATTTTCGATGAAGTTTTACGCATAGAGTTTTACTTACTTGTAGCTCCATGGTCTTAATTTTTAAATAATATAAATTATTATAGTATTGTGATGAATGACATGAATGGGGGAATTATTTATGAATGAAATTTTGCTTTTATAGAGAGAGCCAGGCGTGTTATTTTTTCTATGACGTCATTTGAATGAATTTCAGTTGTTTTCGATGAAGTTTTTAAATATAATAAATTATCGTGGTATTATGATAATTCTAAAATTGTTACCGAGTAATATATCACATTTTAGAGATGTTTAAACCAGGCAATTTATATTTCAATGCCGTCATTTGAATGAAGTTCATTTGTTTGGATGAATGTTTAAGTTTTCAACTATAATAAATCAATGTAGTATTGTGAGAAGTTTTAAAATATTACCGAGAAATGTATTGCATTTTAGACATGTTTAAATAAAATTGCATTGAAGTTGGAAAGTGCTTCTTAATCAATGCTTTAAGCATGATTGATCTTCCTTGTTTTATTTAAACATTTTGTTTAAGACCATGGTGCTATAAAAATTTAAACTCTATGCTTTAAACTTCATCTAAAAAAATCGTCCTCCTCTTTATGAAATCAATTAATATTTCATTCATATCAGCCATGCAGACTCCATGGACTAAATTATTTTGTGTTAAAAAAATACAGGAATTCTAATACAACTCATTCTATATATTTTGCTGTTTACATTTTACATAGGTGAAAAATAGGCTTAGTTGTAGAAATAATCAAATTTAGATGAGCATTTAAACTCAAATTTATTGTCATTGCGTTGTTTCAGTATGTAGATGCACAGAATTTAAGAAAAAATAAAGTAGTTTTAGGACGGATACAACACTCAATATGAATTAAAAAGAACTTAAAAAAATCACGATTTTGAAACAAGATGGATGCCATATATCATTTTGAAGTGGGTCATGTGATCGTTTCATATCATGGTCACGTGATCGTTTCATATAAGAGGTGTAATTATTATTTTAATTTTTATTTAAAAAACTACTGAATATATTTCGCTGAATTTTTTTTATATATTTTATGGAACAATTTGAATATTACCTAATATTTTCGAAGCAATTTGTGAATTTTAAATCCGCTTAAAAAATGTTTAAAAAATTAGGTCCCATAGGGCTCAATGTATTTCATTTTTTCGACCCGGGTTCAATCCAAAACTAATTGGGTGATATTATTCATTTATATTCCCATAGGTTCTACAGACCGTCTGAACAACATACTAAAATTTCATTTTGATGAAGTCATTCTTACGGCAGTTATCGTGCTAACGGACAGACAGACAGACAGAATGAACAAAGTCATAAACACTTTTCAACTTTGTTGTAAAGTGTTAAAAAGCAAAATTTTATTTGATCGAATTTGCGACCCGCGCAAGCGGGGGGAGACACTTATAGTTTTCTATAAAATATCTCGCTAATTAGAAACACATAGTACTTTTAGTGTGCCCAAATCGCGATTGACTGCGATTCACACGTAGCTACGGAATCACGACCACGCGGCAATCGGCCCGCGTTTCGCAACGAGGCGACTGATCGCGATTTGCGATCGCGAAGCAATCGGCCTGATCCAACGGCCGTCGACGTCGTGGGACTGAAAGGATTCTAGAGAAGTCGCCAGAAATGGCGACTTACTGTAATAATTTTAGTCGCCAATGGCAACCTGGATACCGCGAATCTGCATCTCTAGTCATCGGGCATCGGGTTTCTCGCTATCCAATTTGAAGGAAAAAATAATTTTAGACCGGAACTGGAGAGACAGAAATCCTCGCGCAGTCTGAATTTTTACGCGAGATTTTTTATGGATTTCACGAGAATCTCGCGGGTTCGCGCTGAAATGGGACCCCTTGCGCGGACATAGTGCGCTTTAGAAGTCACACCGCATTTGTCAATAAGCACCCGCTTAGAAGATGCACATCGGAAATCTTAATTAAGTTTGATCTTGTTTAGGGGACCCACACCTTCCACGATTTTTATCGGCATTACTAGAGATTTTGGGATCCATCATGATTGAATTTCTCTTTTCGATGGAGCTTGCACGAGTCTTGCACGAAGATTCGGTGACTCCCAATATTGCCATCGTGACATTTCCATCTGATGATTCCGTCGCCAACTCGTCAATTTAAGGGTCGTACACCTTTCAGAGCAAAACTGTCAACTTTGGTGCCGTTTGTCTGAGTTTTTGTTTGAGCTTGTTTGGACTTTTGTAAAGCCTAAATTAAAATTGCCTAATATGTCTCTCAATGTTCATATTAAGTAGCATGGAAATTGTTTGATCCTCTCAAGAGCCATCAAGACGCCGAATAAATTAAAATATGTATCTTAAGAAATATTCATAATCACTCACAAATAATGGATCGGGCATCAGTAATTTATGATTAAATTGAAATAAATAAGTAATTTGTTAATAGCTATGATACAAATTTTTAATTCGCCATTTTGAATCGAAAATGAGTAACATATTGGTAAAAGTGTATGTTAATGTAGTGTAAATTATTCTATACGGGTTTAAATAAAAAAATATTGAAGAGCTATTTTAATTTCAATTTTCAGTATTCTTAGTTTACAATACTTTTTCGCTAGTTTCCGATCGACCTTTTAATAAGATCCTTTCCTTGGTCAGAACTCTCTGGAAATAAAAAGTACTGTGACCTGATTTGACTGCAATAATCTTTTCAAGTATCATTTTATTCGATCAATTTGTTCGAAATATATCACAGTAATGGATAATGCTTCTCTTTTAAAGAAGCATATCTGTCATAGAGGCATACAAAACTAGTAAATTCTTATTTGGTGAAAATCAAAACATGTAAATTGATCGAAATTCAAAAGTCATATTATATTACTAATTTGAATATATAACGTTTTGGCTGGATAGGTCGCATATGGTTTCCAGCGAGATTAGATAATCGCGTGGAAACTACAGTCTTACCTGCTACTAAAGATATGGTGGATTGTGTAGGGTCGGTTACAAACTCTACATAGAAGATAAACATATAAAAACAAAAGTTTCGGATAACTGCGAATGTAGTTAGAGCCTTCATTTTTAAGAGCTTTTGGCCTACATCTTTGAAAACTATATGCTAATCGATAACAGCAGACTTCTCAAAAATTTGTTAAGTCCCAATATATTTAGAACTTCACAAAAGTGACCTAACTCAATATCCTTAAACATTCTAAATCTAAAATCATAATTTGTTAAGTCCCAATATATTTAGAACTTCACGAAGTTCTGTACCTAACTTAATATTCTAAGTGACCTAACTTAATATTCTTAAATATTCTGAATCTAAAATTCTTAACCATCATGGAATCACATTATCTGCTCTGGATATGCACAGACCAAAATAAAATTATAATAAAAAATCTATTAACTGAATATGCAAAGCTTTTTCGCTGTATAAACTCAAATATTTGCTGCTTATAATCTATGACAATATACATAAATAACACTTAAATACCGCTTCGATATTTTATGCAAATAGAAACGCATCCTAACCAACCACCCCAAGAAAGCAAAATACTAATGATATGATGATTACCTCCAGGCCAGATATCTGATGCTATTCTACACATTCTGCACTTCTTGCATTTTCAATGAAATTACCACAAACTCGTAGATGGGGATCAAACTGCCAAAACGCTCGCTAAAGACACTCAGTTTAACACATTTTGTAATCAAAACGTCCGCCATGATAGCCTTGTGATTGAACTAATAAACGATAAGTTTACAGGTAAACATAACTTACCTGTAAAAAGAAACAACCTCTAAAAGTGGCCTGTAGAAGTAGCCAAATATTACCTGTAACGTAGAAATTAGAGAGAAAAAAAACAAATCATTTATTATGAAAACGCACAAATACAATTCCTTACAACAGTGAATTTTTTGTAAACATATTTATGTGGTGAGGTGAATTTTACACATAAATACAAAAAATAGAACACATAAATACACTAATGTTACTCACCAATAGTTCTACCCAGCTCAACAGCGTTATGTAAAATGGGGTCCGATTGGACCTAGTACATTGTATTCCCTAATTAAAGAATCACTTCCTTTTTGTGGCCACTTAGCAATTAATTTACAGAACACATGAAATCTCAATTAAAACACTAATAACAAATATACACCATTACAATCACTTCCCAATCACCTAAGCTTGTCCTCGGGGTGCAAGGTTAATTTTGCATTAATTTGTATGTTTTTTTATTATCCAAAAACTTGTACTTAATTACTTTTTAAGGAAAACAAAATATAAATTTCATTTGGGCAAATATCCCATGAAGCGTAAAGTTACCCTTAACACTGTAGATCACATCAACATATTGTTAGACATTACATATAAAACATTTAAAATCAAATATAATTTTCATACCTTCATTACATAAGAATGACTCTCAATGAGTGCTGGTAGCTATCTCTCTGCACATTGAAATGGGTGGCAAGATTAGTTGAAGGTTAGTTCATTATTGGCAGGTTCATGAAAAATCACTGTCAGTCTGAGCAGCTCGATTGAGGATAAGCAGGTGACTAAAGTTCAGACACGGATTATTCCGGATATGGGCTATCGTCAGCAGGATCAGACCGGCTAAGGCTTAGACAGGGAGTTCTCCACCTCCTAACGTAGTCTTACGCCCAGCGGCTTATAAAAGCTTGCGTACAGGCGCTACCACGTGTCAGGAGCAATTACGTTTCCGTAGAGGTTATCTGCCACGGACCTCACTGCATCAATTCGATGACACCCAGTTGACGTTCGTCTGCTGCTTAGGAGCCAGGGATAGATGCCCCTACAAAACTCCGTCCACGTACCTTCGTAGTGAAAGATTAGGCTAAATAATCGAAACCATTCTAAATAGCTGTGACTAAGCACTGCCTCAGCTGCAGCAATAAGAAAGCTGTTTCTGGAAAATATGCGCTACCCTAGAGTCTGTTACCCCTGGTTAGGTAAAGTGCGCCGGTTCAGTGAAACTTGCATGCACTGACGTCCAACAAGTGCCTTCTAGTGCCGCCTAACTTCGTTGCACGGATGCGTTCTTCACACAAGTGCTCAAAGGAACCCAGGAGATCTTTCTCCATGAGAATCAGATTGCGTCTGAACCTTTTTTATATTTTTCTAAAACTTCCCCCAATTCCCATTCGCTGTTTCCCAAGCGCAATAAAAAGGGTGGTCCAAAAATGCTTCACACCATTGGATTTCGAAGCAACGCTCATTTTTTATGCGCTCCAATAAAACACAAGAACCAGAGGCCTTTCTACAAACCAGGTGGTCCAAGGATCGGACCCCGACGCGAGCCACACCTGACAGGGCTATAAATTTTCAGAAATTTGTAGCTCAACTTTGACATTTTGCTGCAATTAATTCTCTAAATATTTACAATCCATGTCAGTGCGCATACAACCCAACGGCGCCAAAAATCCCAATTTCGTCTGTGCAGAGCCCCCCCCCCTCTCTCTCTCTAGCTATCTACATAATACAAACCATCATTGTATACATTTCAAATACATTACAATGCCCTTTTTTTCCCAGGGTTACGTATAAAAATATGGGATAGCTCTATCACATATTCACCTCCCTGAACAGAGAAAGAAGTCAAGCTAGGTTGATAAATTAAAACATTTTAATTTTCTGAATTTTAATTTCAACATTATTTTTTCTATACTATTATATTAAGTTCATATATTTTAAATCACGTATGTGGTTTATGAAATAAAATAACTTTTTCAAAGTCCCTAATATATTCGTAAATGCATTTTTGGCTTCCTTTCTTTCGACCCAGACCGTCCGACTTACCCTAAGGTATAGCATATCTCTTTGGACAAACGGAACAGTACCCACACTGTAATCTAGTGGGGACGATAACTACAGGGATCGTGCCCTTCTTACCCTTCCACCAACTTGTCCAAAGGACTTTTGGATCCACAGATAAAGTGCCCGTATTTTGCGTATACACGTGAAGGATTTGGGCAGAGACGGGACTTATCTCGCATCCTCCGATTGATATCCCAGTTACTTAACCACTGAGCTATTCTGCCTCTTGGTGTTCAGCTTATCAGAGTAAACAGATGCAGAAACAAATAGTTTTCTGATAGCCATTACATCACATAGTTTTTACTTCAGATAGAAGAGGAGAAAACTAGTAGAAGATTGCCCGGAAAAAAAATAATCGGCTCTGGTTAGACCTGAACCAACAACCTTTGAGTTCATTGTCCATCATCTTTAACTATTGATCTGCAGAGACATATTCCTAACGTTCTTTTGTTACTGAAGTTCTATGGAATGTGAATGAAAAATGGCTGTACAACTGTTGGATTTCAAGGGTTATTTAGATTGTGGCACCTTATCCTGAGGCAACTTATCCTGTGGCATATTTTCCTGTGACAATTTAGCCTGCGATAGCCAGCATACTTATGTTGTAAACAAAATTATACTGTAAGCACAAGCCCAACATATATTCATGATACATAGGCCAGTTTGCTAATAATTAGTATTTAGAAACTTAGGGCTGCATTAGTACATTCAAAATGGGCCAACAATAACTGTAAATACCGTTCATTCTAGCAATTAAATTTTCCAGCAGTAATATTCTACACAGTTAGTTCTTACAGTTTAATATCCCATTGCACTAAGAGTAAGCATTATTGAGAAAATATTCATTATATTGTGTTCAATCATATTCCACGTTATACCAAACAATACATAAAGCACGAAACGTTAAATGCACTGACTAAACTATTGTAATCATGTATATTAAAATTCACTTTAAATCCATTAAGTCTAATGCAATTCAGTATATGTAATTTTATCAAATTCACTAAAATATTCTTGAATGGAACCCAGATGAGGAACAAACTTATAAATATGTCTGAAATCTCAGAATTTCTATTAATAAGTTCCCAGATGTATGGTATAATATTGTATATACCGAATCTGACAACTCCTTCTGGGGATGTGACTTGTGAATGTATTAAGATACTAAATAAGTTATTAGTTTAGAATGTATTCGAATAACATGTTGGGGATGATAAATTTAAGTAAATAGTATGTATATTAAGATTAATCTCTGTCAAGAATGTACCTGCTCTAAGTGAAATAAAACGAAGTTTAACAAATAGTTCAATAAGATTATAAAATGATGTACTTCCCAGTGATATAATATTAGATATAATATGATTGTTATCAATATACAGGATGAATTGCACCTAATCTGCCAAACAAAATGGGTTGATAGAAAAGCCCATGTGCAGTATAAAACATCATGCCGCCCAAGCGGAGAAGTGGATAGCGTCTTCGGCTGCTGTCTTGAGGGCTCGGGTTCGAATCCCGAATAAGGCATGGATGTTTCTTGAGGATAAAGTCAGTCTTCCGACTTCTGGGTCCTCGTCAAAATGTGAAGCTGCACCCCCTCCGACCTTCGTCAGTGATGCGTTCTTGTAATAAACTTTGTTCTCTCGTCTTGTGTCTTTTATCGTTCTTTCCTTCTTCCTGCGTCACTGGTCTTGAATCGGCTCAGCGGAAACAGGAGGTCATCAGTAACAACAACAACATAAAATACCATAGCAACCCTGTCCTATCTCTCACTTGTCTTTAGTTCGCCTTTAGTTCAGGAGAAATTTAGCTTTTTGTTTGCAATACATCACCTATCTCTAACTGTTTCCAAATTATGGTGTAAAAAAGGAAAGTCCGAAATAATCCTAATTTGTGAGGTTTCTAACATATGCATATCCGACAGAGTTCATATGCAGATAATGGCGGATTTCTATACTTTTCATTTATGCAGCATCGTTTCATTTGCCGTATGTTCGTCGAATGTCTACATCGACGAACGCCGATTTCACTGATGTATTTCAAACAAAAAGCTAAATCCCTCCTGAACTAAAACACCGATACGGTTTATTTTAGGCTCATTCGAAATCTGGTGGAATGAGAAAGATTTGGGTAAATTTGACCGATTGTATCTAGAAGAGTTTATGCGATAAAGTCCGTTACAAAATGTTAGCAAAATTTGGATTTTGCACTTCTCCAATATTTCAGCACTTGTAGCTCACCGTTAAATCCAGATATCCTGATCTAAATGGAGCCATCTTATATGATTTTTTCTGCTCTTTCCAATTATGTGCTTAATTTTAGTGTAGACCTTTAAGAAACCTCACAAATTTGGGTTTATCAGACTTCACGCACTTTCCTTCTATCCACCATAACCCGGAAACGGTTAGAGATAGGGCAGGGTTTCAATGGTGTTTTATAATGCACTTGGGTTCTTCATCATCCCCTTTCGTTTGGCAGATTAGATGCAATTCACCCTTATATGTTTTTAAACGTATTGAGCTTTATTTATAATACATAAATCAGTAACTATAATGTAATCGAAAACTGAAATATGTTAAGTTTCTAGAAATAAACCTCTAAATGAATTAAATGGATTAGATAAGGGTATATTTTCGGCTGAGTCTGTCTGTCTGAGATTTTTAAAATGTAATTGTTTGCGACCCTAAAAAGACCCTCTCTGTGACTTAAAACGTTAAATTTCTTGACACTTATCACAGTATCGACCACGGGAAATAAACTTCTTTCTCGGGGAAAAAGTGTCTATAGTCATCAGCAGAATGAAGCTGTAGTGGTGGTCCATTTTCATGAAGTGGATAAACGTCAGGGGGATCTATGCCGGGAATGACTGACTTCTTTTTTTTTACATGGATCTACGAAAGTAATGTCACGGAAAGGTAGGAACATATTTTACTGCAAGACCCTATCTTTTAGTGTCACACGATTCGCCATCTTTACAAATACTATTAATTGTTTGGGGAAATTATATGTAGAATTTATGCTTTCATTGATTTTAAAACTAGATACTTGTATTTCTTATATACAGGGAACATACTTTAAACTTTCCCTGATAAATGGTTTTCTGTTTTCAATTGATCTTAAAACTAAAACTTCTAATATACAGGGAGCATAATTTAAACTTCAATGAATAAATGTTTATTTTATATTTAGTTTATGTTTTTAAATAATACAATTAGCACTCCGTCGTGCCAATTTATTCAATTGCAAATTATAAAATATTTCAAGAATAGTAAATTTATATCCACCTAGATGTGAGCATGTACTCTTCATGCTTCTAATAAAATTATAAGATTGATTTATTACCTCCATTTATTCTATCACCGCCGTATTTGATGAAAAAACATCGAAAATTAATGATAAAAATTAATTTGCTTTCTTCGACAGATATGAAGTAAACCTGATTTACTGCTGTACAGAAGTTTATTGCCTATTTAAACATTTAATAAAAAATGTTTCGATTAGATATATAAATTTTTAAACTTAAATCTACCTTTATATTTAGAAAACATTTCTTGCATTTACATTTTTATAACATTGCCTTAAATTTAACAAATATTATTTTCAAATAACTTTCAAAGCAAATATTTATATATTTATCATATTTGATACTTCTTCAGTCTTATTTAGGTTTAATTGCACTATTTAAATTATGCGTACTTAATCGTGGACTTTTAAATTAGCGTGCATGTGTAATTTAACGAAATATTTATACAAAAAAGGATTTCAAATTATTTAAAGTTTCCAATAGGCTTATAGAATCTAATTAATATGTGCAATCGTTTTACTTTATTAATATTTCAGCGTCATGTTTTAATAGATATCTCTAAAATCATGTATTTACCAAATTATTATATTTAAATACTCTGTAATCATATCTAACATTTATTTTCCAAGCTTCCATAATTCAAATTACTTAAATGTCCCCATTCTTATGACCCTTAATTTAATAGGAATTTATCAATTAAATTAATAGTGCATATCAAATTTCATATATTGAACTATATAATGTAAATTTTATGAGTCTTTAAATGTATTGGCATTTAATCTTTAATTGTATTGGCATTTAATCTTTAAATGTATTGGCATTATTGAAAGGCATTGCCATAACTGAGACATTTCATCTATGAACTTCCTGTAGTTCTATCTAACTATTTGATAAATACCAAATTTGGTAAAATTATATTGAATATATATGAAGCATAGAAAAAGGTTTATACTTTAAAAGTATATGCACAGAACTCGCCTATAAAGGATGTTCCTAATCATTCCGCTTTAATGGCAGCAATAATATTTGCTATGTATCACATTTTTGAGAGCGTCTATGGAGACCACCAAATCCATCATCAGTCGTGATCTCGAAAGAGGATAGAAAAGCTGTAGTACATAGAAAGCTTTCTTGCTACAATTGCAGATATATGTTATTTTATTCAAACAAGTACATAATAAGTAGTTATAAAAGGCCGGTTCACCGGCAGATCGGGGAGGTGGCTCAGTAGGAGAGGTCCTCTTTGGGAGGAGGGTCCCTCTTTGGGAGGATGCCTCTCTTGAGCCACCTCCCCTCTTTGGAGTGTCTTCCCTCTTTTGAGAGGAAGCTCCTCTCAGAGGGTCTTGAGACCCCCAGGAGGGAGGATGCCCCCCTCCCCTCTTTTGGAAGTTTGGTGAGGCGGCACAACACCGGATGCCTCTTTTGGAAGAGGGCAATTGCGAAGTCTTTCACAGTATTGTGAAAGAGGCCTGATGACTCATACGGAGTGAGTTTCACTCCGAGTCTTGAGAGGGAATGTCACAATCGATGACTGACCTTTGACCTGAGGAAGTGGTTTCAAGGGATTTCGCAATCACACAATCTGGAAATGACGTGTCGCGCCTTGGAGCTCCTTAGCACACGTCCTCCCTCTCTGCTGGTCAGCGACAGAGTGAAAGATCTTATCAGCGTGACGTAGTTAAAGCGCCCTCTGGCGAATTTTAATGAAGTGCTGCCATCTATCGGCATTTTTTTTCCAAAAGAATTTAATGTTTCACTGGTCAGGAGCTGGATTCGATCTTGGGTCCAGCCGATTAGAAGCCGCGCGTCTTACCGCTGTGCCAAAGCACCCGTGCTTTATAGGAAGTTAACTTCGAAGTGTACCTTATCAGCGGAAGCTAGATTATTTTTCAAAGTTCATTCGAATCGCTCGGTGAATAGCGATGCACTTTATAAAAGGTGCGTTTTAAAACAGAATGCTACGGAGTGAATATAAATCTGTGTATTATAACATTATGATTTTTTAAAACAAATGTATACACAAACTTTAAAAACACGAATGTAATAATTAGCTAAAATTGTATTCAGTGGATTTTTTTTTTTAAAAATAAATCTAACTATCAATACGATTTTTATAATAATAACGAAATAATTTCGAATGTTTAAAAACAAATTGATTACGGATTTCCAATGAACACACAAATTGTGTTCAGTGAATACCATTCAACCCTTTTAACACTTAAAAACATGAATGTAATACATAGCTGAAATTATGTTTTGTGAACAGGATTCGACCCTTTCAAGTGTTGTGTATCTATAATCAAATGTATACACAAACTTTAAAATAGCGCATTTAGTTAAAATGAAGTGAACAAGATTTCACCATTCTAAGTGTGTGTGTATAGCAATGTGGATTTTTTTTTTTAAAATAAATCTAACTATCAATACGATTTTTATAATAACAACGAAATGATTTCGAATGTTTAAAAACAAATTGATTACGGATTTCCAGTGCACACACAAATTGTGTTCAGTGAACACAAAAATTGTATTCAGTGATATATAGCAATGTGGATTTTTTTTTTTTTTTTAAATAAATCTAACTATCAATATAATTTTTTTTTAAATGATTTGAATACACCCAAGTATAGTTACGCATTTTCAAAATGGTGTTAAGTGAATAGCATTCAACCCTTTATGTGTTGTGTATCTAAAAACAAATTTATACACGTACACAAACTTTAAAAACATGAATGTAATACATAGCTGAAATTATGTTTTGTGAACAGGATTCGACCCTTTTAAGTGTTGTGTATCTAAAAACAAATGTATACACAAACTTTAAAATAGCGCATTTAGTTAAAATGAAGTGAACAAGATTTGACCATTCTAAGTGTGTGTGTGATTTTTAAAAAATAAATCTAACAGTATATAACAAAATGATTTTTTTTCTTTTTATAGAAATAATAATGAAAATTAGAACTCACGGAACGACGTCTTCACTACCCGCTGGTCAAACTTCAAATGAGTGATACACTCTCATTACGCTATTAAAAATTAGATATTATCTATAATGACGTCAGCAGTATGAGGTGTTGCCACCTATTTTTTCAAATAATATATTTTAATAGTTGGATACTTCAAGGGTCTGATTTGGTACACGTAATCTGAAATACATCATTTTAATGATATTACGCATTGAATATGATTCGGCCATTTTTAAAATGGTGGATGTAATTGAAATATCGAAGTTTAGAATTTAACAAACTAACGAATTTTCACCCCCAAAAATTTTAGCATTCAGTTTAAATAAAACCCAATGAATATGATATCACCATTTTAACATCGTAATTTTACTACCATTATAGAACTTAGAAGTGAGTGTACATTATTTTTTTCAGGACACCAACACATTTTAAAATCCATTGAATAGGAATAGACCATTTTGCACATACATGTACCTAGATTTCAACACCCGGTATTAAAACCTGCTAAACATGAAACGAGTAAGTATTGTGTGAGATTTTATCACACTAACTTTCAAACTTTTTAAATTTTTAAAAATGTCCGAAATAGTTGTATTTCATTGGTAGACATAAATTGTATGGAACACATTTTTATGAAAAAAATATCTGTTTCGACAGCTTTTAAAAATAGATTTCTACAGTTGTACACTATGGTTCTAGAATTTTCTAAATACGAATCGACTGTTTGAACTACCAATGGTGGTTTTACCCATGCAAATATTTACAGGACAAATATTTCAATGAAACCGAACTTAGTTGAAGTTTGAATATTTAGAATCATTTCATATAATTTTTATATTCACATTGAAAATAGTTAACAAAATTGGAACTCACGGAGCGACAACTTACTGTCCACACTCCAAATGAGTGATACACTCTTATTACATTATTAAAAATTAGATCTTATCTATAATGATGTCATTATGTTGCCGTATTGCCACCACACAATTATTCTTTCCAAATTATGCATTTTTTCTTTTTTCTTTTTAATAACTTGCTACTGTCTTATGCTATCCATTTTTTTTATTTTTTTTTCATATAAGCAGATATTCCATATACCTTCTAAATGTTAAGTTATAATTTTAAAAAAAAAAGCATTAGAGGTGTATTTTACGTCTGAATTCGTCCAAGTGGAAATCCGACAATTGCAAATGCATGATTGCATCCTCACATTTCAATAGACACCACTAAAATGTGTGGATCTTATTTTGAAAAAGCTGCTCTCAGAAAGAATATGTATATGAATACATATTTTCCATAAATATACCCCCTCCCCCCACAATACACACAACATGCAGGCCAAAGACTCACCCAAAATACATTCCAAATCGGCTCTATAGCTTATCGCGCTTATCAGTGTAACAGATAGTGACCCAAAGTTCATGTTCGCAAAGCGAGTTAATTGCAATGTTATTGTTTTAAGCAGTTCCCATATTTAAATGAAAAATTTATCAAATTATACAACACATACAAGAGCTGGAAGATCTTAGCATTTCAATATTATAGAATACTCACGAATGTTTTTTTTTCCCCATTTAAAATTATCAAATTTTAATGCAATTTGACAAAAATTGCACAATACTTAGTGTATGACTATCAAATAAGAGCTAGGTTTTATTGTTACAACAACGTTTAAGATCATTAAACGAGTATATATATATATATATATATATTTTTTTTTTTTTTTTTTTAAAGAAGAATAGTATATAACTTACTGTTTTTAAGGATAGGTGATTGTTAACATTGAATTTAAATGAATGAGTGACCCTCTGAGACAAGTACAGTACATTGCAATAACATTAAAAAATATGAAAGATATGCAATTAACACCTTAAAAGAAACATGTAATGAGTTTTGATATCTTAATACGAGACATTATTGACATGCACATAGAAATGTCACAATTTTGTGGCTGTAGGTGCTCCATAAGACCCCTCTGCTCTTAATAAATGATCCCATTTGAATGTACATATTTAACAACACACAGAAAATGACAGGACCACAACAAAATTTTACACCTATTACAGAATAACTCCCAACTTCGTAGATTTTTAAGAAACTACAGTCGAATTTTCACCGATTCTTGGAGATTGAAACACAGCATTGTTTATGAATCTTCATACTTTAGAGAATGGAACATAAATTAGCATTTATTTTGAATGAATTCAGAATTTTGACATTGATTATAAATTTATGATTTAAACTCTGTAAAGTGTAAATATCTTTTGTCATGAAACTCACACTGTAGACATTTGATATGATTCGAATAAATCTATTTTTAATTTTTTATATTTTATTTTAAAAAGTGAGATTAGTAAACCTGTTACACTTGAATGCATAGATACATAACTCACAACAATATAACATTTCTTAAATGGAACATGCTAAAAAAAAAAAAAAAAAAAAAAATTAGCTAATGAGTATAAATAAGGAATTCAATTTGAAAGATAAAAACCATTTAATGAATCTATTATTAATGAAATACACATTAACCATTATCACTTGTACATTTAAACAAATAAGTTAAAATAATTTCCTTATCGCACTTTCATAGTCCTCTGATTTGAATGACTCGAAAAAATTTCTATCATAGCAGTAAAAGACTTCTTCACCACGCAACAAAACTTTCTTAGCAATGTTATTAATGTCAAGATTTAGAAGTACTTGTTCAGACACTCTGTCAAACATTTGTAATGGAGTGCTGTAAAGACATTCATGGTAACTTAAATCTTCAACTTGACCAACACAGCCAACACATTTGAAAAGTTTTCTTACATGACACATGATGTTGTCATGAATACAAGAGATTAATTGTTCGAATGCAAAATTTTTGTCACAAATAAGTGATGGTAGAAAGGTTATAGTGTTCTTTATTTTTAATATTTGAGCAGGAAGCCACTCTATAAATATACTTTCTCGAAGATGTATACTAATGTTGTTAACACTATTCTGTAAACATGCTATTTGATTTTTATCTAAGGTAATATGACACTGTGTTAGACAAAATTTTGAATCATATAATTGAATTATTTTCTGCAGATGCAATTTTCCGTTGTCATTGAAACAGAACAACTCATTGCGACTGACGAAAGAGGTATCTGCATATAGAATATTGAACGACCACAATTTTTGAGAAAATTCACTCCATGTAGCCGGTGACAGTGTAACACCTTCACGCGTAGGCTGTAATTCATTTCGATCGTTAGAGAGATATTTCCATATATACACTTTTAACTTCCCATGACGAAGTTTCAAATACACATACACATTAGAACCTAAATGCCAACGACGGAGTGCATCTTGCATAAAATCTGAAGAAGTAGATTCAGTCGAAACTGATTCTGCATTGGAAGATAACAGTCCACTATGTGTTAGAGCACAAGAAAGCAGATCGAGTTTTCAACCTCGGTGAGAACTTGTGAATTGACAACGGTAGATGTTTCTGCTGGGGTTTTGGAAGACATAAGATAGGTTTCTAACCAATCCACAGCAAATTTTTGTGAGGGTGAATTAATCACATCTGAGACAATGTCCACAGATTTTGTTTCTTCTAGGGCAGGAACAGTCAACTCCGCACTATTTACACTAGAAATTATTTGCTCGAGTGATGGCATACTTTGAATTTTAGACATTCTTTTTAGATAGTAACATCCAACTACGACATTCACAGTATAAGATTTATTTTTAAAACACTAACATCTTAAAACATTATAATTCTGTCACAGCTATGAGCGAAGCAAACCTATCCACACAACGTCCAAAGTTGAAATGACTTATCAAACAACTTCATAAGTATAATCACGTAACCTAAATCGAGTGTCGTGTGCAAACAGATCACATAAGATATGAAGTGATTAGAACTTATAATTTTTAATGAATCGTACAACATTAGATTGTGGTAAATACAATTGTTATCTACATGAGAAAATTTCTATATTTCTAACTATACTTGGGTGTATTCAAATCATTTAAAAAAAAATTATATTGATAGTTAGATTTATTTAAAAAAAAAAAAAAAATCCACATTGCTATATATCACTGAATACAATTTTTGTGTTCACTGAACACAATTTGTGTGTGCACTGGAAATCCGTAATCAATTTGTTTTTAAACATTCGAAATCATTTCGTTGTTATTATAAAAATCGTATTGATAGTTAGATTTATTTAAAAAAAAAATCCACATTGCTATACACACACACTTAGAATGGTGAAATCTTGTTCACTTCATTTTAACTAAATGCGCTATTTTAAAGTTTGTGTATACATTTGATTATAGATACACAACACTTGAAAGGGTCGAATCCTGTTCACAAAACATAATTTCAGCTATGTATTACATTCATGTTTTTAAGTGTTAAAAGGGTTGAATGGTATTCACTGAACACAATTTGTGTGTTCATTGGAAATCCGTAATCAATTTGTTTTTAAACATTTGAAATTATTTCGTTATTATTATAAAAATCGTATTGATAGTTAGATTTATTTAAAAAAAAAATCCACTGAATACAATTTTAGCTAATTATTACATTCGTGTTTTTAAAGTTTGTGTATACATTTGTTTTAAAAAATCATAATGTTATAATACACAGATTTATATTCACTCCGTAGCATTCTGTTTTAAAACGCACCTTTTATAAAGTGCATCGCTATTCACCGAGCGATTCGAATGAACTTTGAAAAATAATCTAGCTTCCGCTGATAAGGTACACTTCGAAGTTAACTTCCTATAAAGCACGGGTGCTTTGGCACAGCGGTAAGACGCGCGGCTTCTAATCGGCTGGACCCAAGATCGAATCCAGCTCCTGACCAGTGAAACATTAAATTCTTTTGGAAAAAAAATGCCGATAGATGGCAGCACTTCATTAAAATTCGCCAGAGGGCGCTTTAACTACGTCACGCTGATAAGATCTTTCACTCTGTCGCTGACCAGCAGAGAGGGAGGACGTGTGCTAAGGAGCTCCAAGGCGCGACACGTCATTTCCAGATTGTGTGATTGCGAAATCCCTTGAAACCACTTCCTCAGGTCAAAGGTCAGTCATCGATTGTGACATTCCCTCTCACGACTCGGAGTGAAACTCACTCCGTATGAGTCATCAGGCCTCTTTCACAATACTGTTGTTGTTGAAACCCAGACCGTCCGACCTACCAGAAAGGTGTAAGGTAACTGTTTGGACGGTCGGGAAGTGCCACCCAATTTAGACCGGAATCCAGTGGGGGAGGCATCCACAGGGACCGTACCCTCCTTCCCCTACCACCAACCTCTCGGAAGGACTTTCGGACCCACATGTTTAACGTGATCGTACTCCGCATGAACACGGCGGCAGTTTTGGCATTGGCTGGAATCGAACCCGGGCCTACCGAGTGCAACTCCAGCGCGCTAACCAATGGGCTACCGCGCCCTTTCACAATACTGTGAAAGACTTCGCAATTGCCCTCTTCCGAAAGAGGCATCCGGTGTTGTGCCGCCTCACCAAACTTCCAAAAGAGAGGAGGGGGGCATCCTCCCTCCTGGGGGTCTCAAGACCCTCTGAGAGGAGCTTCCTCTCAAAAGAGGGAAGACACTCCAAAGAGGGGAGGTGGCTCAAGAGAGGCATCCTCCCAAAGAGGGACCCTCCTCCCAAAGAGGGCCTCTCCTCCTGAGCCACCTCCCCGATCTGCCGGTGAACCGGCCTTTTATAACTACTACAAAAAGAAATAAATACCAAATTTGGTAAAATTATATTGAATATATATGAAGCATAGAGAAAGGTTTATACTTTAAAAGTATATGCACAGAACTCGCCTATAAAGGATGTTCCTAATCATTCCGCTTTAATGGCAGCAATAATATTTGCTATGTATCACATTTTTGAGAGCGTCTATGGAGACCTCCAAATCCATCATCAGTCGTGATCTCGAAAGAGGATAGAAAAGCTGTAGTACATAGAAAGCTTTCTTGCTACAATTGCAGATATATGTTATTTTATTCAAACAAGTACATAATAAGTGCGAAACCGGTCCATAGTTTCTGACATCAAAAATGGGAATCTGTGAATGGGAAAAGTCTACTGTGAAGTACACGACGTCCAACTGTGTCAGAGAATAAAACCTGACATATGGCATTTTCTACTGGATTCTAACATCGCATATACTGTTGTAAGATCGGGCACTACCATGCGACAGATGTGACTGTAGTAAAGTGCAGTTCTGCAATTTTACAGTCCAATTATCGGATTTTTTTACGTCTACGTCTCAACATTCCATTGATATGCCTTTCTCATCACTGTACTTGCATTTTGTCCAGTGCACTGTATTAATTTTAAGGTAAGAAAATGTTGCTTTTATAATACCACGCATCTTTTGTCTCTCAAGTCCGGTGACAAGGCACTTCTGTGAAAAGGCACCATAAGAGAAAATAATCACATTTTTGATTCAATGTTGATTCTTCACCGGTTACAACACCAGGTTCAAAGCATATATCTAATTGCGTTCAAAACTGGGAAATTCAGAAAGTATAGTAGCAATGAAAATATTTAAACTTCGACATTGTTATGGCATGCGAGTATATTGAAACATAATATTCCGAATGTTTCGTCAAGTGTATAATGTTCCCTACGCACGTCTGGGAAACATAAAGTTAAATGGTTTCTAAGCTTGGAGAGCTTTGTTTTTCCCAAAACAAGACAAGTCATTATCCTATATTTTTCAGTTGCATTAAAGTTAGTATTCTGTTGCATCTCAAGGAAATGTTTTGTAGTAAACATTAGTGTTCTACTAAGAATGCATCTCTATATTAAGTAATAAAAAACTTGATACTCCTGCTATATCAACTCTAATAATAAATAAATATTTAAAGTAAACATGCTTACAAAAGTTATAGAGTGCACAGCATTATTTAAAAACGATTGACATTATAGCATTTTTTAAATAAATCAGGCAAAGAAATATCCATCACGACCATGAAAAAGTGTTTCAAAAGAAATTATCAAATGCAAAAATAAGATTTTTTTTTATCAAAGAATAGGGTTAAAATAGTTACTGTTTTTTTTTACAGTTTTATCGTATGCTCATATTACTTCCACTCTACGCGTCCTTTTTCTAATATTTTTTACCACAATGAAAACATTCTTGGAAGCAACCTTCCCCTAAAGTAGTCTGAAGTTTTAATGGGTTTATTTGTGGAGGAGAGGCTTTCAGCGTATATCCCTTATATATATAAAATACAAATATAATTTATATAATAAAAGGAATAAATTATATTTATATGATTTATAAATTATAATAAGTATAATATAGAAATACTTTACTTATATTGAATGTAACTAAGAACGTAACTAAGAATGTAACTAAGAACGTAACTAAGAATGTAACTAAGAACTTGAATGTAATTTAATGTAACTAAGTTGTTACATTAAATTAAATAGTATACTTCATATATCGTATGTTTGGTATTAAGATAGCGAAATGCAAGATAAAAAGTGATAGAAATCTAGTTGTCATTGAAACAGTATCACATGCAGGAAAAATAGCTGAAAGCAAAAGGTGTATTGAAGCAAATGGTGTATTGAAGCAAAAGGAGTCCTGGCGTTCTTTATTCGTATAATCGCAAAATGATTGTGTGTGGAACAGTTCCCTTTACACTTTTCCATTTCAAACCAATGTTTAATAAATATACAGAAAAAGGGGTTGGATTCAGATTATCACGATTACAGAAAAAGGGGATTTTACGCCTTATGTACTCATAAGCTTATTTAGGAAAAACAGTAGGAAGTCATAGAGAATGACTAACAATAAAATCTCCTTTAAGCTCTTTTAACAATAAAATGAATGGTAGAGTGGAACAGCTTGCATTTCTCGCAAGCTAGTGAAACAGATTTAAACATCACAAAATTGGCGACGATTACCAAGGTCTAGCAACATTTTCGTCCAGCCTGAAAAATCATTGAGTCAAAGATATGAGGAAATTTATGTTGATCCGCCATCTAAAGGTAATTCAGTAAAAAGAAAATATCAACAGTCAGTACATTCAGCACAAAAAATGCCATGAGCGGTGGCCAGCAGTATGCTCATCTTATGAAATGGGAAATTTTATTTGGGATTTGTGTTACATAAGGGAAGGTCTGAAACTGATAAATCAGAAGTAGAGTATTTTTAAGGAATCATGTATGATAGTTAGCCTACATATTTTGAGAACATACGACTAATAAACACGCAAACGCACTGTGCACTCTTGGAAGCTCCTCACTCTTACGCTACATACAGTCTAATAGTAGGCATTTTTGTTATTTTCGATTTTCCAATTAGCTTCTTTTTCAAGTAACATCACGTTCACGGTCTTGTGAGTGCAATAAAGTTTTTTCTTTATATTTTATGTTATTTCTACACAATTTAGAACTACAATACAGCTACAGTCCTTAAACATCAGTTATGTTTCCACCGTTTCTTGTTTTCACACTATAATGGGGGCATAGTTATGTTTAAAATATTTCACATTTCATACCGCGTTAATTTTATCTTTGACAACGTCGGATATACTGGCTTGATACACAATATTTCCTATTGCCCTATAGCCTAAAAATGAATTAATGTAAAAATGTCATAGCATTTATAATGTAACATATACTTCTGTATATTCTTAGTAAATATGGCACACATATACATTTTTGTGTTCTTCGCTGAATTCCATCGATTCTCTCAATACTATACAAAAATTCCAGAATAAAATTACCAATATTGTATGATTAAAATTTTATCATTGACACCACATGGCGTTCGCTATTGCTTTCATCAACTTCAATAAGGCACTTGCCTTAAGTCACTAATGTTCGCGATAAAACTATTTAATCTAATAGCATGGAAAAAGCGTCGCATGACTCCACAGATTTGGTCAAATGATTGATGGACAGTTTTCACGCATTTGGAGTAGACAGCAATGTTCTAACAAACATGGCATGGTGGCTTTATAATGAATGTTATACACGCATATTGGAATCTGAAACTGCTTGTAATGCTATCAGAAATGTAATGTCATTAATGTACCGCGTCTATGGGTTACATCATCATACTAAATGTCTGCAGTATGGAATGAACATTGATCAATGACCTGCATATTAGGAATTTCAGATATTTAATATATTGTAAAATAATAAAACATGTACTCCGTCTTAAGATTATATATTTTTAACATTTTACAACACAGTTGAAAAGTGTTTATGACTTTGTTCATTCTGTCCGTTAGCACGATAACTGCCGTATAATAGACTTTATCAAAATGAAACTTTAGTACGTTGTTCATAAGGTTTGTCGGACCTATGGGAATATAAATGAATAATACCACCCACTTAGGTTTGGATTGAACCCGGGTTGAGAAAATGAAATACATTGAACCCTATGGGACCTAATTTTTCAAACATTTTTTAAGCGAATTTACAATTCACAAACCGCTTCGAAAGTTTTAGGAATAAGGAAAGTTCTAGGAGTTATAGTATATATATATATATATATATATATATATATATATATATATATATATATATATGTGTATATATATATATATATATATATATATCTTACGGTTGCAAATTAATTTTATTAATGAAATGTAAAACCAAAATATTAAAAGTCAATTCGATTTATTTTTATAGAATGTAATATATTAAGAAATAATTAACAAGTACACAATGCATTCTATTTTTATACAAATAAATTGTTTATGCTATTAATATTCAGTTAATTTAATACCACACATATATTAAGGCAGCAAAAATAATTCTACTAATGAATTTTAAAATCAAAATATTATTCTGGAAATGCACTATATAATGAAATATATTTCAATGCATTAAAGTAACATCCATGCCTAATATAGAAATATCTTTAAATGATACGTTTTTGTAAATATATCATTTCATTATTTAATTCCATAAGTAGAGTTAGGACTTGTTTTATCACATTCCGTAGGTAATCGTACAATCCATATTTACTCCTAACCGAATAGAAGGTTCCAACTTCGCAATGCACCCAAAGTATCAATATTACATTTTTCATAGCTAAACTCATTGTATGTACATAAAAATATTTTCTTTTTCTCCCCAGACTTCCCTTTAGAATTGTCGCAAAAAAAGAAAAATATTTCTGGAAACGTACCTAATAATCTCTATTCATAGAGCTGGATATTCTGCATATGTCCAACACATGCTTACCAATAAATGATTTTCAGAGAAAATAATAATACAGATTGTTTAGCGAAATACGTACCAGAGGACTTTTTTCGAGAACAAACATATATACTGTTAATTTTTAATGCAGATACAGAGAAATTGCTATACGATGTTGCGAATCTGCATATACTGATTGTGGATGTTTTACTACATATGCTGCTATATTGATATAGAGGGTGACCCAAAAAGATTAAAACGCGCTTTAATTCGTTACCTGTTGGGGATAAATGGACAATGTAAATTGAAAAAGTGTTGAATGTAAGGTAGTAAATAAGACTACGCAAATGAAACAGTCATCCTATTCATTTTCAAAAAGTTACACTTTTTAATTTTTCTACGACCTCCTTAAACAAATTTGGCCAATCAGATTTTTTTTAATTCAACAAGATCATTAAATAAACCGCATATCTGTAGCTTTAAAATTTACTGAATTATGAAAAAGGAAAAATCTGACTTATTCCACTTTTTCGTACCATGTGAAAGGCTGTTTCGTCCAAGAAAATAGGGATCATAAACAAATTGATGATGGAAATTGTTTAGACCAAAAATATCTTAATATGTGTCAAAATGTTTTATCACAAATTCATCTAAATAAATAATTACACAGACATAGATCATACAAAGCAGTGGTACTCACTACCCGCTTGGTGTCCCATGCATTATCACCCAGTTTTATCTTTTTTCTGATATGTCAGAAATTTACATTTCTAATTTGATATGTGGTCCCCATTTACAATGTTCAAGTCTCAATTAAAAATAACTTGCTCAATTTTGAAGATATAGATATGCGGTTTTTTTTAATGATCGTGTTGCATTAAAAATTAAAAATTTCTGATTGACCAAATTTGTCTAAGGGTATCGTATAAAAATGTAAAAAGTGTAACTTTTTTAAAATTAATGGGATGACTACTTCATTAACGCAGTATTATTCCCTACCTTGCTTTCACTATTTTTGCAATTTACATCGCCCACTTAACTCCAACAGGAAAGAATTAAAGCTCGTTTCAATCTTTTTGGGACACCCTGTATACTGTATAGATGCTATACAACAAGGTAACATTTGGGGATTTACCTAAGTCCCCTTTTCACTTGTAGCTAGGTGCCCTCTGGCTTCTCTTTAGAGACAGGGAAACTGTCCATTACAGATTTATACAGCTTTGCCAAATTAGTACAAGAACGTCGTTTGTCTAATAAAAAAGCTGAAAAGAATTAAGGATTATACTCTAAAACCCTCTTCCAAATGAAACAACATTAAACTGTGCATATAATCGTTCGGCTGAACAGGCACTCCTGTTTTCATTCTCCAAAATAAGGATAATTTCCCAATGTTCTTCATTACTAACTATGGTAGACATGTCTCATAAATTCGAAATAATAATTGGACGAAGTCACACACATCTCACATAAGGATATATTATTACATGTGGGATGTTCTTTCAACCTCAGAATAGTTTATTTAAATTTCTGGCTTCGACTATGCTGATGCTCATTGACGCATCTTCCGTAAAGCAGAACAATTAGCATTCAAACTAAATTTATTAATTAGTTTGCATGCAACTCTTACCATACGGTATTGTAGTTTCAATAATCACATGGTTTAAAAATATCGTTTTAAACAATTATTTACATTTTTGCCATCAAAAAAAACTTTCCTACTAATTTGGCAAAGCTCTACAACTTTGAAATATATTTTTCCCTCTATCTCTAAAAAGGGCTAGATAGAGTATATAAAACCCCCTCCATAAAATGAGGAGTTAATCCCCAAACCGCTGTCTCTTTGTGTAACCGCATAAGTGTTTCTTATAAAGCTGATTTAAAAAAAATGATTGATAACTCTCTTCGTTCTCGGGAAATATTACCTGATACGGATTTTACGAAACATGCTGTATATTGAAATATTTTTATTATTTGAACTCCGGGAAATTTATAAACTCCCTGTAAATCTTAAGTGAATATAATTTTTCCATTCTAAATATTAACGCATTTTTTTCCATTCTAAACATCCTATAATTTTCCATTCCAAATATTAACGCAGTACTAAATCCAAAAAATTGCTGATAACAGTGAGAATTGTATGTCTTTTCTAATATTTCGAAAACGCTTAGTGACAAATACCAAGAAATGGCAGGCCACAGCACCGATATTGTATATATAAGATAATAATATACATAATACATACATGTAAGATGTGAACGTGCATATATAACATTGGATCATTTGTAAGAATATTTATTTTTGATGTGAAACATCTTAGGGTTGCGGGGTACGGAGTAAATCATGAGAGAAATGTGACAGGGATGAAAAGTAGACAACTATTTAAAGCACTAAACACCATTCAGTTTTAAAGAAAATAAAATTTATTATAACAGTTGTAGCTTATATTTTTAAAATATATATTTAACATGTGTCTGACAGATTTAGACTACTATCCATGATAGTATTGATCTTGAAGATCTTAGAATGAATAAAAAGATGAAATTGGGAAAACGTTGTGAAAAATACAGTATAGCAATTTAAAAATTAATGCATTTCGAAGAAATATAACTATTTATATTCTCAGCTATGCATCGCGTTGTAAAATAATATGTGTTGTGTGCTATACGTTGTAATAAATATGTGTTGTGTGTATACGTTGTGTGCTAATAAATGTAAATTTCATATATTTTTACAGAAAGTTATTTACAGAAAGTAATTAAAAATTACTAATCCCGTTCTATTCATAAAAATATAACTTGCTTTATAGCCGTTTAAAATTTACATCTATACCGTGATTCACACTCACACACACAAATTAGCAAGAATTAATTCCATTCTGTTCATAAAAATATAAATTGATTTATAACGTCTTAAAATTTATATACATACCGTGTTTATATCTCTCACACACACACACACACATACACACACACAAACACACACACACGCACACATAATTATATATATATACATATATATATATATATATATATATATATATATATATATATATATATATATATATATATATATATATATATATATATATATATATATATATATATATATATATATATATATATATATATATATATATATATATATATATATATATATATATATAAAACATTATTAATATAAGAATTTTTAGTTTTTGAAATAAACATATTATTAACGTTCTATCTGAGTATGTATGGCGCTTAGCAGCCGTACTCCTTCAGCCACTTATATAAATTTCCAAAAGAATAGAATGAATAGTGAAGTGAAGTCACTTCACTATTCATTCGATATATTCTCAGCTATGCATCGCGTTGTGAAATAATAAATATGTGTTGTGTGCTATACGTTGTAATAAATATGTGTTGCGTAATAAATATGTGTTGTGTGTATACGTTGTGTGCTAATAAATGTAAATTTAATATATTTTTACAGAATGTTATTTACAGAAAGTAATTAAAAGGTACTAATCCCGTTCTATTCATAAAAATATAACTTGCTTTATAGCCGTTTAAAATTTACATCTATACCGTGATTCACACTCACACACACAAATTAGCAAGAATTAATTCCATTCTATTCATAAAAATATAAATTGATTTATAACGTCTTAAAATTTATATCCGTACCGTGTTTGTATCTCTCTCTCACACATACACACACACAAACAAACACACACACACGCACACAAAATTATATATATATATATATATATATAAAATATTATTAATATAAGAATTTTTAGTTTTTGAAATAAACATATTATTAACGTTCTATCTGAATGGCGCTTAGCAGCCGTATGGCGCTTAGCAGCCGTATGGCGCTTAGCAGCCGTATGTATGGCGCTTAGCAGCCGTACTCCTTCAGCCACTTATATAAATTTCCAAAAGAATAGAATGAATAATGAAGTGAAGTCACTTCACTATTCATTCGATCCTTTTAGAAATATATATATATATATATATATATATATTTGAAATGTAATAATAAGAATTATGTAAAAATAAAAAAATACAAATCAAGTAATATTAACATCACCATAGAAGCAAATTCAAAGCCATAATGCCGATAAGAGAAAAGAACAGCACCATCCCAAATTCGATGATTAATTAGAATTAAATTCATCGTCAGGTCTGAGTATTTAATTCCAATTAACCCAAACAAATGCCTGTTTCAGATTAAGCAATAGTACATTACTATAAATACTTAAACTCAGACTACAGGCAACAAAAAATGAAAAAAGGATACATAAAGAAAATTGTATTACCTTGCGGCATGAACCATTCTTCTACCACGTGTATACACGATCAACCTCAACAGCTTAATCTAGAAGCACCGGAATGAACAAGTCGAAATTCTACCAGGGAGGCAGTACGAACGTTCACGGAGTTACTCCCAAACCCGTCCAGTGAGTCTAAGCTGGAGACTGGACAAGCAATTCAGAATACAACTTCCCAAATATGCAAACATGAATATGAATATGAATCAAAGATGAAAATTCCTACTAAACAAGTAATTCATATGAAAAATGGATAATCGAGAATGCCACTATACACCATTATAAGGGCGCTCAAAACGTAGTTTCAATACTGACAAAAGTTACATTTTTTTGCGAAAATAAAATTCTAAACATTAATGTTAATGCATCTTATTTTCCAATTTTTTGATTTTTCTAATGTTTTTGACTTAGTTTATTATTTTTCATTTTTATTTATATAATTAATAATTATATATAATATACATATACATACAAATACACACACATATATATATATATATATATATATATATACATATATACACATATACATATATATATATATATATATATATATATATATATATATATATATATATATTTTTTTTTTTTTTTTTTTTTTTTTCCATACTGTATGTTAGTCACTATAATTGGGAATGTTTTTTAGGATGTTATCGAGTGAAATTTGATTCACTGAGTTGATAATTTTAATAACAAACTTGGGGGGATATGCATTATTAGTCTCTGTACTCAATAATTCCATAAAGTGCGCTAATTTATAATCTTCATCACAAATTTTATTGATTCTAAGAGCCTGGTTTATTATAATATTTCTAAATACAGATATATGCAAACAAGAGTCAAAATGTTGAATTTTTGATGTATTAAATTTAAAATCCTGTCTTTTATCATACAAGTTTATAACCATATTACAATTTTGTAAGTTTAAATTTAAATCTAAAAAGTTTGCAACATTTGTGTCATTATTACTTGCATTTAATTGTAAATTTTTTGGATAAAAGTTTAATACTATAGGGATATTATTATTTGGGGATACACATAAAATGTCATCTAAATATCTAAACATGTGCATATTATGCAAGCTTAATGTTAATACATATATATATATATTAACATTAAGCTTGTATTAATAATGTATATATATATATGTATATATATATATATATATATATATATATATATATATATATATATATATATATATATATATATATATATATATACATATATATATATATATATATATATATATATATATATATATATATATATATATATATATATATATATAAATTTCTAAAAGAAAAGAATGAATTTTAGTAATAAATAATAAATCAATAATAAATAATCGTTATATTCTGTACTTTAATACCAACTATATATTCTGGAAGCAAACATCACTAATGAAATTTAAAATCAAATTTAAAATCTTCTAGAAATGCACTACATAATGAAATAGATTTTAATACATTAAAATTAACATATATGCTTAATATAGAACAATATCTTTATATATATATATATATATATATATATATATAAATTATACCTTTTCGCAAATATATCATTTCAATAAATATAAATCCATATGTATAGTTAGGACTTGTTTTATCACATTTCGTAGAAAATCGTACAATCCATATTTACTCCAAACCCAACAGAAGGTTCCAACTTCGTAATGTACCCAAAGTATCAATATTACTGTTTTCATAGCTAAACTCATGGCAAGTACATAAAAATATTTTCTTTTTTCCCCTTTAGAATTGTCGCAAAAAAAAAAAAAAAATTCTCGAAACGTACTTCACAATCTCTATTCATAGAGCTGGATATTCTGCTGGGGGCAACGTTTTCCATGAGCTTAGGAAAATCTGCGATAAGCCCAACTGGAATGTTTTTAAAAGTTGTTCTCTCGATTTCCTGTAAATAAGTTTTCCCAGGTGCAGATTTAAGTAAGTTTTATTAAAAGTTATTATATATATATATATATATATATATATATATATATATATATATATATATATATATATATATATATATATATATATATATAAATATATATATATATATATATATATATATATATATACATATATATATATATATATATATATATATATATATATACATAACCGAAATAAGTAAATCAAATGTGTGGCTCACTTGTAAGTGATTTCATCTAGAAATTAATGGACCCTGTTCTTCTTTAGGAGTTAGAATTATACCTTCTCAATATATTAGAAATTTAACTTTTCGTCATGGTGCATGATATATCTCAAACGAGTTTAAGAAAGCTAATCAAATTCTGTACATATGAACGGACTAGAGAAAGACCCTCAATTACTTTGAAAAATTATCGTTTGAAATCAAAAATCAAATATTAAAAAAATCATGAATGGCTGTATGCTCTAAATTCTCAAATCGGAGGATGTTTTATGCCAATTTTTATTCAAAAATTAATTTAGGCCGTTTTGGGAGCTATCACCATCCGTCATCGAGATACCAGAAGTTTGTCTTTGTCCTCTATATAAAACGTTATATCTTCAGAAAAGCAAATATATTCTGCAATGTAATATTGGTGTATTTGTTTTAATTATTAACAAAATTAAATTATTGAAATCCAGATATATTGGGTCACTAAAAAGATTTAGATAATTTGCTGTCCCGAAATATCTAATTTTTTTGGTTTATCAGTAAAATAAATGTCCTTTTAACTCAACAGGTTTTCTTATTTATATACACTTTTACGTGCACGTAAAATATATTTAAAATTCACCTCCATATTTATCTTATTATTATCTTGATTCTTTCTCAACGAATTAAAGTCGTGTGACGATTTTCACCACTATCCTCCCGGCTGCTATCACACTAATGTAAGATCAGGCACCGTTACAGAAGCAATAGACTTGATGTGATTTCAAACGCTCTATTAGGAGAATATTATATTCAGGACTTCTTAAATAAGCTGAGTTCTGTTGCTAACTTTATCACCACGGTTATGGAAAGCACTACATGCCCTTAAGCTATCTGAAATTGACAAGCAGCCATACCTAAAAACTTCTAAAAGAATAAAATAATTTATTTAAAAAAATATATATTTAAGCAACCAATTTCAATTTAAACTGCATGAAAATTTTCGTAAAATTCACTTGTTCAAAATCAATAAATGGCAATACCATTTAAAGAAAAAAAATTGTTCTTTCCAGCTTGGAGAACTGTAAACATCAAAAGACATCGAACGATCAATGTAATTAGATATCTTAGTGTGATTTGGGAAAGAACTAGTGTTCGCACATAAATCAAATTGGCTTCATATCTGTCCCGAAAGCCTGCCAGGAGTTCTACTGATTAGTTTTCAATTCTGTTCACCAAACGCAGCAACGGCTCGAAGAATATGGGGAAGGATCAAATGCACATATTTGTCTGTCTGGGAGTTCAGAAGGAAATTAAGATTGTATTGAAGTTGCGCAAATAATCACACTATTTCATGGTGCATAAAATGATTTTAATTAAAACATGTTTTGTAGACACAAACATTTCTTTTTAAATAATCTAAAACCAATTACATTATAAAATATAAATGTTTGAAAACATTTTCATGATCCTTCTATAAAATTATAATTATTGTTTTATTGGAAATTAGTTTCTAAAAATATAAAGATAATATATAAAAAATAAAAATAATGTATAATATATGGGGTAATAGTATTCGCAACTGTCAGCATTATACACTCTTTTGGAAAAAGCACAAAAAAAACGAAGCATCTCTAAAAAAATAATCCGATCATCTCGAAATTTCGCATGCGAATTCCTTTATAACAAGTATGCGAATGATTAAATTTACAAGGCCAATGAATGTCAACTTCGGCCATAGCGCGCGTTTCTACTGAGCAACTAGCAACCTGTAAAACAGGTTAAAAATGTAGACGGTTTATCTTTGCTCGTTATCGGTGTTGTAGTTCCGTGGAGGAACACGCCGTTGCGATGTTATCGAAGAACTTATAGGGAGGTTTCACGTGACGTCACGTCCATCTAGCGGAGAAAATCCTAAGTTCTCTTTGTGAAAAAAACCGTTGAACTTGCATTAAGTTTATATGTAAAAGATAAGTTTTGGTGTGAACATTTTTCAAAAAAGTCGTTTTATTAAAACTAAATCCAGCCGATATCATATATAATCATAATTTCTTTAAGATAAAGTAATTGAATTTGATAATGGCGATTTATGCCGTAATTAATTGTATCATTTTTTTCATTCCCTCGAATAATTGAAAATAAAGGGAATAAAATCAAAGACTTGTCTGTTAAAAGAAGCAAAGAATGGCCTTTAAGAATCAACAGAGAAGATTGGAATACTGAAAATTTGAAGCACAGGAAAGTTTGCAGTGAACCCCCCCCCACACACACACACACATATACACACTTTCCAAGACTTTTTATGTTATGCGTATTTTTCATTTAAAATAACCCTGGCATAAGCAAATATTAAACAGTTGGGCCCCCCCCACACACACACACACTAGAGTCAGGATAAGCCACTGATGAATATTTTATTCATGGTGAATACATTATATGGGGGCACAGTATGCTTTTCAATTTAAGTTTAATAAATCTTAAAAAAGCGTAAACTTTTCCAGTTTTATAATTTGATTATACAATCATTGATTAATTTGCAATCAACTCCGTAATTTTTATTTTATTTCATAAATCCAAAATTAAAAAAAAATCAACATCAAATTAAAATCACTAAATTCAGTAGTAGATACCTGTAAGTTAATTTCGTTTGTGACAGACATAACATCAGATGTGTAATGTAGTACATTTGACATAGAAGATAACATTTCTAGGAAAATAAATTTTATTCACAATATGTATATCTATATCACAGCTATTTCCTAGGGAAGTTTCAAAATCTCAATGTGTCTACTTATTTAATATAAAATTAAAAACCCATCCTGACAGACATGACATAAAGCCGACATGAGATTTCAGTGACCATGAAGTTACATCAAAACTCTCTGAATTGGCACGAGATTGATTTGTGGAAACATTTTTTTCCATATAATAAAGTTTCCAATTATTACCATGTTGATTTTCAAAAACATTAAAACAGAACTTTTCTGTGAGTAATCTGCATCCATCATAAGGATCTTCACCTCAAATTTCGTTGATTTTAGCTTAATATAAGCTTTTATATCCAGGATCTAGCTGCGAAAAATAGGATTTGTAATGTTGATTCATGTCGTTCTAGCTGTTGCTTGTACAAAGCAGTCGTCTGATCAAATGGTTGCTACGGGAACGTGAAGTAGGTGAAACCTCCCTATAAGCAATTAGACGAGTTTGAACGTGTACGTATGCTTGGAATGCGAGGACCTGGCTGGTCATACCGAGCAATAGGCTGCCACCTGCACCGAACGGACACTTGTGCAAAGGTGCTGGCAGCAATGGTTGCTGCAAGGAACTCATCGGCGGAATGAAGACTCTGGAAGGCCAATATGCACGAATGCGAAGTAAGATTCGATGATTGCGTGACATACCCGAACTGGCCCAACGGCATCATTGTCCGCAATTCATCGTGGTACAGTCTTTTCCACATCACCCGTGGTACTTTCCACCATCTCACGGCGCTTTACTGAGGCTGAGTCACGCTTACGTGGGCCTTTAGAACGTCTGCCCATAACCCCCCCAACATCGACAGAATCACCAATTACTTATATGAGTATTCAATATACAATTGCTAACCATTGATGGGTCCTGTGGTCTCGATGTTGTAATCATTTCATTAACTGTGTATGAGCTGAACGCATATTTCATTTCAATAAAAACAATTTTTCCATGATGCTTCGTTTCTTTTTAAAGAGTGTATAACCAAATATATATCTATATATACTAACTAGCAGTATACCTATTCTTCGTATGGAAAATATAATATAAAGAAACTTAACATTCACAATTATGTGTAAATTCTTATCGAATTCAAAATTACTTTATTTTTCAAAATATCCTACAAAAGTATTTAATTTAATTTTTCAGATAGAATCTCTGGGCTCGATATACAAAATTATCTTTACATATGATCAGAAGAGCAAAGCAACCTGGTCCAGTTTGTAAACAAATTTAGAAAAAAAAATTAATTATCACAAATCGACAGAGATTATCTAGAAAATCGTAATTAATTACGCAAAATATTATATTTTCATAGATCCGGTATCATTTTGATCCATTTAGCGTCATTTTATCAATTTGGCGACGTTTTCGTCAATTTTATTTATTAAATGTTATAACTAAAGATTCAAATTTACGATTTAAAAAAACTATTAAGCTTTAAGGAGGAGAGAAATTTTTAATGCAAAACTCACTTTTTACAAGACTAGCTTATATGTCAAACACGATAAATTTCAAATTCACTCAGATTAAATATGAAATATCTGTGTTCTAATACTTAATTTGCTACAATCTTAATTAAATGACACATAATTTTATGTCGTTCGATTCTGTACTATTTGAATTTTAAAAAAAATATTTTTTTTATGAAAATATATTATTTTTTAATAATTTTGTCATTGAATTATGCACAATCATATTGGAAGAACTAGAAATTTTCATATGTAGAAATATTTTGCAAAGCACTGCATGTTGTATTAAAAATATTTTAAAAAATAATTAAAACTATTTTTTTAGATTATTAGGAAATAATATATATGCATATATAAGCTTATCAATGTTTTCTAATAAGTTCAACAGGTACATGAATCCCATGTTAAAAATTCGATTTTAAGGTACATGTCCTCTAAACGCTGCAAGTTTGTTTTTTTTAATTTTACTAGTAATTAATTTTGTATACTTTTCAACAAAAGCTTTTATCACTTTTTCAATTTTTCAATTTAAAATAATAATTAATTAATACATATTTTATAACTCTACCCTAATAACGGCGCAATTTTTGTTCTTAATAATTTTTTAATGTTTGATATTTTTAAACTACCCCACATTTTTATACATATACATCATATGTACATACATGGTAAAAACAGCGGATTCAAGATTTGATCTATAACGAAAAAAATGAGTAAGTTTGCCTAATTACTTGTCTGAATTAAAGAATTATAATGTATATATATTTTTTTATCAAATGGCCAGGCACTTGACTCATCATCATTCCCCTTTGTCAGCGGCCAGAACGTGAATCATTTAGCCGTTCAAGGACGTTGCCCCAGGCTCACCAGAGGGGGGCGGAACACACTGCGCCCACAACACAAACATCCATGCCTCACGTGGGACTCGAACCCACAACGCGGCGGTCGAGCGATTGCTGTGGATACGCTCGCCTTGACCACTCGACCACTACGTCGGCAATTTATAATGTATATGAATATAAGCAAATTTTTCAATAATTTCAAGTGAAGTAGGAAGAATAAAGTATTTTTGGAGTTATCATTTCTAACATTTTTTAACACTTTACAACAAAGTGGAAAAGTGTTTATGACTTTGCTCATTCTGTCTGTCTGTCTGCATGTCTGTCTGTCTGTCCGTTAGCACGATAACTGCCGTAAAAATGGCTTAATCAAAATGAAATTTTAGTATGTTGTTCAGACGGTCTGTTGGACCTATGGGAATATAAATGAATAATATCACCCAATTAGTTTTGGATTGAACCCGGGTTGAAAAAATGAAATACATTGAGCTCTATGGGACCTAATTTTTCAAAAATTTTTAAGCGGATTTAAAATACACAAATTGCTTCGAAAATTTTAGGTAATAGTCAAATTGTTCCATAAAATATATAAAAAAAAATTCAGCGAAATATATTCAATGGTTTTTAAAATAAAAATTAAAATAATAATTACACATCTTATATGAAACGATCACGTGACCATGATATGAAACGATCACATGACCCACTTCAAAATGTTATATGGCATCCATCTTGTTTCAAAATCGTGATTTTTTTAAGTTCTTTTTAATTCATATTGAGTGTTGTATACGTCCTAAAACTACTATATTTTTGCTTAAATTCTGTGCATCTACATACTAAAACAACACAATGACAATATATTTGAGTTTAAATTCTCATTCAAATTTGATTATTTCTACAACTAAGCATATTTTTCACCTATGCAAAATGTAAACAGCAAAATATGTAGAATGAGTTGTATTAGAATTACTGTATTTCTTTAACACAAGATAATTCAGTCCATGGAGTCTGCATGGCTGATATGAATGAAATATTAATTGATTTTATAAACAGAAGGACGATTTTTTTCGATGAAGTTTTAAGCATAGAGTTTATGAATTGTAGCTTCATGGTCTTAATTTTTAAATAAAATAAATTATTATAGTATTGTGATGAATGAATAGAATGGGAGAAAGTTATGAATGAAATCCTGCTTTTATAGAGAGATCCAGGCGTGTTATTTTTTCTATGACGTCATTTGAATTTATTTCAGTTGTTTTCGATGAAGTTTTCAAATATAATAAATTATCGTAGTATTATGATAGTTTTAAAAATATTACCATGGAATGTATTGCATTTTAGATATATTTTAACCAGGCAATTTTTATTTCAATGCCTTCATTTGAATTAAGTTAATTTTTTCAATGAAGGTTTAAGTTTTCAAATATAATAAATCAATGTAGTATTGTGATAAGTTTTAAAATATTACCGAGGAATATATTGCATTTTCGACTTTTTTAAATAAAATTGCATTGAAGTTGGAAAGTGTTTCATAATCAATGCTTTAAGCATGATTGATCTTTCTTGTTTAGTTTTTAGACCAGTTTATACATGGCGCAAATAAATGTCAAGATCTTTCATAGCCTGTGCACAATTTGCTTTTAGTCCACTTACTACAGTCTTCAAAACATAACATTCTAAATTATTTCATAAAGCTGACGAAATATTTACCAACTATTTAACTACATATATATAACAGCTATATTAACTACATATATATAACAGCATAATTTGATGTTATATATATAACAGCATAATTTGATGTTATATATATATAACAGCAACAGCTAGATATATAAAACATCAAATATCAGTGGTTTGAGAGAAATAACATAATTTTTAGAACTCAAAACCAATTCGAAGGTTTAAAGGACTCTAAGATTTTTGATTTACTCTTGTGTTTATTTTTAGTGTGTTTTATAATTAGAATAGATTAGAAGGTAGTATATACCCGTGTATTAGTAGAAGATTATCCGTACTACAAAATATCAGTTCAAAGATATTTGACAAAATAAAACAGATGATGAATTAAATTGAAAATATCAATAATCTCCGTAATCTTTATACATGAAGGTCGTAATTGATTCATACTAGTCAAAAATGCAATTTTACTAAAATTTATTTTATATACATTTCTTTATTATTTAAATCGGAAAAGATTTAATAAAAACCGTCTGCAGCATAAACACATTGAATTCAAATCCGTTGCTAAGTAACATGATATAATTTTCTATACATAAATTGGCGAGAAGTATATTGTCTGCATAATGTTATCTTTAAGGAAGGTATATTGTGAATTTTTTTTATTTATATATCGACAACTATTAATATATTTTAATATATAGTCCTAGGATTACGCATATCATTTTAAAAGAGATTTATTTCACGATCACTAACGAAATTTCATGTAATTCGATTCAGCCGTATTCCCGCGATGATGAGACAAGCACACTGATATACACACAGATATTCAATTTCAATGACATAGTTAAATAAACGTTTATATAATATAAAATATGTGAACGTTAACATTGTATCTTGATACATTGTATTTGTGTTTTATATTTTTGATAGTTTACATATTAAATAATACACTTCTAGAATAAAATACACTTAATATATTGTAACGGTAATTCGTTCATCCTAAATTAAAATTTCTATTTCTTCAAATCACTGATAAATTAGATTCTTACCATACCTCGGGAAGTAGTATTTTTATTTACACTGATTAAGTAAATTCCAATTTCGTCCTAACCCGCCTGGCAGACAGACTAGTTAGCTTGATTCATTTGTCCGGTACGTTTTGACAGAATTGAAAAATAATCAGTGGAACTCTTGGCTGGCTGCCTGAATAGATGATATGAAGCCAATTTGATTTATGTGCGAACACTAGTTCTTTTGCAGACCACACAAAGATATCTAATTAAATGGATCTTTCTATGCTCTGTTCTTGATCTTGACGTTTATTCCTTTCAAAATTTGATAGAGTAAGGGTTTTTTTCAGGCATTTTATTGCATTCTCTTAATTTCAAACAGCTAAGTTTTAATAAAAGCAGCTTTCATAAAATGTTTTTTTATTATTTAGAGTTAAAATAAAAAAAAACTATGTCTAATGCCAATGTATAATTTCATTTATACTAGCCATTTGTACTGGGCTTTTTTTTCTAAGTATAATGTTTATGTATAACTTCCTATTGCGTTTGATACAATCTTCAGCTAAAATCAAGTCTAGTTATTGACGCCCGAATATATATATATGGCGTAATGTTAACCTGTATTAAATCTTCTGCCAGCTCTGTTTCCAGGAGGAAATGTTGTAAAGAACCTTGTTGCCCAAACCGAGAATATAACCAAGGATATTTTTGTTGACCAGCCGACGCTCTACCGTTGAGACAGTTGACGGAATTGCAAACTCTCACCGTCGATGTGGACTCTGCATTCTCCACCCTCAAATTACAGATTGAGGAGCAACTCACAATATGACTGGCCATCTATTTTTATTTTTATACTAGCCGCCTTTGGCGACCAGCCTGTTCGCTACCCTTGAAAATTCTGACCGTGGCAAACTCGCTGGCGCGACCTACTAGAAAGGTGTGTGAGTGTGAAGACCCAGACCGTCCGACTCATCCAGAGGACTTGAGTATCTAATTGGACGGCCGGGAAGAGATCCGGCGACAACACCAGAACAAACACAACTAAACAAAACAGCAAACAAACAAAGCAGTAATCAAAAACAAAACACAACACCAAAGCAACACAACAAACCAAAATAAAAGGAAAGGCGGCACCACCGGGGAGGAGCAAGTAAAAACCAAGGGTATCAACAACCAGAGAAAAAGTTAAAAGCAGCAATGGCTCTCAGGCTATTCAAGTGATTTTGTTGGATACTTCTCTCGCTATGAGAACACAGTTTTTAATTTTGTAAATTGAAGTTTTATACGAGCAGAAATTATACTAGAAAGGTGTAAGGTGTAAGGTAATTTATACTAGAAAGGTGTGAAAGCCCCAGGCCGTCCGGCTCGTCCAGAGGACTTGGAGCAACAGAATGGACGACCGGGTAAGGTGTAAGCTAACTAGGTGATACTAGAAAGGTGTAAGGTAACTCTTTGGACGGCCAGGAAGTGCCACCCAAGTTAGAGTGGAACCCATTGGGGCAGGCATCTACAGGGACAGCACCCTCCTCTCCCTACCACCAACCTCTCGGAAGGACTTACCGATCCACATGTTTAACGTCATCGTACTCCGCGCGAACATGGCGGCAATTTTGGGAAGCCAACCCGGGCTTACCAAGTGCAAATCCCGCACGCTAACCACTGCGGTACTTCACCCTCCGCGACATTCTCCGTAACTTTCTTTTTACTCACCCAATTTAGACCGGAACCCAGTGGGAGAGGCATCCACAGGGACTGTACCCTCCTTCTCCTACCACCAACCTTTCGTAAGGACTTACAGATCCACATGCTTAACGTGATCGTACTCCGCGTGAACACTTCGGCAATTTTGGGAATCGAACCCGGGCCTACAGAGTACAATTTCCGCAACAACCACTGGGCTACATTGCCCTCAGCGACAAACTATTTCTTTTTATTCAGATAACTTTCATTTTATTCACCCAATTTAGACAGGAACCCAGTGGAGGAGGCATCCACAGGGACCGTACCCTCCTTCTCCTACCACCAACCTCTCGGAAGGACTTACGGACCCACATGTTTAACGTGAAATACATCGCCACAATTAAGTTTTTACAATACAACAATACATTACGCCACAATAATACATCGCAATCAATACATCGCCACGATTCAATCCACCATAATTCAATCATTTAAATTTTATAATGACCATATGCTAAACTCTTAATTCTAGCATTTAAAATATCACTCTAACCCGATGCAACGGCGTGACGCCCCCCCCCCCATTTCTGGGCGGGGCTGTCGTGGAAGAATCGGTTCTTCGCCGAGAATTGGGCAAGAAATATAAAATCATGACGTCTTTGAAATTGCGATCCTGCGTGCAAATTTCATTTTTTCTTGACCAGATTGAACTTGTAAGAATGCCAGATATTTGACCTTTCTCAAAATGTAAATTATTAGTCGAGATTCTGAGTAGTTTTTACGATGGGAGAATTTAAAAACGAAAGTTTTTTTTAACCGAAAATGACTTTTGTTTTAAAATCTTTAAAAAATATTAGAAATCGAAATTGAGATTTGAAATTGATATATTTTTACTCGCAATTGTCTGCTCATTCCGGTGATGTGATTTGTTTTTTTTTCTACGACGTCTCGATCGCGGAGAAAAAATTGTAAAAATGGCAAAAAACGGTCGAAATCGCATAAAACATTAAATAACTAAAAAAATAATTAAAATTTTAAATATCGGTTTTCACGTGTCCCCTTCCCATCCCCCCGGGTCACCGATTGCCAAATTCCGTAGCGCTCCGGTGAACGCGCGGTCGGTGAACGTATAGTGTATAAGACAGACGGACAGGCATTGTCTTTTATTATTTAAGATCAGGTTGTCGCCCTGCTGCTAAAATTTTCGAAATTACATCAATACAAAAATAGATAGATAAATACTTTGATACATCACACATAAAACATAAGGTATGCGTAGTGCATGGAGTATGTTTAGTGTATGTAATACAATGTAGTGTGTGTGTATGTGTCCTCGAGATTGTGAAAACAATATCTCACTAAAGATTGGAACGTTGCCAAAAATTGCCACACTCAATTACTACAGCCAAAGAACGTTGAAAACATTTTAATTTTTAGCGCGATCGAATGTTTGGAGGAACCTTCCGCCAATTTTCGAATGCATTTTTTAAATCATAAAATATTTAGGACACACAATAACGCAAAATAAATAATCATTCCTTGCCGAATTCTTTAGTACAAAATGAATAACATAGTTTTTGGAACGCTATCGTAAACCGTTCTCGAAATATTGCACATTTTTCAAATAACTTTATCGAAAAATGCATTTCATTAAAAATTAAGTAAATGCCATTAAATAGGTTGATATTCATTATGCAATATTATGAGACACATTTGCTAACATCATTACTATGGATCTAGCTCGTATAAGCGAAGATATCTATTGTTTGGAACTGAAACTATTGAAGAAAGTTCATCCTCTATCTTCTGCTTGTATATATGTAACGCTTGGTGACAAATTTAGACACAATTTGGTGATTTTGGGGGTCACACGGTGAAATATCGCCAACTTACAGTATTTTCAAAATGTCGCTAAATTGAGAATTGAAACTGTCGCCAAATAGGCAGACATAGCATTTTTTAATTAATTAAAGTGAAGCCAAACTGCTGAAAAATCAATATCTTCGGGAGTGTTCTTCCAGACGAACACTTGTAATGTAGGTAATAGAAAAACGAAACCAGAACTTTTGAATTTATCTGGCGCAAAATGAACAAAACATTTACACGATGCAATTAACCATAGGAATAACCTAAATTTAATAGGAATTAACCTATGGAATTGCTTAAACGAGATTTTCCCATGATAAACAAGATGGATTGCAGTGGAGGCTCGTTTCTTCAGGAATGGGTTAAGAAGGTTCAATGACGGGATTTCCCTTACGCTTCGACATCGTACATCATCAAACACACCACGCTACTGGCACAAGTGTTGTCAAATATTATCTATAAATAACCAAACGAGTCTGAAAAATTCGCCAAATAAAAATTATAGCCCATTTAGCCGATAAGTGAAGCAGCGCTTATCCTGCTTCACTTGCGTTACCTCACGAGACGCCACTAAAAGATTGCTTGGGCTTTACGACAATAAGACTAACATATTCTCGATACTGCATAAGATATAGCTTAATAATAAGAAACAAAGTGAAAGCATTTTTAAAAACATCCCAATAAGACTTACAACAGATTTTCGCAAGCTAACAGAAAGAAAATATTGCCTGGAATAGGGACATCCAGCTCTATGAACAGTGATTGTGGAGCATGTGTTCGCTAAAATTGTTTTAACCATTTCTGAAGAATAGTCTGAAAAAATGAAACATATATTTATGTGCTAGCTAGGCATTAAAAACAGTATTTAAATTTCTGACGTATTTTCAGAATTCTACAACTTGGAGTAAATGTGAAATGTGTAACTTAAAAAAAGTGATAAAAAACAAATTGTAATCCTACTTAAATATTGAAATAAAAGTAAAGTTTACATCTTTTCAAAGACACAGCGTTTAAAAATATTCTTCTATATCAAGTAAATCTACTTTATTGAATGAAATGACATTATATTAAAATATTTTAAGTATGTAGTATGTTTTTAGAAAAATATAGAAAAACATTATTTAGAAATTGACGTACTGAAACAAATGTGCATCTTTTACATATGTGGTTTTAAGATATGTTTAGGATTACTTCTTATGAGAAGGACGTTTGTCTTTTTTTTTTTTTTTTGCATAAATAGAATATGTGCTTATAAATTTATTTTTAATCTCTTTAAATTCTTTGTAATTAAGTGAAACTTAATATTTGCAAAGTTCATTAAAATTACCATAATTATATTGCCAGGATGATGATTAATTACTACGAACTATGTAAGCAATTATAGGTTCTGACATAAAATCCATGATGTCGAATTTAAAGCCCTTTACTTATTTTAGGTAGTGTTCCATATGTACTGTCTTCTTATTTTCAATAAGGATATATTCTGTTTAGAAGAGTGTCTTTGAATTTTAAATTTATATATAATTCTGCTATTAGATCTAAATCGCTCATTTTTACTTTCCCTGTACTACATAGTGGATTTGTATGGAAAGTATTGCAATGGGATCGAAAACTCAATTCTAATTTTGATGAATTTACCTGATTTGTGAATCCCTGAATGCGAGTAATTCATTTTTCAACGATGTCTGAAAATATCTCTATCTCTACGTGTGGGTGAGTGTGTATGTGTGCGGATCTGCCTGCGGATCTATGGAGGCAATATCACATTAACTCATTGAACAAATTGAATGGCATCGGTTACTATTACTTCAATGGATGAATGTTAGAAGTCTATGCATTGCCAAGTTGATCGGACAAAGAGAAATTTTCCAATTGTTCTGGCATTACTCTATTCAAAAAGAAAATAAGAGTTCTTTATGATAAATGATGTTACAAAAATAGAATGTAATATGTAATATGTCATTTAAAAGCGATTGGTATCATTTATACTACGGTACGTTACATTCGCTGTTCTAGAAATATTGAACGTTTCTATTATAAGTTATTAAAAAAAATCATCAAACAATAATTATGCTCTCTGTGATATAATGGGTCTATGATTTGTACAGAGGTAATTTCGAATACGTTTTGGCAAACCTCTGAGAGATTTTTTTTTTAAATTCCATTTAGTCCTTTTATTTATTTAACACTAAAATGGAAATTTGCTCAATTTTCATATCAATCGGATTTTGGGGGATTAAAAAAATATCGCATAGTTTCAATGTTATCACCATCTTGAAATTCATGAAACTCTAACTTTCAACTTTCTGAAATTATATCAGCATCCTTATCATTGTTCACAATTTGGGGACGAAATTTAAATAAAAAATGTAGTTGTACGTGTATCAACATGAAACATTTATTTTTATTTTACAATAAAACAAATATTTCTGAGCTAAAGCAATGGAAATTAACGGCCATAACCATGCATATTTCATCTCCCACAAATAAAATTTTACTTTGGTGGCCTTTACTGATTTTAAGAATATTATTAACTCAAACAGCAAACGAATAACCTGAGTAATTCCTGACTTACATAATGGCGCGTGACATTTTCAGTCGTTGTTTGGTACAGCTAATTTTAATTACTAATTTTAAATTAATTTTATACAGCTAATTTGATTCGAAGGTTTTTCTAACGCTATTCTACCCAAGTAGCGTCCACGTCTTATCACTCTACGCGGGTGAACTAAAACAACTGAGACCTGTCCTAAAGGTACCAGGTTTGGCTTATTTTAACACAAAGTTAAAAATAATTAAGCAGAAAAGTAAATGTTTATTTTTCGATTTATTCACCTTTAAAACATAAAATATTTTTTTAGAACATATTCCTGATATATTATTTAATATTTATTATTCCACATAAAAGGAACTTTAGAAGATTTTTGCATTTAATACATATACATCTTTATCTCGAATCCCGCTCGACTTTTAAAAATAAGAGATGTGAAATGCGTTGACATGTACACTGCATTTTACTACTCCGTCTAGGGAACTGCAAAATATCTCAATCTGCTTGCACTTTTCTACAAATACAGTTCAAGAAAAATATTCCCAGATACCATATTCTACAAACTATATTCTGAATAGATTTGCAGCTTTGCGCAATACACTTTGAGTTTAAAAAATCTTAAAAACGTCCTTTATCGAAATGTTTTTAAAGCTGTTTCCGATTTCCTGCTAGAGTGCCGTCCAACCAGAAATGCGCGACACCTCTAGAAATGTCGGATTTTTTCTAGAACCGGGTTTTCTAAAATGTGTTCAACAATCGTAGGTACTCCGTGAGATGATAAGGAAATGTGATTCACAATGAAAGTCAGCTAAAATATGTTCAAAACGGAGTACACCAATCGCTTTCCTACGTTATTTTTATAACTGAAAATTTATCTACTATTCCTCAGAATTTAAAACGATGATTAATCGAATGCGTTAATCAAATTTCCTTAAAAGCGTAGACGTTCTTTGACAGTTATTACACAACAAAACAAAGCTCCCCCACTGGGTTCCGGTCTAAATTGGGTGGCACTTCCCGGCCGTCCAAACAGTTATCTCACGCCTTTCAGGTTGGTCGGACGGTCTGGGTCTCAACAACAACAACAACAACAAAACAAAGAGCGCCAACGACCCTACCGTACTGAAAACACAGGTCCTCGTTAGATCACCGAAGTCAAGCAGCATCGGCGCGGTTAGTACTTGGGTGGGTGACCACCTAGGAACACCGCGTGCTGTTGGCACATTTCGGTTGCGGTAGTCCGGTGGTTTGCGCGCTGGATTTCCACACTGCCACAACTGCCGCCGTGTTCATCCGGAGTATGATCACGTTAAAAATGTGGGTCCGTAAGTCCTTCCGAGAGGTTGGTTGTAGGGGAAGGAGGGTACGGTCCTTTTGGATGCCTCCCCCACTGGGTTCCGGTCTCAATTGGGTGGAACGTCCCGGTCGTCCTAACCGTTACTTTACACCTTTCTGGTAGGTCGGACGGTCTGGGTCTCAACAACAACAAAACAAAAGACCCGCTTACCGGGAACATAGGGTAATCAATCCAGTTATGCAAACTGGAGACAACCGTAGATAGGGTTCGATACACTCTAAAATACTGCAATTCCACGTGAAGTTGTTAACGTTAAAAGTGCACTATCATTCTCCATTTAAACACCTTTATACACCTATGTCGAAACTACAGTTTCATAAAAAAGTGCTAGTATGTACATTAAATATTTCCTTTAAACTGAAATCTGGAAGAAACCGGAAATATGACACATGTCAAATTGTATAAATCTACACATGAACGTCACCTTAGTTTGTATCTATGTGTATTAATAAACTAGCAGCATACACGTGCTTTATACAGAATATACTATATAAAGAAACATAGTTATTCAAAACATTCAATTAAAATACTTAATTTACTTCTCTTAAAAAGAATTACAAAAGTCTCTGTTCCCGTTGTACATTCAGCATGAATAGAAACATTAAAATATAATGTATTTAATGCATATACATTTTTATCCTGAATCTCGCTCGACTTTTAAAAAAGAACTGAGATGTGAAATTCGTTGACATACATACACATTGCTCTTTACTACCCCGTCGTGGGAACTACAAAATATCTCAAACTGCTTGCACTCCTCTACAAATACAGCTTAAGAAAAATATTCCCGAATACGAATTCCACAATCTATATTCTGAACAGATTTGCAGCTTGGAGCAATGCACGTTGAGTTTAAAATATTTTAGAAAAGTCCTCTATCGAAATGGTTTTGAAAGGCTGTTTCCGATTTCCTGTGAGAGTTCCGTCCAACCAGGAATGCGCTAACCTCTAGAAAAGTTAGCTTTTTCTAGAACAGCGTTTTCCAAAATGTGTTCATCGGTGATAGGTATTTCGTGAAATAAGGAAATGTGATCCTCGATGAAATACTGTTCAACAAATACGAAAAACTGAGTACACCCATCACATCACGTTTCTACGTTATAATTTTTACTGTAATTATATCTGGCGTTGTTCAGGATTTAAAACGGTGATTCATCGAATAAGTACATGCAATTACTTTAAAAACGTGATTACTCTCTAACACTTCTCTAATAAAATGAACAAAAAATATCCATACACATTAAATACACAACATATGTCAATAAGCGCCCCCTTAGCAGACGCATAGTGTGCTCACTCAACTTATTCAATTGAGTACACCTGCGCAGCGTGAGCTATATACTCAAGAATACTGCGATTCCAAGTTAAGTATATATATATATATATATATATATATATATATATATATATACATATCAATATAACTTTTATCTCATCTTAAACAATTTACTGAAAATATACCCAAAGGCGCTAAGCTGCTCAAACAAGTACATTTCTATGCTACATAATAAATAGAAAAAGAAAAATGAAGAATGACATTGTATCAAAATTTCGCCGGGGGGGATTGTGACCCCCACTTCCCGGTTTAACCAGCTTTATGTCATGACGACACTCCCGGAAGCGGATACAATGTCGCCAACCAAGTTCATATACTTAAACTATAAATGTATAAAAGAAAGGATTTGAAAAACCTATACAGTCACTACACCTATACATTAACAACGAGCATTACCATATCCAAACAGAAACACTAAATACTATGAAAATAACTTACATCCAATACCAATATACCAAGAAAAACAAGCCACGCATTACATCTCACCGAAAAGCAAAAGACTCTTATTTTGTACAAAAAGATTCCTTTCAGACAGTTAACCCTGATCTCCGCAATGCAGCTGCTGTCCATTTCCATCACAGACTGAAAGTGCTTTCCCATTCAAATACAAGCCGTAGCACTCAGTTACGGTTATGCCGTAAAATTTACATATTATGTCACAGAGAAAACGTAGACGGTAACCCATTTCGATTGCTTCCATTAGATAGCCCAGATCACTTATATAACGATTTTCAGCACTGCTATTTAAACGTTTGCTTCTTGTTAAAAAATTTATAATAATGTTCCTGAAAACATTTCGATGCAGACAAGAATGCCAATCAATTATGTAATTTATTTTAAAATTAAATGCTTTTCTTTTATCATTATATATATCATTGTATATTATATATATATATATATATATATATATATATATATATATATACCATTATATATTATCATTATATATTATACACACACATATATATATATATATATATATATATATATATATATATATATACAGTGTCTTTCAGAAAGGGCTCTCTAATTTTGAAATGACATACCTGCGAAACAGTAATAGACAGAAGGATGAAACAAGTGATACGTTGGATAGTCAGGTCTGGAAATTTAAATACACCTATTTTCAAAATTAGTTACAAGATTTGTTATGGTTAGTTACAAGATTGGTAATGGCGGTAGGTTAGTTGCTTTAGTGCAAACCGGTGCAGTTTAAAATTCCAGACTTGTCTATCCAACATACCACATGTTTCATCTTTCTGTCTATCACTGTTTCGCAATTATGTCATTTCAATGTTAGGGAGTTCTTTCTGAAAGACTATGTGTATATATATATATATATATATATATATATATATATATATATATATATATATATATATATATATATATATATATATATATATATATATATATATATATATATATATATATATATATATATATATATATATATATATATATATATATATATATTTATATATATATATATATATATATTAAAAACATTATTAAAGATATTGAAGTGTTATAGCATTTATGCGCAAAGCAGCTACAAATACTATACACGATATAAAAATAACAAGAATGATCAATCATGCTTAAAGCATTGATTATGAAACACTTTCCAACTTCAATGCAATTTTATTTAAAATAGTCGAAAATGCAATACATTCCTCGGTAATATTTTAAAACTTACCACAATACTACATTGATTTATTATATTTGAAAACTTAAACCTTCATTGAAAACAAGAAAGATCAATCATGCTTAAAGCATTGATTCTGAAACACTTTCCAACTTCAATGCAATTTTATTTAAAAAAGTCGAAAATGCAATACATTGCTCGGTAATATTTTAAAACTTATCACAATACTACATTGATTTATTATATTTGAAAACTTAAACCTTCATTGAAAAAAATGAACTTCATTCAAATGACGGCATTGAAATAAATTGCATGGTTTAAATATCTCTAAAATGCAATACTTTCCACGGTAATATTTTTAAAACTATCATAATACTACGATAATTTATTATATTTGAAAACTTCATCAAAAACAACTGAAATAAATTCACGCCTGGATCTCTCTATAAAAGCAGAATTTCATTCATTTCATTCATCACAATACTATAATAATTTATTTTATTTAAACATTAAGACCATGGAGCTACAATTCATAAACTCTATGCTTAAAACTTCTTCGAAAAAAATCGTCCTTCTGTTTATAAAATCAATTAATATTTCATTCATATCAGCCATACAGACTCCATGGACTGAATTATTTTGTGTTAAAGAAATACAGTAATTCTAATACAACTCATTCTACGTATTTTGCTGTTTACATTTTACATAGGTGAAAAATAGGCTTAATTGTAGAAATAATCAAATATGAATGAGAATTTAAACTCAAATATATTGTCATTGTGTTGTTTTAGAATGTAGATGAACAGAATTTAAGCAAAAATAAAGTAGTTTTAGGACGGATGCAACACTCAATATGAATAAAAAGAACTTTAAAAAATCACGATTTTGAAGCAAGATGGATGCCATATATCATTTTGAAATGGGTCATGTGATCGTTTCATATCATGGTCACGTGATCGTTTCATATAAGAGGTGTAATTATTATTTTAATTTTTATTTAAAAAACTACTGAATATATTTAGCTGAATTTTTTTTATATATTTTATGGAACAATTTGACTATTACCTAAAATTTTCGAAGCAATTTGTGAATTTTAAATCTGCTTAAAATTTTTTTGAAAAATTAGGTCCCATAGGGTTCACTGTATTTCATTTTTACAACCCGGGCTCAATCCAAAACTAATTGGATGATATTATTCATTTATATTCCCATAGGTCCTACACACCGTCTGAACAACATACTAAAATTTCATTTTGATTAAGTCATTTTTACGGCAGTTATCGTGCTAACGGACAGACAGACAGAATGAACAAAGTCATAAACACATTTCAACTTTGTTGTAAAGTGTTAAAAAGTATAAATAGCATACAAAAAATTGGAAAAAAGAAGGAAGGCTTAGCGAGAAGCTTACTTAATGGCGGTAAGGGGTTGTGACCTTACACCCCAGTTGTCAACAAGCATGTCATAATTGCCGCGGCATTGCACTCCTGGACGCCAGCCCTGGCTGAAGTCAACCTCCGAAGTGACAATAACAATCATCTCAAGACCGTTGAAAAAGAAAAGTCCAATGATAAGGTGGATTACTGGATGGCATACTTGTCCTTCAGACTACTATGACCTTTATATACGCGTGTTATCGTTCTGCGGTCCTGTTATTCATAGTATGCGAACCTTCAACGACCAAATTGATATAAAATTGATTTTAACTTTGAACAATATTCATTATTATTACCATAGAAATTATTAATATAATGTTGCATAAAAAGAATGGGGTATTGCTGTGCTTGTTGTAGAAACGCCCTATCAAAATCAATACGGATGTCTTCATTGTTGATAATTCTCTGTATTCTAGCCAATCCCCCCAAGAATACATTCCTAAAGATATTCAAGTGAAGATTGGAATTCCAATTTATCAGACCGGTGATAGGTATATTAAAACTTTTTCTTTTATCATAGATAGTAAAATTTACAGGTATTTTACTGAAATCGATGCTTAAATCTAAAAATTCCACTACATTGTTAAGCGTAGTTGGATTTTCTTTCAAGATTAAGTTTGGTGGGTAGAAATCAAAACTCATTTTATAATTCTGATCCTCATATCCATCTATCAAATCATCCACATAACGTAGGTATATTATTTCATTATTAAAATGTGATTGGCTTTCATAATAGTTGAGGTACAAATCTGCAAGTATAGATGAGCACCCCCCTCCCCACACTCCCATGGGGATGCCTTTAATTTGCTGATAGAAAGAAATTCCATTAAAAAGGTAGTTTTCTTTTATGACAATATTTATTAAAGACTTGTATTTAATGAATTCAATAATTTTCTTCAAGTCATATTCTTCATATAAAAGGTTTAGGATGTGAGATTGGTCTTCAAGATTAATATTGTTGAAGAGTTCCTGAAAATCATAGGTTTTAAAAGTACAATTGTTTTCTTTTTTTGATATTTTAAAGACTTTTTAACTTCTTGACTGTTCTTAATGATGTAACTACCTTAATTATTAATTAGATGCAACAGAGGTTTTAAAAGTTTGAAAAGAATTGAATTAGCTTTGGTAAGATATGTATTATAACCGACTGTAACAGATCTGAAACTAGTAGGACACTTACGCAATTTAGGAATATTAATTAAGTATGGTACTTAATTCTGCTAGTGTATTTAATACCTGTTTTTTTGATATAATAAATTTTGATAAAAGAAAAATATGAAAATGTAATGCTATATCGGAAAGTTAACATACCCCATCAAGAAATTAATAATAGGATCAATGCATTATATCAAAAAACAGGTATTAAATACACTGGCAGAATTAAGTACCCATACTTAATTAATATTCCTAAATTGCATAAGTGTCCTACTAGTTTCAGACCTGTTACAGTCGGTTATAATACTTATCTTACCAAAGCTAATTTAATTCTTCTCAAACTTTTAAAACCTCTGTTGCATCAAATTAATAATAAAAGTAGTTACATCACCAAGAACAGTCAAGAAGTTATAAAGTCTTTAAAATATCAAAAAAATCAATTATACTTTAAAACCTATGATTTTCAGGAACTCTTCAACAATATTGATCTTGAAGACCTATCTCACATCCTAAACCTTTTATATGAAGAATATGACTTGAAAATTATAGAATTCATTAAATACAAGTGTTTAATAAATATTGGCATAAAAAAACTGCATTTTTAATGGAATTTCTTTCTATAAGCAAATTAAAGGCATCCTCATGGGAGGGGGGTGCTCATCTATACTTGCAGATTTGTACCTCAACTATTATGAAAGCCAGTCACATCTTAATAATGCAATCATATATACATTATGTGGATGATTTGATAGTTGGATATGAAGATGAGAATTATAGCATGAATTTTGATTTCTACCCACCAAACTTAATCTTGAAAGAAAATCCAACTACACTTAACAGTGTAGTGGAATTTTTAGACTTAATCATCGATTTCAGTAAAATACCTATAAATTTTACTATCAATGATAAAAGAAAAAGTTTTAGTATATCTATCACCGGTCTGGTAAATTGGAATTCCAATCTTCACTTGAATATCTTTAGGAATGTATTCTTCGGGGGATTGACTAGAATACAGATAATTATCAACAATGAAGACCTCTGTATTGATTTTGATAGGGCATTTCTACAACATGCATATCTACAGCAATACCCCATTCCTTTTATGCAACATTATATTAATAATTTCTATGGTAACAATAATGAATATTGCTCAAAGTTAAAATCAATTTTATATCAATTTGGTCGATGAAGGTTCGCGTACTATGAATAACAGAACCGCAGAACGATAACACGCAGATATATAAAGGTCATAGTAGTCTGAAGGACTAGTATGACATCCAGTAATGGACTGCACCTTATCATTGGACTTTTCTTTTTCAAAGGTCTTATGATTATTGTTATTGTCACTTCGGAGGTTGGCTTCAGCCAGGGCTGGGGACCAGGAGTGCAATGCCGCGGCAATTATGGCATGCATGTTGACAACTGGGGTGTAAGGTCACAACCCCTTACCGCCATTAAGTAAGCTTCTCGCTAAGCCTTCCTTCTTTTTTCCAATGTTTTACATGCTATTTATACATTTTATATTTATATATATATATATATATATGTGTGTATATATATATGTATATATATATATATATATACATGTATATATGAATGTATATATATACATATATGTATATATATATATATATATATGTATACATATATATATATGTATATAAATATGTATATATATATATATATATATATATATATATATATATATATATATAGAAAAATTGAAATATAAAAAGTGAAAAAAACATGTAAAAAAGGAAGGATGGCTCGGCAAAAAGATTACATTATGGCGGTAAGGGGTTGTGACCTTACTCCCCAGTTCAACGAGCTCGTCAAAATCTCGTTGAACTGGGGAGTAAGGTCACAACCCCTTACCGCCATAATGTAAGCTTTTTGCCGAGCCATCCTTCCTTTTTTACATGTTTTTTACATGTTTTTTTCACTTTTTATATTTCAATTTTTCTATATATATAGTGTTTGGTACCCTCATGCTGCCTTGCGCAAAAGTTACTAAAACATTTTTATTTGTGACCTTACTCCCCAGTTCAACGAGCTCGTCAAAATCTCGTTGAACTGGGGAGTAAGGTCACAACCCCTTACCGCCATAATGTAAGCTTTTTGCCGAGCCATCCTTCCTTTTTTACATGTTTTTTACATGTTTTTTTCACTTTTTATATTTCAATTTTTCTATATATATAGTGTTTGGTACCCTCATGCTGCCTTGCGCAAAAGTTACTAAAACATTTTTATTTCCGATTTTTCAATTTCTATATATTTATATATTATATATATATATATATATATATATATATATATATATATATATATATATATATATATATATATATATATATAATTTGCAAACACTTATCGTATTCTATATGACATTGTTATTAAAAATTTTAAATTTTCTACTAACGAGAAGTATAAAAATTTCGTTATACAAATTTATCTTCACAGCACCCTGGCTCCGTTTGTAAATAAATGCATAAAAATATAAAATTGAATCAATATATGGTAAAATATAAGCTCTAAAATTGCATGTGAAGATATATATACCCTTACTAATTATATTCTCTAGTATTAAGACATATACCAGTGTATTAGATGATAACACATACTACAATATACGAGTTTCAAAGATATTTACCAAAATCAAACTGATGACGTAAGACTGGAAATTTGAATAGTCCTGTAATATTTAAACATGAATGCCGTAATTGATATAATCCAGTCAAAGACACACTTTTGATAAAATATATTTTATATGCATTTCGTTGTCTTTAAAACCGAAAAGATATAATAAAATCGTCTGCTGCATAAACACATTGGATGTAAATCCGTAGTCCATGATATCACTTTCTTTAAATAAAATTTCGCAAAATATATCCTCTGCATAATGCTATACCTACGGAAGTGTTAACTGTGCATTTTTAATTAATATCCAAACTACTCATGGTGCTCGTATTAAGAAACATAACCTAAGTGGGACCTCCAAAGCCGACCACAAAATTTTATGATATTGGGTGCAGGCATTCTCCAATGATGATGAGACACACATATTGACAAACAGACAGATTTTCAATTTTAATTATATATATATAATTTATCATACCGCACAATACATAAATATAATACTTGCGTTAAAATAGATTGATTTATATACATACAGTGTACACATCTGTTGTACACTGCCATCTTTGTCATTCAATTGATATTAGCTGACATTCAAAAATAGCCTCCGCATTTCTTTTAGCTCTAGGATGCATGTATTGCAAGTTACTATTTTTACCAATGGTCCCCTTAATGAAACAATGCACGGAATACTGCAGTTCTACAGATATTTGGTTATATGATGGAGTGACAGTTCCCACAAATTTGGAGCATATATTTTGTTCTAAAAACCCCAGGGACAATGTAATGTATTATATATATTCACGAATGACGTGTGAAATGGTTTTTTCTAATATTAGAGATGCATTTCTATTTATGTCATAAACGTTTCTGGTTTTTACAGCTGAGGAAAATTTGTAATTTATTCTTGTCAAAACGATGTATAATATGTATAGATGTTTACTTTTTATATAAACATCCATATATAAATAATTGGTTTGTTCAATACTTGAATTTCTATACAGATCGGAATAATTTTTTGATTGAGGTATAACATTAACTCGAATAAAAGCCTTTTCGTAATTTGATATTGCAGAAAACAATTCGAATTTTTATAGTAATCGATTCAAGTAAATGTTGCATATAAAATACACGTCACCGAATGTGGCTCACTTCAAATAATGTAATGCATAGTTAAATTAATTAGACTTCATTAATTATTTAGTATTTACTATTAATTTTGACAGAACTATTAATTTTGACAGAATTTAAAATACATACCCGTGCGCATCGTATAATTTCGCAACTTGCATGTGTTCTCAATAATCCTCCAAATTTACCTCACAAGTGTGCTCACTTACTGTAGCTGGAAAATGAAACAATCGTATCTAAACATAAAGCTTATCTTTTGCATTATATTTACTTATGAAACATTCAATTTTTAAAGTACATTTCAACAATAACCACTAATAATTAATGAATTTACAATAATTATTTATTCAATTCCTTTTAGAAATAAACTAAGAGACGAATATATATATATATATATATATATATATATATATATATATATATATATATTGACATATATATATATATGATAGCTCACAAATAATGGATGGGGCACCAATAATTTCTGATAAAATACAATTAAATAACTGATTTGTTAATAGCTATGATGGATTTTGCAACATAACCAACGTACCAATTTTTCCGAAACAAATATTTTTATCACCGCAACTATAATATATTTTTTAATTCCCTATTTTGAATCGAAAACGAATAACATATTGAGGGAAGTGCATGTTGATATATTGTAAAATATACTATTGTCGGTAATATAAATGAAAATATTGTAGAACTATTTAAATTTCAGTATTTTTTCATCTCTTTTCCAGTTTCGAACTTTAAATAAGATCAGAACTCTCAGAAAATAAAAAGACCTCTGACATGATTTGTCTGAAATAATCTTTCGAAATGTCATTCCGTTCGATCAATTTGTTCAAAATATATCATACCAACAGATAGTGCATATCTTTGTAAGAAGTATATATGTCATTGAGATAGACAAAATATAGTTGATTCCTATTTAGCAATGTTCAAAAAATTTACATTCTTCAAAATTCGAGAGTAAAATTAAATAACTACATTGCTTTTCTTTTTGAAGGACTATATTTTACACGGAAATTTAAAAAAATGAAGCTGAAACAGGAAAAATCCACCATACATAAAGCTTTGATTATGAAACACTTTCCAACTGAAATGCAATTTTATTTAAACATTTCTGTAATGCGATACATTCAGCACACTTATTTTTTAAATTATCACAGTACTATATCATTTTATTATACTTGGAAGCTTAAAATTTCATCAAAAAAGTAAATGCTATAAATCGTCTGCTTTTCTATTTAAAATCAATGAATATTTCATTCATATTACATTCAAGACTCCAAAGAGAAATAATTTTACGTATAAAAATGCAGCAATTCTTATACAGCTCATCTAATAATCGATTGATTTGTTTACATAATGCATGCTATGGAAATTAGGCTTTGCTGTAGGAATAATCACATTTTAGTGATCATTTATAATAAAAAATATTGTAATTGCTTTGGCACAGAATTAAAATACACAGATAATAAGCAAAAATTAAACGGTTTTATGACAGATACAACATTAACTATAAATTTAAAAGATCTTTGAACATCAGGATTTTTACACTGGAAAAATAAATGGGTGCCATATTTTATTTTGAAATGAGTCACATAATCTCTTCATATAATGTGGGTGTAATTATTATTTCAATTTTTATTTAAAAATCTCCCTGACATATTTTGCTCACATTTTACGGGATAATTTGAATATTTCCTATAATTTTCGAAGCAATTTATGAGATTTAACTCCGCTTAAAAAATGAAATGTGTTTACCTTGTGCTTACGGTTGGGACGCCAATGTCTGCAAAGGGGGATCGAACTGTTTGGGATAAGGTATGTCAAATACCCGTCTTTTTTAGAGGTTCTTCGTTTGGTATTGATGCTGTTCCACCCGTAAGCAAAAGGTTAAACTTGTGTAAAACAATGTGTAGAACAAAGAAATATCTTCATTAGTATAAAACTAGGTCATTGCATACGTTCAAAATCGACAGCCAGGGAATGTATATAGCATTTCTTAAAAATACGCATGAGTAGGTAGGTAATGGAAAGATACAGACGCTGATCTAGACTTGTATACCACCAGATGTAAGCGAATTTTGCATATACTATTTCTTTTTTGGCTGGATAGGTCGCACATGATTTCCAGATTGATTGCAGCATCCTTAAACATTCTGAAATGCAATCGTGAAAGCAAACTATGTGGCAGGAATGTGTACAGAACAAAATACAATTCCAGTAACAAATTTATTAACTGACCATACAAGGTTTTCTGACTGTCAAAACTCAAATATTTACTTCTTATAATCTATAAAAAGATACACAAACTGCACTTAAATACCACTAAGATACTTCGGTGCACATATAAATTTATCCTAACCGACCACCCCAAGTAAGCCAAATACTAATGATATGAGAACCCCCCATCCTGCTATATATCCCATTCAAATACAAGCATCATGCACTTCTTGCATTTGCTATCATATTATCACAAATTCGCAGATGGGAATAGAACTGCCAAAACGCGTTTTCAAAACACGCAGTCCACTCCATTTTTGAAGCGAAACATCTCCCAGGATAGCAATGCGATAGGTCTAATAGACTGTTAGATTACAGATAGACATAACTAAATGGGAATTAGGTAAATAATAACAAATATTTTAATATGACCGCATGAATTTAATTTCTTACAATAGTTCATTTATGAAATAGTATATGCTATATTAGAACATTGTTATCATTCTGAATTTCGATTTCTACATTACTTTTCTATACTATTATGTTCAGTCCATATATTTCACAAACGTATGCGTTATTTAAAATACAAGAACATTTATAGTTCTTAATCTCTTCTTAAATGCATTTGTTTGGGGCTTTCTTCCTTTCGACCCAGACCGTCCGACCTACCCAAAGTTTTAAGGTATCTATTTAAACGAACGAGACAGTACCATCCAAATTGGACCGAGGGAGTATTACTACAAGCATCGATTCGAACCCTCCTTCCCCGCCACCAACCTCCCCGAAGGTCTTTCGGCCCCATAGATTGGGTGCACCTTCTACGTGTAAACAGGGGGTAGTTTTGGGTAGAAACGAACTCGATTCTTGGTGCTAAATCCCCGTGACTTAACTACTGAGTTACCCTATCCTATAATGTTTAGCTTACCCGTGTTAATAGTGTCGTGACGGCATTCGTCACTCCTTTGTAAATTATATAATATCTGTACTTTTAAACTCTTATTTAATTAATTTGTGTCCTGGAACCCTCTCGTCATTTTATCTTATTTAAATATATCTGAATCTGTTTCGAATTGTGGCCATTTTCATGCTATAATATTTCTCTCACACTCGAGGAACAACGTACGTCGCTCAAGGTCGCACTTGCTTGCGGGTGGAGACAGTTGTCTCCATGTTTTTTCGCTTTGTTGGGTGATGCAATCTTCTGCTTGATTTCGTGTGGTTATACACGTGCCTTGAAATTCGTCGGTTGAAGGGGGCGGATCCCTGGATGTGTTTGAAAGCAGTGAAGTTTTGTATTGGAAGAAAGGAGAAGTTGTGAGCCCTTGATATTTTTGATTGGACGGGTTCTGGATCCATCTGGAATGTATTTAAGCTGAGTGATTCTGGATTCGGGGCTCTCTCCCTGGAAACATCTTCGAACTCACGTCGACGCGGGACTTTGCCCCCAGGTTGAGTTACCGTGTCGTGAGGGTCGGGGGAGATGCCACCGCCGCTACCATCGCCACCTCGGTGATTGGGTCTTCGACTTCGTTGGTACCGAGCCTCTTCTCCTGCTGCCGCCGTTGACTGACCGGGAACCTCCTGCTCCGGTTGCCTGGAGACCGATGTGAAAGAAGATCGTGATGAAGCAGATCCCTGTGCGGGACGTTGCTCGAACCCTTCGAACCGTCCTGCCGCCTCTCCTTGGTCGGGGGAAGTTTTTCCCCGAGGGAACTCTGACGGATGTTTGGTCTTCGATCCTTATGAGTCCTTCCTGATATGGAGGTAAGCGAACTTTCAATTGGAGGCTGCTGCCTCGACCGTCTTGTGTTCCGGTGAAGTGACCCGCCTGATGATTGATCTCAAGTTTCCTCAAGAGCTGATTTAATAGAAAAATAATGTTTTGAAGTAAATTAGTTAAATTGAATCAAATTGATAATTAAGCGTTCCTCGAGTGTGTGATTCCTCTCCTTGACCATACCAATGTTTTAATAAGTGTATCTGTTATATGTAAAATTTGGAATTAATAATACTTTGAATAGATATTTTAATGCCGGCAAAGAGCCGATGATTTTTGGATGGAAACGGTCCAGTGGTTTTAATTCTAGTATATTTCTGAAATTGAATGCTAACTCCTTTTTCCTAAATATTTGAATAAATGAAGATTAGAAATTAAATTGAGTCTTTATTTGTGTTGATTATGTATTTTTCAGCTTGGTGGAGTTCCTGAGGTAAAGGTATATTTTCTGTTTACCTTGGTTTTTGGTTGGGTTTTCCTTCACAGGTCATCAGTTGGAATCCTCCAACTGACGGGAGGTGTGTTTCGAACCTGGGTATGAAATTTGGAGAAAGTTAGACTTTCTCGGTCAGTCGTGTCTGGCGGGAATCCGTTGCGAGATGCCCTCGGAATCCCCGTTTGACAATAGTCGCAGAAATAAATTGTTTTGAGCGCCTTTACATCAAATAGTTAGTTCTTCAGATAGAAGAGAATGAAGACAGAAAATTATTGCTTGGAAAAAAGGAATATCCGTCTATGCTTAGACTCGAACCAATACCTTTGAGATAGCTGTTCGACGTCTCTAACTATTGGAACACACATACATACTTCTAACGTCCTTTTACTAATGAACTACTATGGAAAATGAATAAAGAATGGCTGTACAATTGTTGGCTTTCTCGGGTTATTTAGCTTGTGGCAAATTATCCTGGAACATTTTAGCCTGCTGGAACAAGACTTATGTTGTAAACAAAATAGGTTGCAAGCAAATATGTGAAGCACAGGGCTTCACATATTTGAAATATCCAAACCAGTTTTCTAATAATTAGTTTTCAGAGATGCTGACGCGGTAGTCGAGCGGTCAAGGCGAGAGTTTTCAAGCAATCGTTCGACCTCCGCGTTGTGGGTTCGAGCGGGACCTCCGCTCCTCCGGGGGCCGTGGTAGTCTGTTTTTCAGAGCTTGTGACGTCATGAAAAACGATCCAGTGTTCCAGCGTATTTCAACCTAAAAGCGTTTGTTTTGATCTGATGTTATGGTTGAGCTTGTTTCTTCTTTTAAAAACTTTTAGACTTTCATTGTGTTACTTATACATTGTGTTATTTACATTTATTTCATTGTGTTATTTACATTGTGTTAGTAGTATTGGTTGATTTTTAATTCCAATAATGTGTCATTGTCTACAACTGTAGCATCATCTGACAAATTGAATACTATTTTGAAGACGTAGGAGTTCAACTTTCCTATGTCGCTTAGCTGCTTGTTTACTAAATCCCATTACTAATAGTTTGTCAGATATCTCGTTTAATAAACTTACAAAACCTTTCAAACTTAAAAAATGCCTAGGGACTCATAGTTTTAACTTATGAGGTTGCAACATTTTATTATATAATCATAGTTATAGAATAACTCATGAATGAAAATTTAAAAAATCAATTTTTCTACAAATCTCAGCTGTTTGTTACAACACTATGTTTTCAAAGACATTGTTGACAAAGATACATTCATGAACAAATTATTAAATGAAAATTGCAGTAACTTTGGATAACGCTAAGTTTTATTTTAAGAACCTTCATTTTGTTACTTGTTTAAAAGCCATAAAATAATTTGCTTTAAGGTTTGCCATAAATTACTTTATTAGTTTTTGAATAAATTTACAGTTTTTATAAATTTCATTGTAGTTTTAAAGATTTATTTACTACAGTGCAATGCAAATGTATCTTGCTTCATTCATTGAGTTATGAAATTCTCATTTACCCGACAACAGAAAGTAGTACTTAAAGCTGTGACATACATCACAGAACGAGCTCTGTTTTATAAGCTTTGAAGAACATTTACACATTTGATATTTAACAAAATTCTGCTTTTGAGCTCATTTTTAAGTTTGCAAACTTCTATTTTAACTACAACATTATTGGATTGGTCATTTTAAAGCAACTAATGTGTAACAAGAATTTAGAATAATTATATTTATCTTTTTTTAATCCAATGTATCTCTGTGTAAACATAATGCATTTCAATTGGATACAGTAGCAGCTTATATTACTGATTATATGTTTTTTCCTGTATCAATTGTTTTTATTCTGATTTTTATAACTGCATAGGTGTTATGTCATTTTTAATCTTTGCTGTAACTTGTTAATTTGTCATTTTTATGTATCACCCTGTTAAGTGTCTTTTTGAGGCCACTTGAAATGGTTTTTAGTTTTGTGCATTACAGAAACTTCAATTTCTTTTTTATTGATCTACGTGACAGATCCCTGGTAAAGGATGGAATCTTATTTTACTAATACCCAATCATTTACTTGTAGATTTAGCACATCAGTGACATCTTCATTTGTTTAATTTTTTGACATATATTTCTCATTAAATAAAATTACTGTCAGTTACAATTTTGGGCCATTCCATAGTAACAGACTAACACATATAGGAAAACAAAAAAGATTTTTAAGTACAAAAAGGAAAACAAATAATAAAAAATAATAATAATGCAGATCTGCATATGTTCGAAGAATAGCCTATACCAAATTTTGAAAAAAAAATTGAATTTTAAATAAATTAACACTAATTAACTGTGTATGTAACAGACTAACCTAAATTACCATGATTTTATGATATACTTACTGAAAACAAAATATAACATGATTAGCATTAAAATAAACTATAGCAAAGTCATTAAATGCTATAATAATTTTTTGTTATTCTGTTACAATGAATTAGTCTGTTACATTGATTAATAAAAAAAATCCAACACATAAAATAATAAAAAATTTACATATATGTAAGGGAAGTTGTCAGTAAAAGACCTGTTTATTATTTTAAACATTAAATCAATATGTGCTCATTAAATTTTAATTAATTGCATTTTTGTGTGTGTGTGTGTAACAGACAAACATACATACCTCCTTTTGAAAATCTTGTCAGGTATAGCTAAAAAAAAGTATTAAAATACTTTTTAAAAACTAGCTTTAAACGGGATCGTTTCACCATCCGTGGATCGTTTTTCGTGACGTCACTAATTTGACTGCCACGGCCCCCTCTCTCGAGCGGAGGCCCCGGTTCGAGTCCCACGTAAGGCATGGATATTATGCTGTTAGGCGCAGTGTGTTCCGCCCCCCTCTGGTGCGCCTGGGGCAACGTCCTAGGACGGCATAATGGTTCTTGTTCTGGCCGATGTATAGGCGAATGATGAGTGTCAAGTGCCTGGCCATTTGATAAAAAAAAAATCAGAAATTTGGGTTGCATTAGTAAATTCAAAATGGGCCAACACTATCTGCTGATATTCTTTCTACCAATTGCATTTTCAAGCAATAATGTTCTATGCAGTCAGTTCTTACAGTTTAATATCTCTTTACACTAAGAGTAATCAGCATTGATAAAATATTCATTATATCATGTTTCATTATATTTCAAGCAATGCATAAATCCAGAAAAGTTAAATAAACTAACTATACTTAACCATGTAATCATGTATATTTAAATTCACTTTAACTCTATTGAGGCTTATACAATTCAGTATCTGTCATTTTATTAAATTTACTAAATTATTCTTGAATGGAACCCCTATGAGGAACAAACATATAAATATATCTGAAGTCTCAGAATTTCTATTAATAAGTTCACAAATGTATGTAGAATATTGGATATATCGAATTTGACAACTCCTTCTGGGGATGTGACTTGTAAATACATTAAGTTACTAAATAAGTTATTAGTTTAGAATGTATTCAAACTACATATTGTGGGCGCTAAATCTAAGTGAATTGTAGATATATTCAGATGTCTGTCAAGAATGTACTTGCTGTAAGTGAAATAAAACGATGTTTAACAAATAGTTCAATTAGATCATAAAATGGTGTACTTCACAGTGGACAATATCATATATAATATGATTGTTATCAATATACAAGGTGTCCAGTGGTATCGGTGCCCAATGGCAATTTCCTCAACCGTTAGTCACAGAGATACACTTCCAATTGCAAAAATGTTTTAAATTTTAAAATATATTATCTTAGAAACAGTTCAAATCAATATATGCATTTCTGAAAGAAATACGAAATATAAATGTTTATACAATCCCCCGGTTCTACCAATTATATTTAGGAAAATCATCCTCATACAATTTTATGCAAAACAAAAAAAAATCATCCTATTACGACCAAGATTGACCGAGTTATAGCTATTTAAAGTTTGAGCACTTTTTGTGCTGAGAAATGTTCAATACGGCCTTGATTGGTTGGTTGCCTGAAATGGAACATTTTTATTCGTATAAAGGCAACTTAAGTCATAAAGTTTGATGTTTCATAACTCGGTGAATTTTGGTCGTAAAAGGAAGATTTTTTTTAATTTGTGTGAAATTGTATGAGGATGAATTTCCTAAATATAAATGGTAGGAACAGATCACCGTATAAAAATATATATTTCGTATTTCTTTCAAAAATATATTTATTGATTTAAACTGTTTCTAAGATAATAGATTTTAAAATTTAAAACATTTTTGCATTTGGAAATATTTCTCTGTGACTAACGGTTGAGGAAATAGCCATTGGGAACCTATAGCAATGGACACCCTGTATATATATACTTTTAAACGTATTGCACATTATTTGTATCAAATAAGCAGCAACTATAATCTAATTTAAAACTGAAAGATGTTAAAGTTCTAGATAGCAACCTCTAAATGAAGTAGACTAGGGGATGTTTTCAGATGAGTCGGGCGGTCTGGGATTTCTACAAGGGGGTTGTTTGCAACCACAAAAGACCCTCTTTGTGACTTAAAAGATTAAATATCTGGACAGTTATAGTAGTATCGATCAATGGAATGAAATTTCTTTATCGGAGAGGAAGTGTTTGTTTCGCCATCAGAGGAAAGGCGTTGTAGTAGTGGTCCATTTTGAAGTGGTGGATCAACGTCAGGGGATTCTATACCGGGCATGACTGCCTTATTGTTTTATTACATGGATATGCGCTAGTGATATGACTGGAAGGTATAAACATATTTTACTGCAAGACTTGAGCTTTTAATGGCACACAATACACCGCCTTTACAAATACTATTAACCGCAAGGGGGGAAATATAGTATTTAGAATTGCTGCTTTCATTTGATTTTAAAACTAAGATTCCTTATATACAGGGAACACATATTAAAATTTTCCTGTTAAAAGGTTTTATGCTTTCATTTGATTTTAAAAACTACATATTTCTTTTATATATATATATATATATATATATATATATATATATATATATATATATATACAAGGAACATATTTTAAACGCAATATATATATATATATATACAAGGAACATATTTTAAACGCAGATAAAAATGTTTTCTGCTTTCCTTTAATCGAATAACTACACATATTTTATATACAGGGAACATATTTTAACTCGCATATGCCAAACATAGTTTTTAAATAACTTTAAAAGCAAATATTTATATTTATAAGATCATATTTAATTCTTCTTCAGTCAGATTTAGGTTTAATTGCACCGTTTAAATTATGGTGGACATTTAAAATAGTGTACATTAATAATTTAACAACATATTTGTACGAAAAAGAATTCCAAATTATTTGGAAGTTTTCAAAAAGGCTTTGAGAACGAAATTAATATGTACATTAGTTTTACTTTAATAATATTTCAACATCATTTATAATATAAACACCTTTATTTATCTCTCTGTTTATCTATCTATTTCTGGGTAATGCTTGGCGAAATTTTGGTGTCGAATTTTACGAAATATCGCCAAATTGGTGAAATTTTGGAAATGTAGCCAAATTGCCGAAAATGTCGCCAAATTGATAAAAATGTCGCTAAATTGATAAAATTGTAGCCAAATTGGTAAAGATGATGACAACTTGATGAAATGATGATGGTGAAATGATGACTACTTGATGGACGGTTTTGGAAATGCAGCCAAATTGACGAAAATGTCGCCAAATTGATAAAAATGTCGCCAAATTGATAAAATTGTAGCCAATTTGTTAAAAATGATGACTACTTGATGGAAATTCAATTTGTTGAAAAACATATAAGAATCTATTATAAGAATAGCCTATTTCACCATCCGTAACGCTTGGTGAAATTCTAGCGTCGAATTTGGGTGTCATATTGCCAACTTAGGGAGTATTTTTAAATGCTGCTAAATTGATGAAAATGTCGCCATATTGATAATATGGACGCTAAATCAATGGAAATGACAACTAATTAATGAAAATTCAATAACTTGGAAATAACATAACAAACGAATATATGAATAACCCAATCCTCCGCCAGTCCGTAATACTTGGCGAAAAATTTTGCGCGATATCGTAAAATTGGTGACATTTTTAAGTATTACCAAATTGACGAAAATATCTTCAAAATGACAAAAAATTCACCAAATTGATAAAAAAACAACGCTAAATGGAAGGCAATGCTTTGCAAATTCCGTCATATGACAGGTATACCTTCTAGTGCATAAATAAATATTTCTGAAATTATTTATTTACCAATTTATTATATTCTATATATATTAGGCTTTTCTCCGCAATGACAGCAAGAATATTTGCTAAGTGGCCATTTTTGTGAACGTCTATGGATACCAGAAAATTCACCTCCATCAAACAGCCTTGATCTCCATGGAGGCTAGTAAAGCTGCAGTATATAGAAATATTTCTTGCTACAATTGCGGATATAGGTTATTTTGTTCTAGCAAGTGTATAACAAGTGCGAATTCGGTCTCTAGATTCTGATGTCAACATTGGGAAAGTGATCTAGAACAAAAAATATTTTAAAATTTTATAATGAATGCTTTTATTAAGTTACCCGTAATTAATGCGTTCCGAATTTGCTTGGGATATAATATCTTATTTAGTTTAGAATAAAACGTGACAGACACTCATGCACTAATGCAAAACGAGTATTTTTATTGCTGTTATCAGTGATGATGTCATATTCCGAAATATTGTAATGCTTCACTAGTGACATATATTATTATTTATAACTAATGGCATACGTAATATTCTTATCTGAATGCATATATAAATGGGTTAGAAGACATACTTATTTAAAGGAAATGGAGAAAACATATCGAATAAAACATTGTAAAAAATATGGTATCCATATATTAGTAAGTTTGAAGAATACGTTACAGCAAGCAGCAAATCTGAAAGATATCTGAATATATATACTATAATATTATATCTTAAGCTGCATTCAAAATGAAGACTTGAAAAAACATATATTTTGTGCAGGTATTACTATAGCTATGAAAAAATATGCCAGTTCGAGTTATTAAAAACATTTCTAGATATTTTCTATTTTCAATTGAAAGTTTTTTTTAATATACATATATATATAGTTATTTTCATGTTCGACTATATTTTAAAAATGCGTAATTTAATATATGTATTCGAATGAATATATATATACACTCATGTTCAAAAGTTAAGCATAGTTGCTTTTCATGTGAAAATATCAGGAATTCTACATCGGAATGGAAGGAAACGCTATATGTGGGTGCAATAGGGTTATAGAAGAAGCAAACAATGCAAATTAAGGATATTAATAACTTTTACTACAAAAAAGCAAAGGGTTGAAAGAGAAAGGGTCGCAATAGGCGTGTTAACCTCAGTAAAGCAGAATGATGCACAGCGATTTCCCATATATTCGATGAGGGTTTTGATAAGTTGTGTGCTCAAAGAGTTCCAAGCCTCAAGGAGAGCAGTTTTCAATCCCGGAACGGAGCTTGGTGGGTAGCCGTGGACTGCAAGATGTCTCTCGAACATATCCCAAACATGCTCTATTAGATTAAGATCAGGAGATTTGGCAGACCACTGCATGTGCTGGATATCTTCAGTTTGAAGGCAGTCGTTCGACCAAAGCCGCACGGTCAGGATGCGCGTTATAATAAATGAATATCAAATCAGGACCAACAGCACCTCGAAACAATTGAACGGTAGGCTCAAAGTCGTCGTCTTTGTATCTCTGACCGGTAACAGACCCCGATGTGGAGATCTGTGCGACCGTCCATCATGATGCCTGCCCAGACCATGACATTCCCAAACGGAAAACGATGTCTTTCCGTGGCGTTTCCCGGGTGAAAACGCGTTCCACGTCCTCTCCAGACCGTGGTACGACGAGAAACAGTTTGCGGGATAAACATGGACTCGCCACTGAACTCGACATTGCTCCACTATTGTCCACTCTACTGCCGATGTTCCAAACTCCACTGTAAATTGTGTTTCTGTCCAGACGTCGGGGGGACGCAAACTTCCGGTCGTCTGGCATAGAGACTAACGTGTCTGAGTCTCCTGTATATAGTTTGTGTCGAAACAGTGATTTCTGTAGTGTCTGTCAGGACTGAATCCAGTTGTCTGACAGAGCGGTTCCTTTGACGTCGCGCAGTTATCACCAAATATCTGTCTTGCCGACCTGTTGTTACCCTTGGTCAACCTGGTACTAGTCGTCGGGTAACATCTCCAGTGATGTGGAACCGCTGACACAGTCTGGAGATCACACACTGAGACACATTCTGAATTCGAGCCGCTTCAGTTTGGAATCGAACTGATTCCAGCTTCCCAATAATGCGTCCCTTAAAAAACATCTCTAGTTGGCACGTTTGTGACATCTTTTGTCCTTTTCGATTGTTAACAACGCTCCGTACCACAGCAATTGCGAAATTCCCTCACAAATGACCATGCTGCTCGAGGCCGTTTTATACTCATTCCGACGTACGCCGGTGCTTTGCGCACATCCACGTGACTGAACTGTTTGGCATCTGCGATGATTTACCTTCGTCCCACGAATCTCCAACCCTATTGTGAACGATTTTATCCATATTAACTCGGAATTTTTCGTATTTTACGAATTATGCTTAATTTTGGACGTGAGTACATTATATATATATATATATATATATATATATATATATATATATATATAATTTTAATTTTACAGGCAATTATTTAAATGTAGGAAGCATGTGTGACATAGTTTTATAAAAGATGATACATATTAGGAAGAAAAGGATGGTCGGAAACGATGTGGCACAAAATAGTTTCAGTTCTTTATACTATATCACCACCCGTATACCGTAGATTACGCTGCTTATAACTCTACAGATTTATCTCCTTTCCTAAGTGCATAATGACTACTTATGCATTTTAGTGCCCGTATTCTAATTCTTCAATGTATGATTGTTCAGCTACATAGCAAGAAATATTACAAAACGGGATATTGGGATTGCTGGGAAAATCAACTTCAACTTGAAGACATTATCAAGTAATAACAGTTTACATGATAGGTATGGCATGAAAGCAGAAATTGAGCATTGTGGAAGTAGAAAATTAAATGGAAAAATGCGGTAACTCAGATTGATTCAAAAGTCTTAAAGTCATATCTGAAACAAGAGAGATCAATCATGATTAAAGCATTGATTACGAAACACTTTCCAACTACAATGCAATTTTATTCAAACATGCCTAAAACGCAATGCATTCCTCGGTAATATTTTAAAAGTTATCACAATACTAGATTAATTTATTATATTTGAAAACTTAAACCTTCATAGAAAAAAATGAACTTCATTCAAATGACGGCATTGAAATATAATTTGCCTGGTTTAAACACCTCTAAAATGTGATACATTCCTCGGTAATAATTTTAGAATTATCATAATACTGTGATAATTTATTATATTTGAAAATTTCATCGAAAACAACTGAAATTCAATAAAATGACGTCATAGAAAAATAACACGCCTGGCTCTCTCTATAAAAGCAGCATTTCATTCATAAATAATTTCCCATTCATGCCATTCATCACAATTCTATAAAAAAAAATTGTATTTAAAAATTAAGACCATGGAGCTACAAGTGATTAAACTCTATGCGTAAAACTTCATCAAAAAATCGTCCTGCTCTTTGTAAAATCAATGAATATTTCATTCATATCAGCTATGCAGACTCCATGAACTAAATGGTTTTGTGTTAAAGAGATACAGCAATTCTAATACAACTCATTTTACATATTTTGCTGTTTACATTTTACATACGTGAAAAATGGGCTTCGTTGTAGAAATAATCAAATTTGGATGAGCATTTAAACTCAAATATATTGTCATTGCGTTGTTTCAGTATGTAGATGCACAGGATTTAGGCAAAATTAAAGTAGTTTTTTGGACGGATACAACACTCAATATGAATTAAAAAGAACTTTAAAAATTACGATTTTGAGACAAGATGGATGCCATATACCATTTTGAAGTGGGTCACGTGATCGCTTCATAGAAGAGGTGTTATTAATATTTTATATTTTATTTAAACAACTACTGAATATATTTCGCTGAATTTTTTTTTATATATTTTATGAAACAATTTGAATATTTCCTAAAATTTTCGAAGCAATTCGTGAATTTTAAATCCGATTAAAATTTTTTGAAAAATTAGGTCCCATAGGGCTCAATGTATTTCATTTTTTCAACCCGGGTTCAATCCAAAACTAATTGGGTAATATTATTCATTTATATTCCCATAGGTCCCAAAGACCGTCTAAACAGCATACTAAAATTTCATTTTGATTAAGTCATTTTTACGGCAGTTATCGTGCTAACGGTCAGTCAGACAGACAGACAGAATGAACGAGGTCATAAACACTTTTCAACTTTGTTGTAAAGTGTTAAAAAACAAAATTAGTTAAGTCATCGTGGTCTTTGGTAAATTTTTGTGTAAAACTTTAAGAATAACCAATGTGAACGCTGATTTTATTCGCATCTTCAAATGTTCTCCCCTATCTTAAAAAATAACGAAGTTAACAGAAATGTGTAATTACAAAGAGTATATATCATTAAATTTGGAACATTTTGAAAAATGAAGCACATTCTCCTTAGAACAAACGGGTGAAAAAATAAGAAAATTTAATGTGGCTACTACGAGTACATAACAGCCCGGCAAACTTATTGATGACTGCTTCACGCATCAAGCCATTGCCATTGCTGGGATTTAAGTTCAACTCACTTTTCTGTCACACATATCTCATGCGAAAACAAAATTTACTAAGCATGATCTAGCATTCTTTTTTCAAATTAATAGTCATCTGGGTCTGGAAGTAAAACATATGAGCAGATCGACTTCTAATATGTTGAAAAATGTATACGAGATGATACTCATATTTATCATAAATGTTTGTTTAAAGAATTCATATATTTAAGGTGTGTTTCATTACAAACCACGTCGAGCTAATTTCTACAAATAATTATATATTGTGTTGAAACAGATAAACAAAATGTAAAGGTATAAACTAGCTACTTTTATTTCATACACGTCATTACGAATATCGAATATAGCGAAAAACATATCTATTCGCTAACGAGTTTGTTACACACATATTATATTATACAGTTCGCAAAATATTGCTTTAAAATAAAAATGCATTTCTGGTCGGAATTTTGAAGCTTAAGTAAACAACATATCAAAAACTAAAATGCTTAACCAATACACAATTCTTCACGTAATAATATGTACTTCAATATATGAATATATGACAAGAAAGATCAATCACGCTTAAAGCATTGATTATGAAACACTTTCCAACTTCAATGCAATTTTATTTAAACATCTCTAAAATGCAATACATTCCTAAGTAATATTTTAAAACTTATCACAATACTACATTAATTTATTATGTTTGAAAACATAAAACTTCATCGAAAAAAATGAACTTCATTCAAATGACGGCATTGAAATATAAATTGCCTGGTTTAAACATTTCTAAAATACGATAAATAAATTTTTAAAACCATCATAATACTACAATAATTTATTATATTTGAAAACTTCTTCGAAAACAAGTGAAATTCATTCAAATGACGTCATAGAAAAAATAACACACCTGGCTCTCTCTATAAAAGCAGCATTTCATTCATAACATTTTCCCATTCATTTCATTCATCACATTACTAATATAATTTATTTTATTTAAAAACTTAAGACCATGGAGCTACAAATAATTAAACTCTATGCTTAAAACTTCATCTAAAAAAATCGTCCTTCTCTCTGTAAAATCCATGAACAATGAATGTCAACAATTTCATTCATATCAGCTATACACACTCCATGAGCTAAATACTTTTGCGTTAAAGAAATATAGCAATTCTTATGCAAATTATCCTACATATCATGTTGTTTACATTTTACATAAGTGAAAAATAGGCTTCGTTGTAGAAATAATCAAATTTGGATGATCATTTAAACTCAAATATATTGTCATTGCATTGTTTCAGTATGTAGATGCACAGAATTTAAGCTAAAATTAAACGGTTTTAGGACGAATACAACACTCAATATGAATTAAAAAGAACTTTAAAAATCATGATTTTGATACAAGATGGATGCCATATTTTGTTTTGAAGTGTGTCACGTGATCTTTTCATATCATGATCACGTGGACGCTTCAGATAAGAGATGTAATTATTATTTTAATTTTTATTTAGAAAACTACTGAATATATTTTGTTGAAATTTTTTTATATATTTTAAGAAATAATTTGAATATTAAAAATTTTGGAAGCAATTTCTGTATTTTGAATCCGCTTAAAAAATGTTTGAAAAATTAGGTCTCATAGGGTTCAATGTATTTCATTTTTTCAACCCGGGTTCAATCTAAAACTAATTGGGTGTTATTACTCATTTATATTCCCATAGGTCCTACAGACCGTCTGAACAACATACTGAAATTTCATTTTAATTAAATCCTTTTTACTGCAGTTATCGTACTAACGGACAGACAGACAGACATACAGAATGAACAACGTCTTAAACACTTTTCAACTTTGTTGTAAAGTGCTAATAAAAATGTTCAAACCCTTTTCTCATTTAATTCTTAACGACAACGTGGAAAGAACCCATGTTGATGTAAATCAATTATTTCCACGATTGGCGCTCTATGATTGTAATTTATTCCCACAGTTTGAAACGCACTGTTATGTTGTTTCAACAACTGAAAGGATCCGTTTCCAGAAATGGAATTTAATATCATAAAAATGACGATGTGGTAACAAACAAGGTCAGATATTTGGAAATTAATAAAAACAAACATTATAATTAATATTCCAAATTTCTTAATTGTTAACGTATATGCAATTTTCTTTGAAATTTCTTTATTAAAATCAATTCTATTACCATGCTTCATTTCGATTATATAGTAGAAATCCACAGTAATAAACAATACGTTATTTTAAATGAATAGGATTATATCAGATAGTTTACAATCTGCATTCCGGTTTGAGAAAATTCCAACATCAAGAAAGAATCACACTGTTCAAATGACATTTTTTCACAGATCACTCCAGGTAACAGTAGATAACTAATTACTTTTCTAGAGTGAGTCACACGTTATTTTTATTAGTTTCGAAATTTTGTATATTGTGAAACCACGGTGAGCAGCAAAACCAGCTTCTATACATCATGGCATTAAATAGAAGATATTTTCACCTGGAAAATCACCTGCTTAGCTGCTGCAAGGCGAATTCAGAGTTTGTTTGTCTGTTATGCATGAGTTATGGACTTGACAGATCAGATGTTTAGCAGCCATGTTCTAAATATATGCAATCGGAGACATGGCTGGCGATCGTGCAGGCGAGGGAAGAGTATCTGCACGGCATGGAAGAATATTGAGTATTTCGGACCACCTGTAGGCGTGCTCTGTCTTTCTGCGAAGATATACCGTCAGAGCAACTTTGAAGGAATATCATCACGTCTATAACGATGTAGGTGTTCGATACATCATTACAGAATGGTGCGTCTGTCGTTGAGGATGAAAACTGTCGCAGCAATGGCCTGCGTGCTCTGTTAAGTACACGGCGTCCTCTGTTAAGTACACGGCGTCCTCTGTTCAGTACACGGCGTCCTCTGTTAAGTACACGGCGTCCTCTGTTAAGTACACGGCGTCCTCTGTTAAGTACACGGCGTCCTCTGTTAAGTACACGGCGTCCTCTGTTAAGTACACGATGTTCATAAGTGCACGATGTTCAAATGTGTCAGACAACAAAACCTGACATATGACAGTTTTTATTTCTATTCTAATATGTTGTTGTGAGATATGTTGTTGAGAGTTGTACTACAATAATTTATTCTAAAAACTTAATACCATTGAGGAAAAAGTAATTTAACTCTATGCATAAAACTTCATCGAAAAAGCCTGCCATTAAATCGTCGGCTTCTTTATGTAAAACCCATGAATGCTTTATTCATATCATCTATATTGCAGTCTCCAGAACAAAAAAAAATGTGCTTTAAAGAAATTCAGCAATTCTCTCATGCAACTCATGTTCTCTCTAAATGCGAGAAGTGATAAATGCTCTCTAATTCTAGCATACAACTCATCTACAGCCTAATCTGATTACATTCTCCATAAGTGAAAATTAGGTTTCGTTGTAGAAATAATCAAATTTTGATGATCATTTAAACTCAAATATATTGTAATTGTTTTGTTTCAGAATACATATGCACATAATTTAAGGGACAAAAACGGTTTTAGGACAGATACAACACTAAATATAAATTAAAAAGAACTTTAAAAATCAAGATATTGACACTGGGGAAATAGATGGATGCCATAGTTTAATTTGCAGTGGTCTTTGCAGTGATCTCTTCATATAAAGGGTGTAATTATTATTTTAATTTGTATTTTAAAAAACTACTGAATATATATTGCTGAAATGTTTTTTTATACTTTATGGGATAAATTGAATATCTCCCAAAACTTTCGAAGCAATTTGTGAATTTTAAATTCGCTTAAAATATGTTTGAAAAAGTAGGTCCCATAAGGCTCAATGTATTTCATTTTTTCAACCAGGGTTCAATCCAAAACTAATTGGGTGATATTGTTCATTTATATATTCCCATAACTCCCACAGACCTTCTGAAAAACATTATAAAATTTCATTTTTATAAAGTCATTTTTACAGCAGTTATTGTGCTAAAGGACAGACAGACATAATGGACATAGCCATAAACTCTTTTCATCTATGTTGTAAATTGTTACAAATAGACTTCACTAATTTAAGAGTTTCACATTCCCATTCGCGTCAGAGAAAGACCCAATGTAATTTCTCAAAGTGGCATTTGGGGGTTTATGCATGATGGGGCTCGAGCACACTTTCCCACAGAGGTCCGATACTTCCTAAATGCGACATATGATGGTGGTTGATTAGGCGACTAGGTGGTTGATTGGACGTGGTGGACATGTGGTTTGGCTTCCCCGCTCCCCGGACCTTAATCTACAGAACTTCTTCTGTGGAGACACATGGGATTACTGGTGTACGAGACAGCTGTGGAATTCCTAGAAGATGGCATCATGAGAATAGTTGTTGCTGTGGACAAAATCAACACCACACCAGGAGTCTGCAAGAAGGTGCGACAGTCTTCCATTCCCCTGTGTCAGCTGCGCAACGATTCCTTCAGACTCTAACTTTGAGCACCTACTTAACGTCTTATATGCCAAAATAGAGTAAAAAGACCCCAAAAGAATGCAAAAAATAAACAAAATGCCAACTAAACTAAATAAAATAGAATAAACAAGAAAGATCAATAATGTATAAAGCATTGATTATGAAACACTATCCAACTACAATGCACTTTTATTTAAACATTTCTAAAATGCGATACGCTCAGCGGTAATATTTTTAAACTTATCACAGCACCACAATAATTTATTATATTTGAAATCTTCATCGAAAAAATGAACTTTATTCAAATGAAGTCATTGTAATATAAACCGCACGGCTCTCTATGAAAAAACAGTAAAAATGTCATTCATAAACTTTTATTTTATTACTTTCATTCATCACAATACTACAATAATTTATTTTACTTAAAATCTTAAAACCATGGAGGTAAAAGTAATTTAAGTCTGTGCTTAAAACTTCACTGAAAAAGTTTGTTATAAAATCGTCTGTTCTTTATGTAAAATCAATAACTGTTTCATTCATATTAACTATATTGCAGACTCAAGCGCTAAATAATTTTGCGTTAATGAAATTCAGCAATTCTTATAAAACTTATCTTACAGCTTGATGTGTTTACAATCTCCATAAGTGAAAATCAGGCTTTGTCGCAGAAATAATCAAAGTTTGATGATCATTTAAACTCAAATATATTGTAATTGGGTTATTGCACAACATTGATGCACAAAAATTAAGCAAAAATAAAGCGATTTTAAGACGAACACAACACTAAATATGAATTAAAAAGAACTAAAAATCACGATTTTGACAAAATATGGATGCTATACTTTATTTTGATGTGGGACATGCGATCTTTTCATATAATGGTCACATCATCTCTTCATATAATTGGTGCAATTATGATTTTAATTTTTATTTATAAACGATCGAATATATTTTGCTGAAATTCTTGTTATATATTTTATGGGATGATTTGAATATTTTCTAAAACTTTCGAAGCAATTTGTGAATTTTAAATTCGCTTAAAAAATGTTTAAAAAAATAGGTCCCATAGTGTTCAATGCATTTCATTTCTTCAACACGCGTTCAGACCGAAACTAATTGGGGGAAATCATTTATATTTTCATAGATCCCACAGACCGTCTGAACAACATACTAAAATTTCATTTTGATAAAGCCAATTTTACTGCAGTTATCGTACTAACGGACAGACAGACAGACAGAATAAACAAAGTCATGAACACTTTTCAACTATGTTGTAAAGTGTTAAAAAAGGGGTTGGATTCTTGCAAGAAATTAGATGATAGATTTTATGAGTTAACTACTCCTAAGCATATGGAGGGAAACGATAGGAAGTCAGTGAAAATGAATTCAATCTCCTTTAACAATAAAATGAATCAAACTGCGGAGCAGCTTCCATTTCTCCCAATCCAGTGAAACACAAACTTAGGGATCACAAAATAGGTGAGCGATCAACCAAGGTCCAGCAAGGATTTTGTCCAGCATGAAACATCAGCGTGTCAAATCTGTGAGGAAATTTATATTGATCCAACATCAAAGGTAATTAAGTACAAAAAATGTCAAGAGTCAGTACATTCAGTACAAAAATATCAACAGTGGTGGCCCGCAGGAAGCTCATATTATGCAATGGGTAATTTTATTTGTGATTTGTGTTACATAAGGGAAGGTCTGAAATTGATGAATCAGTTGAAGAATAGTTTTTTAAGTAATCATGTACGATAGTTAGTCTACATCTTTTGAGAACATACAGAAACTAAGCAAGCAAACGCACTGCGCACTCTTAGAATCGGCGCAACGCACTGATCACTCTTAGACTCGAAGCTACGCACTGCGCACTCTTAGACTCGAAGCTACACACTCTTATCCGTCATACAGTCAAAGAGTACCCATTTTAGTTATTTTCGATTTTCCATTGCGATTGTTTTTTACGCAACATCACGGTCACATTCTTGTGACTATAATAGAAAATCTGATGTGGGCAGCACCTGACCTTCCTTATATAATGCAATGAATTTACTACTTTTACAGTTTAAAAAAATCTGATGTGGGTAACACATGACTTTCCTTATATAATGTAATGAATTTACTACTTTTACAGTAAAAAAATAGGTTTTTCTTATAGTAGATAATACTATTCTTTCCAAGATATTAGATTTTCGAAAATTAGTCCTAATTTTCATTGATTCAGCGCCATTTTTATCTATTTGGCGAGATTTTCGTAAATTTGGCAATATTTCAAAAAGTCGCCAAGTTGGCGACATTCCGCCAAATCCGTCGCCAAAATCTCGCCAAGCGTTATGAACGAAGAAATAAGTTGTTCTTAAAGAAGATAAATGACTATTGGCGTTCAAATACAAAAGTATTACTCAAAGTATCTTTTTTCATGAATGGAACGAGCTAGATCTATGAGAATGATGTCACCCAATTTATCGCATGGTATTACATATGAAAAGTGAACATGTTTCTCAATAGGAAATATTTTTTTTTTCATTTTATATGACTTTGTAATAATTGTTTTGAAAAATGTGCAATATCTCGAGAACGGTTTATGTTAGCGTTCTAAAATTTATGTGAATCGTTTTCTATTGAAAAATTACGTAAGAAATGTCTATTTTCGTAACTTTATTAGTGGTTTTGATTTTTTCAAAATTTTATTCGAAAATTTAGGGAGGTTCTGAACATTCGATTACGCATAAAAACAAAGGGCTTCCAGTGTTTACAGATTGTGATTTTTGTACCAAATTTGGTTCGAATCGGTCCATTCGTTCGTGAGTTATCGTCTCCACAGACTCACTGACACACACACACACACACACACATACTTTCACACACACACACACACACACACACAAACATCACTTCAAAAATGTTTGATTCGTCATCAGAGATGCTTGAAACGTGCTCTCGAACGAAACTCGATTTCGAATTTTCGACCCCGTCACAATACTTTCCTTATACATTATGTATATAAGGAAAGTAATAAAATAGGTTATTCTTATGGTAGATACTTATATTTTTTCCAAGATAATTAATTTTCGTCAATTAGTCGTTATTTCCATTAATTTAGAGTCATTTTAATCCATTTGGCTAGATTTTCGTTAATTTGTCAACATTTCAGAAAGTCGCCAAGTCGCCAAGTCGCCAAGTATTTCGCTTTGTTACACAATATTTCCTATTGTCATATAGCCTAAGAATGAATTAATGTACAAACTGCGCATGGTATATATGATGTAACATATATTTTTGCATATTCTTCATAAATATAGCACACACATGCATTTTACCATTTTATCATCGGTACTTCCTTGGGTTCGCTATTGCATTCATCGTTTCCAGTAAGGCACTTACCTTAAGTCACTGATGTTCGCGATAAAGCTATTTAATCTAAGAGAATAGCGTGCATTACTCTATAGATTTGGTCAAATGATTGATGGACAGTTTTCACGCATTTGGAGTAGACAGAAATGTTCTAACAAACATGGTGGCTTTTATAATGAATGGCACACACGCATATTGGAATCCGAAACTGCTTATGATGCTATCAGAAATGTAATGTCATTTATATACCGCGCCTGTGGGTTACATCATAGTAAGTGGCTGTAGTATAGAATGATAATCGATCGATGACCTGCCTATTAGGAATCTAAGATCTTTAATTTATTGTAAAGAAAACATGTACTCTGCCTTAAGATTATATATATATTTTGAAAATACACCTTCATCTACCACCACTTTTTATACAAAATCAGAAGCAATTTTCTGTTAATGTATGGTGTAGTATTTTCAGAAACCGTTTGCTTGGACCCATACTTTATGGTGGCACGTTGACGGGTGACAGATATGTTCCTGATATTCTGAATGCGGTTATTCCTGATATTCTGAATGCGGTTATTCCTGATTTTATGAATGAACTGCCGTAACAGTACTTCCACATGTATGGTTTTGCCAGGACGGATCTTCAGCTCACCATACTACAGTTGTGGAACGCTGGTTAAATAAAGAGTTTCCAGACATGTGGATTGGCTTGCATCGACCAGTCGAATTTCCCCCTAGATCGCCTAATTTAAGGCCAATGAATTGTTATTTGTGGGGTCGTTTACGCTCAACAGTTTATCTGTCACCTCCCTTAAATAAAGCAGAGTTGCAACAACGCATTCAAGGTGGTTGTCATGTCATCACTGAGCAAGAACTTGATCGAGTGCACAGAAGAGTTATCAGGCGAATGCAGCTCTGTATTGGCATGGATGTGAAACATTTTGAACAATCTTTGTAATTTCTGTGTGAAGTAATTATTTCTACACAGTGTAGATACTTTTATTCCAAAATATAACAAAATTATTATTTATTTATGTAATCATTGTTTTCTTTCGTAATTTGTGTATGATTCCTGAAACGCGACCTGTCGACACGATTTTTCCCCTCTGAGAATCCATGTCGATGAATAGAAAAGTGGTTTAAGTCAGCATTTTTGTATTTTCATATCTCTGGTAATTTTTATGATATAATGCTGAAATGTTGTACATCACATTGTTCGTTCATGCCTATAATGTTGCCCGTTCATGCCTATAAACCTTTTGTTTTCAAAAAATTCAAGCGCAGTAGGAAGAACAAAGTATATACGATGTTATCTGTTCTATCGTTTTTCGGATTTTTTTTTTCTAATTTTCGACCAGTTTATGAAGTACGCATTTAAATATCAATATCAGTTTATAAAAATTTTCATTTCTAGTATAGTAATTCATCATATTGTAATAAGGAAAAATAATTTTTTTTTCGAAAAATACATAAATAGTTCCTTTTTATATAAAAACTATTTTATTTGTTTCATTATAATTACGGATTAATCTATGTGACGTAAAAATTGACATTAAAGCACAGATAGAAAAGTAGTATATATTTTCTTTAATCAACTGTTACGTGCAACTTAAATGGCCTCCGTCTACAATCATTTAGTACTGATTAGAGATCTGAGTAACAAGGAGAATACAAGGCTAATCAAACGTTCATCGTGACTGGTTGCGTGGACACACCTAATGCCATTCTAATTGGTGATCCTCTTCTGCGATTTTACCTATATTTGATATAATATCCAACTAAAAAAGTTTATGCAGTAAAGAAAGGTAAAATGGCAATTTACATGACATAGATGTCGCAAGGTTGTATACTAAGTTTCCATGTTTTTAGATACATATGTACAACTAAATACATTACCACTTCATAAAATCTGGGTATTTTATATTAAAGACATGACTGTGAAACAAAAGCAAAATTTTCATCTTTATTGACTTTTTATCAACTTCATAAGAATAATTATTATTAAAATACGTATGTTGATTTAAATATTTTTTCCTTTAGTGGTTACTTATTTAATATGTCTTTTGCCTTTAAATACGTTGCCCATGTTCTCAAATTTTCTGTATTTATAAATAGGATTTTAAAAAAATTGTTGGAAATATGGTCTTGCAATACAGGTTCTAGTCATCTAGTACATTATGTATAAAAAGTTTTGTGAGAGATAAATAATAATGATAATAATAATAATACTTCCCCATTTTGCAATTATTTAGAGTGTGTAACAAAGTTTGCAGTACAAATTCATTAATTTGTAATTGAAATTAAAATTTGGATATACCAGAAACGGAACACAATCTCTCTATCTCTCTATATTAAACAAGAAAGATCAATCATGCTTAAAGCATTGATTATGAAACACTTTCCAACTTCAATGTAATTTTATTTAAAGAAGTCTAAAATGCAATACATTCCTCGGTAATATTTTAAAACTTATCACAATAATACATTAATTTATTATGTAACTGAAAACTTAAACCTTCATCGAAAAAAATGAACTTCATTCAAATGACGGCTTTGAAATATAAATTGCATGGTTTAAACATCTCTAAAATGCTATACATTCCTCGGTAATATTTTTAAAACTATCATAATACTACGATAATTTATTACATTTGAAAACTTCATCGAAAAGAACTGAAATTCATTCAAATGACGTCATAGAAAAAATAACACGCCTGGATCTCTCTATAAAAACAACATTTCATTCATAACACTTTCCCAATCATTTCAGTCATCACAGTACTAAAATAATTTATTTTATTTAAAAACTTAAGACCATGGAGCTACAAGTAATTGAACTCTATTCTTAAAACTTCATCGAAAAAAAAATCGTCCTTCTCTTTGTAAAATCAATGAATAATTCATTCATATCAGCTACGCAGACTCCATGAACCAAATAATTTTGTGTTTAAGAATTACTGCCATTCAAATACAACTCATTTATATATTTTGCTGTTTTCATTTTACGTAAGTGAAAAATAGGCTTCGTTGTAGAAATAATCAAATGTGGATGATCATTTAAACTGAAATATATTGTAATTGCGTTGGTTCAGTATGTAGATGCACAGAATTTTAGCAAAAATAAAGTGGTTTTAGGACGGATACAACACTCAATACGAATTAAAAAGAACTTAAAAAATCACGATTTTGAGACAAGATGGATGCCATATATCATTTTGAAGTGGATCATGTGCTCTTTTCATATAATGGTCACGTGATGGCTTCATATAAGAGATTTAATTATTATTTTAAATTTTATTTAAAAAAATACTGAATATATTTCGTTCAATTCTTTATATATTTTATGGAACGATTTGAAAATTACCTGTAGGTTTCGAAGCAATTTGTAAATTTTAAATCCGCTTAAAAATGTTTGAAAAATTAGGTCCCATAGGGCCCATGTATTTCATTTTTTCCTCCCGGTGAATAATATGATCCAAAATGAATAATATGATCCAAAACTAATTGGGTCATATTATTCATTTATATTCCCATAGGTCCTACAGACCGTCTGAACAACATACTAAAATTTCATTTTGATTAAGTCATTTTTACGACAGTTATTGTGCTAACGGGCAGACAGTCAGACAGAATGAACAGAGTCATAAACACTTTTCAACTTTGTTGTAAAGTGTTAAAAAAGTTGCTGACGCCACAGCTGCTGTTTGTTAAAATTCTTAATCTTCGAATTCCTGGTCTTTGTACCGCAAAAACTATGACGTACAAAAATATAAAATTTGGTACTCTTGTACAGAAAGTTTTGAAAAACGCTAAAATGAACCGTTTCCCGATTCATATTTTATTTTAAGAAATATTTAATGTCAAATTCAAAGTCAGTATATTTCAGTTGCGAGTTCGCGTCCTGGATAGGCTAACAATAGCAAGACGACGAATTTTTGCAGGCAGGTATTTACATAGTTGAATTTTTGAAGAACGGAGACCCTATTTAACACTTTACAACAAAGTTGAAAAATGTTTATGACTGTTCATTATGCCTGTCTGTCCGTTAGTAATATAACTGCCATAAAAATGACATAATTAAAATGAAATTTTAGTATGTTGTTCAGACCGTCTGTAGGTCCTATGGGAATATAAATGAATAATATCACCCAATTAGTTTTGGATTGAACCGTGGTTGAAAAATGAAATACATTGAACCCTACGTGACCTAATTTTTCAAACATTTTTAAGCGGATTTAAAATTCGCAAATTGCTTCAAAATTTTAGGTAATATTCAAATTATTCCGTAAAATACATAAAACAAAATTCAGCAAAATATATTCAGTAGTTTTTTAAATAAAAATTAAAATATTAATTACACCTCTTATATAAAGCGATTACGTGACCATGATTTGAAAAGATCATGTGACCCACTTCAAAATAAAATATAGCATCCATTTTGTCTCAAAATCGTGATTTTTAAAGTTCTTTTTCATTCATATTGAGTGTTGTATTCGTCCTAAAACCGTTTTATTTTTGCTTAAATTCTGTGCATCTACATATAGAACCAACGCAATGACAATATATTGGAGTTTAAATGATCATCCAAATTTGATTATTTCTACAACGAAGCCTATTTTTCACTTTTGCAAAATGTAAATAGCAAACTATGTAGGATGAGTTGTATAAGAATTGCTCTATTTTTTAACGCAAAAGTATTTAGCTCATGGAGTCTGCATAGCTGATATGAATGAAATATTCAGTGATTTTACAGAGAGAAGGACGATTATTTTTTATGAAATTTTAAGCATAGAATTTAATTACTTGTAGCTCCATGGTCTTAAGTTTTTAAATAAAATAAATTATTTTCATACTGTGATGAATGAACTGAATGGGAGAATTTTATGAATGAAATACTGCTTTTATAGAGAGAGCCAGGCATGTTATTTTTTCTATGACGTAATTTGAATGAATGCCAGTTGGTTTCGATGAAGTTTTCAAATATAATAAATTATTGTAGAATTATGATGATTTTAAAAATATTTCCGAGGAATGTATCTCATTTTAGAGATGTTTAAACCAGACAAATTACATTTCAATGCCCTCATTTGAATGAAGTTAATTTTTTTCGATGGAGGTTTAAGTTTTCAAATATAATAAATTAATGCAGTATTGTGATAAGTTTTAAGATATTACTTAGGAATATATTGCATTTTATAGATGTTTAAATTAAATTGCATTGAAGTTGGAAAGTGTTTCATAATCAATGTTTTAAGCATGATTGGTCTTTCTTGTTTAACACTTTACAGCATTCCTGGAGAAAACTAGAGAAGTAAGAAATCGTCAGACATACTACCGCGTAATTTTGACAGCGTGTCGGAAACGACAGTTAACTGCTAGTTGTGGCATCTGATACCGCATAGTCCTGTTACATACTATTACCTTACTGCAATAGCTGCAGCTACCGCTATTCGAACCTTATTTTACCAGCATACAATTTAATTACATACACTGCAGATTACATATTTACACAAGTATAGAAAATTTCCTTTCAAATTCTACTAGTTTTCAATAATAGTAGAACTTCTAGTAACATATCAGTGAATATTTTATTTTAAACTAATCATGTTATAAGATGCTTGGTACACCCTTAAAGCACTTGTGAAATGCACGTGTGAATTCACATATCTATAAAAATACAAATACCGTTAAAACCATATTTAGCATCCTCAAAAAAAAACTTAAAACCACTTGATAGTTATAAAAACAAATGCTACTTCAGATCATTTTCCTCCAAATTGATTCTCTTGACGGATTTTCTGATGGCGAAACATTTTTTTCACTGCTTCGTTTTTCATTTCATTTTTAACGACAGGTAAATGATATTAAAATATACCAATTAAAATGTATTTTTTATTGAGAAACACAAAAAGTATATAGCGATTTTGAAACAAGTGCTGGTAAAAAGTGTTCTAGAATATGAAGAAAACAGTTTTGTTTTAAACTAGCAAGGGTTTTTTTCCAAATTAAAAACTGTATCAAATATTGCCTTTTTTCTTATTTTTCTTCGGGTCATCACGAGTTTTGCCACAAACATCTGAATAAAATTACACCAAAATTTATAGCGAATTATAGAAAATTATAAAATGTTTTAACAATGCGCAATAGTATACCAAAACATAAATAAACATGGTAACACATACGGCTACGGTACAACCGCAGCGTTTTTTCTATAAGCTCTTAATTGCAATTATTTTCTTGCAGTAAATCTTAACCACGTAGAAAATGTAGCCGAAATTTTTCGGGATTTAAAACAGGAATTACTTTATTTCATTAATACAATTACCCACAATGTGTAGTATTCGCGAGCACAAGTGATGCTAAAACCTGTCCGCTAAGCGGGCATAGTATGCTCTAAAGCAAAGGTTTTCAAAGTGTGTTCTGAAGAACTCTGTGGTTCCGCAACACTATTACAGGGGTTCCGAATCTTGATAGTTTCGTATAAATGTTCTCAAAATAATAAAATACACGTAACTTTTTGAATGCATAATTTGGGTAACAATGGACTTTTTCTCATTTTGAGTTTTTGCCCCCAAATAAAATTTAAAAGTGCATTTCCGCAAACAAAAATGTGAAATATTGTTCTAAATAAACGACCAAACACACCTTAACGCCTTTCGTTTGTGCGTAATACGCTTTTGTCACAGCACTACCGCATCGATAGCTTTCAAACTGGTTTACTCTTAAATTTTTATTATTGTACGTTGTAGTCATACGAATATTTTATATTAAACAATCTATAAAATTAATAAAAGCTGGGGTTATTCGCAGTAAACAATTATGCACAGAACATAACTCTGCACGTAACATAACTATAAGGAATCATCCATAAGGCAGGGTCAAGAACGTTTCGATTCAATTGTTTCTTTGGAATAATTTATGCTTTTAGTTTCAAGGAGTAGACCAATAATTCTGAACATGGATCGTACGTCGCACACTGGTGCTATGGCGGAAAAAACCCCAAAACCCGAAAATAATACTTTTCGATACCAACTACTATTTTTTGATAAGCAATGAACCGAAGTATCTTGCCATGTAAATAAATGTATTTTATTCAGTATAACTAGAAGGAAAAACTGATCTTAAACAAGACTTCCACATTCTAATTGAAATCTTGTTTCTAATTAAAATTTCAATATTTTTTTCAAAATTTTTGTTGACATTTATAATTATATGTCTCACGTATTTTCAATATATGTAACTTCAGCTTATTTCTGATATAAATACATTTCGTAAAAACATAAAAACATAGCTAAAATCATACTATAAAGAGTAAAATATAGATATATAAAACTTTTTGTTTTCCTTCATTTATCTAAGCCTATAATAAAGCTACACGTTCCTATACGTTCTGGATGAGTTATTTCGAAAGCAGATACTATTATGCAACTGTTCTGTAAAAATCAGCTGCAACTTTTTGCAGCCTTCGCTCTTTCGGCATGCTCTATCTTACTTTTAACTTATCTACATGCGCAAAAAGTATGCAAAACTACTAAAAAATGCATAAGTTGTGAGGTTTTTTCCGCAAATTCCTCATTTGTCACCACTGTGAGTCGTACATAGGGGTAAAATGAAAATTTAGGCACACAATTTGTAATAGAGCAATTAGAAAACAGTATTCATTTATCTGTGAATAGAAAGAAACGTTTGTAATTGAAATTGAATTCTCTGACACAATTCCTATTCGTAATTTATTCCAGTGATTACTAGTTTCGGATCAGTTTAGTATTGCCTTATGGGGATGAAGAAGTATTGTGGTAGGTTAAGCCTATATATTAGCGAGTTTCATGTCATTCCAAGACCAATCAATTTAACTTCATTACATTTTTGGAATTATGTCAAAATACGATTTGCGTAAGAAAATGTACTCAGATTTATTGACTAAATGAGTGGAATGCGATATATACTGCTGTAATTGCAATATTTGATATTCTGTATAAAAGGACACAGATTCGTCGTCTTACCTAATTCAGACATTGCTAAAGGATCTATCTGAAGTGGATTTGAAGTACCAAGAATACTTGTCAGAAATGCACCGGAATGATAACTACATTCAAAGGAAATGAAAACATGCTGTGAGGAGACAGAAACTATATATTCAAATTTAACTAGTTTCATAAAAATTAATGTTATTAGTCCCATCAATATCTGTAGTGAAATGAGATTTAAGCGCTGTAAGTGACTTATTGCAGAAAAAAGAAACTGACTCTGTATCACAAAAAGTTTGATAAATGCATTTAACTGAATGTTTACCTGAAATCTAAACAATATGCAGTATCCCAATATGAGATAATCAAACCTGATGCATTTTTTCTTTACTTTGATAAGCTAGGGCTATTTAATTTATTAAGTCTAATTAACACTTTACAAAAAGGTTGAAAAGTCTTTATAACTTTGCTCATTCTGTCTGTCTGTCCGTTAGTACGATAACTGCCATAAAAATGACTTTATCAAAATGGAATTTTAGTATGCTGTTCAGACAGTCTGAGGGACCTATGGGAACATAAATGAAGATTATCACCCAATTAGTTTCGGATTGAACCCGAGTTGAAAAAATGAAATACATTGAACTTTATGGGGCCTAATTTTTCAAACATTTTTTTTGAGCGGATTTAAAATGCACAAATTGCTTCGTCCATTTTTGGAAATATAAAAATTATACCATAAAATATGTAAAAAAAAATCAGCAAAATATATTCAGTAGTTTTTAAAATAAAAATTAAAATAATAATTACACCTTTTATATGAAGAGTTCATGTGACCATTATATGAAGAGATCACGTGACCCACTTCAAAATAAAATATGGCATCCATCTTGTGTCAACATCGTGATATTTAAAGTTCATTTTCATTCATACATTCATATTTAGTGTTGTATCCGTCCTAAAACCGCTTTATTTTAGCTTAAATTATGTTCATCTACATACTGAAGCAACGCAATTACAATAGAGTTTAAATGATCCTCCAACTATGGTTATTTCTACAACGAAGCTTACTTTTCACTTATGTAAAATGTAAACAGCAAAATATGGAGAATGAGTTGTATAAGAATTGCTGCATTTCTTTAATGCAAAATTATTTAGCTCATGGAGTCTGCAATGTAGCTGATATGAATGAAACAGTCATTGATTTTACAGAGAAGCAAACCATTTTTTGATGAAGTTCTAATCATAGAGTTAAATTACTTGGACCTCCATGATTTTAATTTTTTAAATAAAATAATTTATTATAGTATTGTGATGAATGAAATGGATGGTTGAATGAAATGAATGAGATGTTTAAACCAGGCAATTTATATTATTGTTTCGAATTTTAGAGATGTTTATATAAAATTGCATTGAAGTTGGAAAGTGCTTCATAATCAATGCTTTATGCATGATTGATCTTTCTTGTTTAAATTTGCTGTAGTTTTACTTAATATTGTAATTTTAAAGTGACATTACGAATTTAAAAAAATACTTTTTTTCTGTTAATTTGTAAATTTTATTGTACCTTTGCAACATCGATTTTGATTTTATATTAATGAGGGTTATCAAATATTTTGAAGTAACGAGGCGGGGTATGGCGTAAAAGGATTAATACCCACTAGAGTGGGGGCATCTTAAACAGATAAAAAGAAAAAAAAAACATATCATTAGCTCATAGACTGTCTGCTGACACAATAGATCGTTACGATGTCTTACAAACGACTTAAACCTGTAATTTAATGGTATGAATTATCAAATTTTTAAAAACACAATTTGCTAGGGACTCTGTTTTAAATATTAGGCACTGTTATTTCAAAAATTTTAAGAGGAAGGAAGTTATCAGACCTATATCTGAAGACACAGGAAAATGTTGCATAAGGCTCAAGTTGACATTCAATCTGAAATCAGGAGAGAAGACATATATGGTACAGTTTTATTTATAGAAAAACTAATTACATTTGTAACTTAAGGATTGATGGTCGACTGATCGGCCGTAGATTGTGAGTCGATTTAGACTTAAGTTCTTGACTGTTGAAATATACTTCTACAGTAAAATTTACTCTATTAAACTGAAGGAATTTATTAATTATTGGAGTTTCTGTATTGGGAAATTCCAGCTTTAACCTCCGGTTTAAATTTACAGGCTATAGGAAAAGTTTTTAAAGATATTAAGAGGATTATATACGAATGCTTTGAGCTCACGGTAGAGCAATGTCACCACAGAAGAAAACATACTGTCAATTTTGAATAAGCTCCGGTTTCGGAAGAAAATCAGAATGGGGAGGAAGTGGAAATTTAGAAGGTATTTTATGTTGTTTACAAATGCCGGTCGTTTGGCCGCTAGGCCATTAGACAAGGAGCTCTCCAGAATTTCTCAATGATTGAGTTAAAAGTCATTAGTGCAGGAAACTAGTGTTGTTGTCAAATGTTTCCCAGACATAGACTGTCCTTTGTCACATAAAATACATTCCGGGGAGGCAGAAAGTCCAACTCGATATAGATTAGCCCTGACACAGTCATGACCAGTCAGAAGTCTGAACCTGGTAACAGCTTCTCGTCGAGGAGCCTCTGGAATGACCGAAGTATACTTGCTGAGGACGCTTCGTGACTTTTCCTTAGATGCCTCCAGAGATTCTGCCTCAATTTCTTTTTCATGTAGCATTTTAATGTACAGTTGTGCTGAATGAAAAGTCATAGGCTTTGAGAATCTCTTCTCGACCATAGCACTCTTTTTGGCTAAAAAGTCCGCTTTTTCATTTCCTGGTACTCCGCAATGCGCTGGCACCCACTATAAAGTGATTCTGTGCGTTAGATATTTTAAATGCGCCCTGATCTCTTGAATTCGGGTAGCATTGTTTCTTTGGTTGCTGGAACTTGCCTGGAGATCCGAACTGGAGTACCAGAGAATAACTGCTCTGGTGAAGGAAGAAGGACGAAGTGCAAGTTGTTGCAAGGCCGCATAAATTGTCTCGATCTCCCCATCAAAGTGCGTTGTAGAAGTTCCAGCACGTAAGTAAAAATCAAACAGTATTGTAAGAGACTCCATCTCCAACCCTCCAAGTTTTGTCAAGTAAAGAGCCATCGGTACAAACACGGAATTATTTGTCTAGTGGAAATCGTGAGTCTATTGTATCCAAATCAATAACCCGAATTTCTTCAGGAATCATTTTTCTTTTGTTCACTTCCGCCTCAATATCCAGTCGGACGTAAAAGGTACTTATGCAATATCAATGCATCTAATATCGATATAATATGTATTTATAATATTAATTGAAAATATGAGTTGATCTCATCTCGGTATATTTCTTTAAAAGATTAATAAAAGCATGGAGATAATTTTCAAACTCTAATTCAAATGTCAAATCTTTACGTATCAAAAGCATGTGCCAACTCCGCATGTATCATGTATCAAAGGGATTATATGTGCAGGTATTGAAAATCCCACGTGCCTAATCCCTCTACAAAAGGACTTCATTCTGATATTATTCCGATGAATTTGCTATTCATAAAGGGCAGAAATTATTATTGAATACACGTATTAAACATAGTTTTCCAGTTTTAATTTTTCACAGTAAATCAATGTTTTAAGTCATTCACGAGGTGAAAAGAAGGGATTTTTGAAAAAAGTCAAAATGCTACAATGTCAGTCATTATGCAATTACTTCGATTTAAGCACATTACATTAAGCCTATTCAAAGCAGTAAGAATATTTGAAATTATTTTCAAAAAGTAAGTTTTGAGATAATTTTTCAATTGTATTCTTTTCTTGTTTAATGTACAAGGTACGGTAAAGCAAAATACATATACATTGCATTCAGTACATTCTCCATGATTTTTCGTACAATTTTCATACACACTTTTTTTCTGTTACGTGGTCCAATTTTCGTCCTCATTTATATGTGTCCAAATAAAAAAGATACCTTTGCTGAAGCGGTTCCCAAACTAAAAGGATACTTTTGCTGCAGCGGTGCCCATTGAAAAGGAGACTTTTGCTGTAGCCGTATCTAATAGCAGTGGGTTAATGTACGGTACTGCAACAGGTTGCTGAGGCTTAAACGGGCCATCAAAATCAAACGCAGAGATACGCTCTCGAAAAGGAAAATGCTGCTGCAGAAAAACGCTAAGCCACACGTGGCCAAGAAGACCCTGGATTTGCTGGAAAATGAGAAATCATCAAACATCCACCGTACAGAGCCTCCATATCTCCCTATGAGACTCCCATATCTTCGGCTCCTTAAAAAGGGAGCCGAAGATTGAATGGTCAACGATTCACCTGTGACAAGGAAGTGGGAAACTGGATCCGTTAGCAACCCGGGAGTTTCTACAGTGAAGCCATTCAATCTCATCCTAAGCACTGGGATCAGTGTATCAATGTCAGTGGCAATTATGCGTAGGTGTCATGTCAATATTCTGTAATTAAAATATTCTGTAAAATATTATTTAGATATAACAGTAGTCTTCTTTTCATGTGGGCACATCTTACATATTAAAAATGAAAACGCTCAGAAATTCGATCATTGAAACATACATTCCTCATTTATTATCTTAATAGTCAGTGTATCACTAAAAACTGAAATCTTTAGATTCGGTCCAATAGGCAATATGTTTATGTGGACAGTACTTTTAGAAAAGCAAACTTTGAAACACATAAATCAATTGTCAACATAACAAAATTTTCCTTCTGGCTATTTGTGTTAATATATTTATTTATTCTGTTATAAAATACATTCCATTGAGTTTGCTAAATTATGTCTTAAAGTTTGTGTCTAGTACATACTTATTTAAAATGAACTAATGTTGATACTTACTATTGCGTTTCTATCCAGTCCGTCTAAATTGTTTTTCGAGATCGCCATGAGATGATAACCACGATATGAGTAATGAACTTGGAACCACTTAAATCTCTTGGAAATCACGTTTTGGCCCTTTCACAATTATTTGCATTTTTTAAATTCCTCATGATGAAATATTTAAAAATTAAATTATTCTCGGACAAAAAATTCATTTATAACTGAATTTTACTTCCGTTAAAACCCCAAAAATTCTGCAAAGCGCAAGACAAAATAGGTTGACACTCGTATTGTGACCCGTTTCCTTTCTACCCTTTTCCTTGAATAATAAAAGTCGCTATTATCCTTGTTTTGCATTGTTTGCTTCTTCGATAACCCTATTACATCCGTATACTGCTTTTCTTTCTATTTCAATGCAGATTTCCTGAAATTTTCACATAAAGAGCAAATATGCTGAACTTTTGAACATGAGTAAATTTTCATTGTTAAATAAATTATATCCATTCCGTTTTCATTTAACTGGAACCAATGCTTAAGGATACCTCTTGTAAAAGCTTATGCTTGCCCAAATAATCTTATGAACATTAAAAATCCCTAAACTTAATATTATATATGAACACATATAATAACGAGTGAGTTGAAAGAGAATTCTGTACTTTTAGTCACTTCATAAAGTGTAGGATATCAAAATATAAGTTATTCATTGGCACATTTAATTATAATTTAAGTGCAATTAGATAGAATACATATACATAGCTTAATATATATTTTCCCCAGAATTTACTCAAACTATCTACCCGGCAAATTTTCTTTTAAAGTATAGATAGGACTATGCATACACATTGACATCTGCGGGTTTTGTAAAATACCAAATGTGTTGAGTGTTGAAAACCCAGACCACACAACAGACCCGAAGGCTTACTGTTGCTAAGTGTGTGGCCGGGAACTTTATTTTAAATTCAAGAAATTACATTACATGTTAAAATTTAATCACAACACAAGTAGTTAGACCAGGACAAGCAAAAGATTGGCAAAACATAAAAACAAAAAAAAAAAAGATAAGCAAAAGATAAAAACAATACAATACAATACAGTACAATACAATACAATACAATACAAGAGTGACATAAGACAGAAAATTGTAAAGAGGGGAAAACCCCGAAGGCAAAAAACCCTAACACAAAAAAGGGAATACAGAAAAATAAAAGAGTCAAGGTTGGAAGACAAAAGGGTTAAGATATAGTTTAATATACCATGATTTAACTGAATTTTTCTACTGAGACAAAAATCAAGGTTAAAATGACATATTCAAAAATCCATGAGTGCAAATTTAATAAAATTTATTACAAGACAATAAATTTATTACAACAAGACATTAAAATTTATTACAACAGAAAGCAAGATATTTAGGGGCCAAAAACGGACTGTTTTAAACAAGGAATCCAAGAGAAAATTTAAAAACCCAAAAGCGGACGGCTGCAGAATAGGAATCCGTAAAGAAAAAATAAAAAGCAAGAAATTTAGAGACCAAAACCGGACGGTTGAAAACCAGGAATCCAAGAGAAAATTTAAAAGCCAAAAAGCGGATGGCTGTAGAACAGGAACCTGGAAGAGATAACAAAAATGCAATAATAAAAGGATAAAAATACTAATAAAATAATAAAGGGGCAGAAGACAGAGAATTTATAAACTGAAAGCGGACGGCTGAATACCAGGAATCCAAGAGAAAAAAAAATTAAGCCGAAAAGCGGACGGCTGCAAAGCAGGAATCCGAGAAATGATATCCACGAACACAAACACACACACCCTCATCCAGATGACACACCAGAAGAGAAGCGCACCGAGTAAAAAAAAAATCCCGGGAACCGCAAAGCTGAACAGGAGTACAAAAGAGAATAAATGCAAATAATAAGTCCCGAAAGGGCAAACAAGGTTTAAAGATATATGAAGCAATCAAAGAAAATCCCACCCCTCAAAGGAAAATTAGATCTGGAGATTTCCCTCCCAAAAGACCTCCAGGAAAGAACACAGAAAACCCAGCCAGCAAGACCAAGGGAAAAACACATATATAAATAATAATAATAATAATAATGATAATAATAATAAAAAACAGGAATAGCAAAGCCGAACAGGAATACAAAGAACATAAATGCAGATATAAAACCTGAAAGGGCAAGCAAGATTCAAGATGAAGGAGAGCCCCTTCCCAAAAGTCTCCCCAAGAAGGAGTACAACCCAGTGATCCCCCTCATAAAGGACCACCAAGAAAAGACGACAAACGGCACAATAGATTCGGCCAGCGAGCCCAGGAGCAAGAGAAGCCAAGGTTAGGAAAAAAAAAAACAGTCACACCAGTAAACATCCAACTAACTGAAATACAAAAAATACAAAGTTATAATACAAAAATACAAAGTTATAATACAAAAATACAAAGTTATAATATAAAAATACAAAGTTATAATACAAAAATACAAAGTTATAATACAAAAATACAAAGTTATAAGACAAAAGCAAGGAAGAAAATATTAAAGGGTAAAATAACAGGGTTAAAAGGGTTTCCCAGAGAAACCCTTGATAGTTTTTCTAATATTTTTGGAAACAAAAACAAAAACAGAGGTGTTCCAACCAAAACCAAAAAGTTAAATACAGGTGCAAAATCATATAGCAAACTCAAATACCAATATATATATAAAAAACAATTCGCAAAAGACGGGGCCCAAAACATCGCCAAGGTTAACAAGAGATTTAAATGTAAACAGAAAAGAGCACTAAATTTGGAACTCAAAAGACCCGGAAAGGCCAACAGAAATGTTTTCAAAAGTAAATAATTTAATGAAAGGAGAAGCTGCCATGTTAAATTTATTAAATACAAAGTTTGGGCACCGTACAGAAAAAGTTAACTACTAAAAAATCGTTTAAAAGTGGAAAACATAATTTTTTAAAGAAACGAAAGGTTAAACAGGCTCAAAGCAGTTATATATTTAGCCGTGACAGAAAAGACCCCGTGAAAACAGTAAAAAGTTTACGGTAATAAAAAGTAAACAGTAACAAAAACAAGAGCAGAATAAAATAAAAAATAAAAATTTCAAAGAAACGGACAGAAATAACACAGGAGAAGTAGTACTAAATTTAACTAAATTAGAAAAGAGTTAAAACATTTTTAAAAGAAAAGCATACTATAAATGCACGAGACACGTATGGCATAAATTTTTGCCTGCCACCGTAACGGAAATGACATGTTATAACAATTAGATTAAACACTGTAGATTAAAGGAAAATATTTCAAGTTTTAAATGGTATATTAAAATGTAAATCAAGGCTCAAAGGGCAAGTAAGAATTAAAATACTGAATAACACGATTTTAAATTTTAAAACTTTAAATTAGAACAGTAACATATATAACAAGAAATATATCTATGATGCACAAGCGGAGGCCAACACAAAAAATACAGATTTTTAAAATTAAATTTAAATCTTTAAAGATGACATTGTATATTAGAAATTAAAAATCAGATTGAAATACGAAAAATGTTTTATTTTTTCTTTTTTTTAAAGGCACTGACAATATAACATAAGAAATAAAATATCACTCAAAATTACCGATGCTTAAGCAATGGCCGAGTCCTGGGGTATATAATAATAAATATGTACATGGCTATGGAACAAAATAAAAGTTTAAACAATCATAACTCACGGACCAGACGAAGAAGAAAGGAGTCCAATACGTTGCCGGAAAGCGCCAGAAAAGTAGTTTAAAACGGTGAAGAGAACATAAAGTTGAATCAGGAATCCAGCGCCCAAGGATCAGAAGCTCCATCAACAGGCAGAGAAGTTAAATATTGGCGTTAGCAAATCGGAGGCTTAAATAAATTAGTGCAGATTCGAATAAACTTTATCCTAGGTTATGGGTGTTTAGATCAGAATTGAAGAACATATCTAACGATTACGTAGATATAAAATGTGTAGAGATGCAGCCAAAATTCGTGAATAATGTATAATATCCCGGGGTATATGTAATTTACATGAAATAATGGGGAATTTAGAATTTTGTAGAGTCCACTCTGTAAATAATCTTGCTGTTCTAGCCGGGGATTGAGCAGCGGATCTGCATAAAATAGCCAACCGATATTCTCCCAATTAAACAACTGGGGAGAAATTGCAAGATTTTATCATCAAAGTTGTATCTACATTATATTACCTGTAATGTCAGATATAAATAGAACGTAGCAATCTGACTGACCATTTGCCGCTAGTTTTACAACCGGCCTTATGCGATTTCACCCTCAAGGTACATGGTCGTTGGCCTCCCTATTTGAAATCAGCAGTTAATTTTCGAATCTAACAATTCCATACCAGGCATTTTATTGCCACTTCTAGACCCCCAAAAGTATTGCAGTAACCTGCTGGATTAATTTGTTTAGGCACCGTAAAGTCATTTATTATACCACTGATTTCACTTACGCTATGCCAGTGCCAAGGATTCGCCACTTCTAAGGGGATACACAAATCTGTGGATTGTTCCTAGAAGTTCCTACTCTAGCTCATGAAGCCGACTCTGTCAGGTTGCGGAAAAAGACTCGCCTCTATGACCATATTCACAGAAATCATCAACTTAATGGATACAATGTGATCCATACTGTTTGAAGATTCGTGCTTCAAATCCGGATTGGACTTTAGTTCTTTGCAAAATTCAATCGAAGAAAAATATATCAGATTGCACTGCATACACTGACGCACATACCCAATCTAAATTACTTTCTACATATTTGATATATGAGCTTAATTGTATCATCCTGCATTGTTTAAAAATAAATAACGTTAAATTAATGCACATTTTACTATAATATAATGTAAATTTGGTTTGTATACCATCTACATCATGCAATTGATATAAGCTTACATTCCAAATAGCCTCTTGAATTTCTTTTGGTTTCAGGATATGTACACTACTAATTACTGTTATTGTCAATGATCCATTTTATGTAACAATACAAAGAAATCTGCAGTTCTACAGATATAAATAGTTGATGGATATGCAGTATCCACGTATTTAGGACAGAAATCATTGTTCCAAGGACCATAGACATCAAAACACGAAAAATTCTTATAGAATGATTCTTAGAATGTTATAAAGATGCAATTTTAAGTATGAATGAACAGTTTCTGACTTTGAAATTTGAAACATTTTTCCCTACAATGAACAGTATATGTAAACAGCATACATTGCGGGTTAGTCAACATTTCGATTCTCAGATATGGATGAATTTACAAATTTTGTCTACCTTGAATATGGATAAACAATTTTTGATGAATGTCCTTGTGATATATCTTTTAAAGACGCTAACATACGCCGTTCGAGAGATATTGTACATTTTTATGGTTTAATGTTTTTTCTGCATCCTAAATACTGTCTAGTACTATGTATTAATATCGAATATATATATCAGTTTTATATTTAATAAAATTATAATCATTGATATCTGAGAAATGTATTAGTTAAGTATTTTATATTTAGTAAAACTCAAATTATTGATATCTGATAAATATATTAGTTAAATAAGACTGTGTAGCATTTATACTGTGCAGTGCATTTCAGCTTCAGTATTTTCCTATCGACTTTCTGTATTTGCATATTTTATTGCATTGTATAGGTGCAATATATTCTATAAATAGCTGAAACATGTTGTAATACTTAATGACTTCCATCCCAACGTAAGAGGTCTATTGCAGGCACAGGCATAGCAGAAATAATTATTTATAGATAAATACTTTTGCTGATGATTAATATATATTACCAAATGATTCTGTTAAGATGATTTATTAAACTGCTTAAGAAATTGCTGCAAAATGATAAATAACACTTTCAATAACTTAATAAATATGATATGTTCAGCAAGTCTTTCCCTACACTACCACTTTACTTTTATTAAAGCGAAATTATGAAATACAAGGACACAGTGCAATGCTTTGGAAATGATTTAGCACCACGTAAATTTGAATCATGTGGTAACGTATTAGAGAAAAATGCATTACTTATTCATACTCAGGTGCAAAACACTCATCATATAATTGATACTTAACTGATACACTGCGAAATAAATTACAAAGTATAAAGCTGCCAATACTTCTTTAAACAAAAGCAGACATATGCAAATTACTATGTGCACATTCTTTGGCGTTAAAATATAAAACTATTACATGAACAATCTTATCTCATGAATGAAAGAAACAAGTGCCACAAGAACGATGTTTACAAATTTGATGCATGATATTGCATATGGAAAATGAACATATATTTGGGGATACTAACTACTTTTTTTAATTTTTTCAAAGTTGCTTTGATAAATTTATTTGGAAAATTTGCAATATCTCGAGAATAGCTTACACTAGAGTTCTAAAGTTTATGTCATGCGTTTTATGCTGACACATTACGTATGAATATTGTTACTTATTTAGCAGTATTAAGGATGTCGTTTTTAATAATATTTTCAAAAGATTTATTAGTAAATCGTAAAATAACTCGGGACTGATTTATGCTAGCGTTCCAAAGTTTCTATCTTTCATTTTGTAATGAAAATTTACATCTGAAATGATCCCTTATTTCATTTATTTTTCACTAGCGTTTGGAAATTGGGGAGTGTGCACAGACCTTTCAAACATTTGATCGAGTTTAAAATCATCAGGAGTTCTAAATTTCCTGAATAATTTAATCACACTAAATTGCACGCATTAATAAAATCGCACAAAATTATTGAAAAAATGTATCTTACACTCATGAAATGTTTCGTCCACAAACTCAAGGACACACGCAGCAACATATACACACTAACATACATACACAAACTAATATACATGCACACACTAAAATACATACCCACTCACAGACATCACGACAAAACATTCAAGTTCAAGGATGCCTAAAACTATTTCTATCTTCGAAAACCCAGGATTTAATATCCTTCCATTTAAAATCCATCCAGATCCTCAGACTTGCCATCAATAGAACACGTCTGAGACATGCTGTAACGGTAATTGCAACATTCTCAACACCGCTAAAATAGCTGACCAGTTGCAACATTCGTGGCAGGATCTTCTGCGGTGGGACATAATCTACTTAATTTACTCTATGCCTAACCGACTATCTACATATATAGCTGCTGTCAAAAGAGAATTTACCTCATTAAAATTTCATCTTCCTGTTGCCACCATATGTTACTTTTTTGCTCCCAGTTTCTATTCAATTACATACGATACATATACCTCATACGATACATATTCCGAGTTTCGCGGCTGTAACTCAATTTCTTATGAGTGCATAAACTTTTTTTTGCAACAGAGTGTATATAAGGAAAGGGCGTAGTGCTCAACACGAGCAGTTTCTTTTCGTAACATCTTCATCTACGACCTGAATCTGTAAAATATGTATTTTCACATATTCAAATTGTAAAAAATCGGTTAATTTTTATGCGAGTGTGCAACGGACATTTAGTAAAATGGTCTCAATACTTGCAATTTTTATCCTATCGCATTCAAGAAGAATTTCTTCCTGTTTAATATTAATTTGTGTCATAAATACAAATTTATAAAAACATCGTTGAAGTTTGAAAAACCTTAGAGTCACACAATGAGTATATCATTGAAACGACGTAGCACTCGCAATGATTATTCGACTACGTCCATCGACGAACTTGGACGGTAAAATCTTACTATGTACTACATATCTAAATTACATAAAACTTTGTTTAGATTCTAGGGATATATCGTCGCAGATATTGTGCATTAGCAAAGGAGCAGCACCCGCAATTTCTGTCCGATTACGTTTATAAAAGGACTCTAGTTGTAAGAATGTGCGTATTATTAAAAGGACACAGCTCTAGCGATAATTATTAGACTATGTCATGTCGTAATTCTGCGCCATGAGCCTTTTCGAGTTTTTCTGTGAGAAAAACATCTCTTTTTCCTTCTGTGCCTGTGCTGTATTTCGGTAAGCCTCGTCCGAATTGGTTTTGCATTGAATTCGGTGTTTCGTCGAGAATTCGTTGGAGCGGCTAGGATTCCTGTCTCGGCTGAGATGTGTGACGTGTGTTCGGAGGAGATCCGCTGTTGCTGGGGCGCGCTTGCCTGCCAATCAGGAAGCGGCGCGAAGGAGAACTTTTCTGTTGGACTCGTGAGACCCTGGGATTCGGCTGGGAACTCTCGACTTGTAAAGTCGCATCGTGAATTTGTCTTAATGAAGAAGACAAAGGGTTTTGGCCAAAATGGCTAAAGTTGCTGAAATGGAGCTTTTGTTTCGAATGAAACCCCGCTTCCTTTTTCGGAGCTGTATGAAGAAGATCCTGGAAGACTTTCGATGTACATTAACGATTTTCTAAAATTTTCTTTTCTATTCCAGGACATTATCCCGCGGACCCTTTACTTCCATGTTGGCTCTGAGGCGCATGACTTGAGCAGAATGTCTGGCAAAAGCCCATTTATCGTGAGATTTGAATATCCATTATTTGGACATTTGTTTTCGGATTCCGGCAGTGTTTTTTCCGTATATGGAACTTTTTCTGTGAAAATTGGCTAAATTAATCGTCTGTACAGGTAAGAATTTTTGTATCGGAACCAGAGGTTCCGCTGAATTCGATAGCCAGAACTTGCATCACAGGCATAATAATGGATTAAAATTGATATAATGGTTTATTGAATTTTTAAGGAAAGAAAAATAGAATTGTATTAATTAACATAATTTAAGTACTGATATTATATTGATTTGATAATATTTTAATCAGAGCATATATTGAGAAAATGTTTGTTAATGTTAAAGAAAGCTCTGAATAAGTTGAATTGATAAAATTTAGAAGGCTATATTCATAAATATGCAAGTTATAAAAATAAATATATTTGTTAAATTTGATAAATGAGTATCCTTTCTTGTATTTCCTCATGCTCTTTACTCACCGAATACCATCTAGAATATAATGCTTCTAGACTGGGAAAACTCTCATCAAATTGAATCCTGGGTAAATATTTGAGTTTTTGTTGAAGTTAAGTATGATAATTACAACTTCTTTTGTTTTGCTAAATTTACGATCATTGGTCTTGTGTGTAGCGGAATCGGTACTTGCAGGTTGGTTCTGAAACCGCTACCACAACTACGTTCATTGACAAACTCGGCCTCGGAAAGCTTTTTGTAGTTTAGACAAGTATTAATGTGCACCGCAAATCTAAACTACAAAAAGCTTTAGTTAGTTTCAATGGATTTATCGGCAAATATAAAATTAAGACTAAATGATGTGTGGTGCTCCGCGCGTAAGTTTTGCCTGAACACGTTTAGTAACAGACTCGAGCTGTAAGATATTTACCCGAACCATATATCTAAATTGCAAAGAATTAGAGTAAATAATATAGAAGTTATCGGAGAACATAGCATATCAGTATAAAAGCGTAGTACATGCAACTGTTATCAGACCACTTTCAGCAGAGAACTCGGTCTACAAAGCGTTACTTTATACAATATTACCAAATTTAAAGAAAATCGGTTCAGTTTTGAAGCAGTTAAAGTTCAGTTTGAAGCAGTTGCGGGATAAAACATGCAGGTAGATAGACAGACAGCAGACATCAAACCACGTATAATACTGAAAAATAAAATTGGTAACTTCGCTCCTCTGCTTCAAATCAAAAGTAAGAAGCTTATTCACTTCATTCTCTTCAATAAAGCTTAGCAGATTTTTTTTCACTTTATCGATGTTCATTGTCCTGTGATATCTCCTAAAACTTCCTCTAAAACCGATTATGTTTTGTATTCTGTTATGTGTTGTGAATTAATGTTTTACAATCCAAATTTATTATTGAACCTGATACGATAAAAAATTAACATTCTGCCCAGCCGTTAGAGATGTGCACAGTCCGTCTTCGAGTCAGTAAAATATTGCACTATATTTAAGATAAAAATCTACAAATTCCATTGTACTATGTAAGAAAATCTTAAATTGCTGAATTGTATTTTTTCAATTCCATTAAAATAATTTTTAAAATTAAAATATCCCTGGCTTTATTTTGAGTCATATAAATTTCTAATTATACTTAACAATGCAATCATCTAGTTTTGAATTGACTTCAAATAATTCAAATGTTAGTTCAGTGCTTATCATATTAATAAGTCCCATTTAATTTGGTAGATGGCTTTCTCTGAGTTACAAACTTATAAATTTGTCTTCAGTCTTAGAATTTCCATTAATGTGCTTCTAAATGTATGGTAAATTATTATATATATCGAATCTGACAATTCCTCCTGAGGATATGACTTGTATAAATACATTAAGTTCATAAATAAGTTATCAGTTTAGAATGTATTCGGGAAACATGTTATAGATTCTAAATTTAAATAAATGGTGAGCCTCTTTTATGTTAATGTCTGAGAAGAGTATATTTGCTGTCTGTTATATGTAATAATTCAAACAAAGCATAAGAAACCCCAGCTATAATATCCTTTTTATTCAACAATATGTTTAATTTCCTTATATTCTTAGTGTAATACATACGAAAAGCATTGGGGCAGAGTCGAATATTTAAAATCAAGATTTCGGCACGGAATCACGTTTTAAGTACCCCTCAACACGAGTCCAGCGTTTTGAAAATGGCGTCTCTGTGTATGTATGTATGTATATATGCTAGTATGTCTATGTATGTATGTATATATTAAGTATGTATGTATGTATGTTAGTATATCTATGTATGTATATATGTATGTATGTATGTATGTATGTATGTATGTTAGTATGTATGTATGTTAGTATGTCTATGTATGTATATATGTATGTATGTTAATATGTCTATGTATGTATATATGTATGTATGCTAGTATGTCTATGTATGTATGTATGTATGTATGTTAGTGTGTGTATGTATATATCGTATATTGTGTGCTCATGTGCATAAATTCAGTGTGAGTGTGTGTATGTATATATTGTATATTGCGTGCTCATGTGCCTAAATTCAGTGTGAGTGTGTGTATAAATGTTAGTCTGAATGTGTGTAAAAATGTTAACGTGAGTGTGTGTATAGATGTTAGTGTGAGTATGTGCATATATGTTAGTGTATCTAAGAGGCTATTGTCGCGATATCTCAAAAACTGATAAATCGTTTCGAAAATAATTTAGTGCGAGTAATACAAATCCGTGAAAACTGAAGGCAAATTTATTTTAGGTGCAATAAAAAAAATCAGTAAAAATTCAGTAAAAATATAAATCAATACTGATAAAAATGTAAATATTTAAAGCATAATCTTTAATTAGTAAATAAAAAGCACAAACTGCAAAACACTAACAAACACCGTCTTCGAGATATTCCACATTTTCAAATAAATTTATCATAAATGTACATTAAATGAAAAAGTGAGCATTACATATGTTCATTTTCTATCTGCAATATTATGCGACAATTCTGTTAACATCAATGTCATGGATCTAATTCGCTGCATTCACTATAGAAGAAACATTTTAAATGGTTTTAGATAGAGATAAGAGGAGAATTTTTTTTTTCATTTTGACGCCAAAGAATTTGTCAAGAGTAATTTATTATATGGGATATTAATTAATAAAAGTCAATTTCATTTTTATGAGAATTTTGCACCTGCGTATGATTAAGTTATGTTTGGACAAATAAGTTGCCAAAACCGACCAATTGCAATTTACGTGTGAGACAAACAAAATCTGTTGTGAATCTTGTATACTGTTATTTCGCTTTGAAATATATAAAGCCATGGTGTTATGTAGAAAAATCTATGTGATAGCTACGTCTTATTTTTATTTGTTGAACTTTATATGTAATACCTAAAACAGTAATTAATGGCTCTGATTAATAATCCAATGTTTATTGTCAGCAAAGTAACAACTTCGTTAATACCACAACATCAGGCACTCAGTAACTTCATCAACCTATTTCGAAGACAAATACCTCCTTCTTCAGGATAAAGATACAACCCCAAAAGAATAAGTCCAGTGGATTAAGGTCAGTGGAGCGGGGAGGACACGCCACAGGTTCACTGTGTTCAATACACCGCTCAGGATATGTCGCATTTAGGGAGTATTGGATCTGATACTCACTTGCTCCAAGAACACACGTTGCGTTGTGCAGTTCAGATGTTCGGGCAAGAGGTAAGGTCCCACCAGACAATTACTAAGGAAACCTGCCCAGGTCTTGGTGGCAGTTCTTTGGTGGTGTTTACGAGGGTCTTTAACATGTGGATTTTCTTAAGTCCAAGCGTGCTGCTTGAGACTATTGAAAATATCTTCCGGTTGAACGTGGCCTCATAATCGAGCATCACTAAAGCTGGAAATCCCGGATTATCAGTGTTCATCTACAGAATCGACAGCACAAACTTTATCAGGCTGGGAGGGTCACCATTGTCCTAAACTTGGAATGGACATGTTAACCTCCTAAATTATACGAGACTCATTTTTTCATTGTTAAAGGATCAAGGTGGATATACTCGTGAAATTTTACTCTTTTTTGGCACTGTGAGTGGAATTTGGCTTTAGTTTCCATTGCAAAATATTGATGGTCTTGGTGTGTACTATGATCTTTCATTTTTTTGAAAGGATTTACGATCAGCCTGTCAATCATCTTCGACCGAATACATAAGTTTGCAGTGTATATATCTTGATTTCTGAATAAATAATGAGTTTAGAATGTCTGAAATCAACATGTTTAGAAAAGAAAGAGCATTTCTGGGGCTATTTCTCCTATTATTTTAGCGCCATTTCTTATGTAATTTCAATTTTGTTTATCAGCAAAAATATCGGCATTATCATTATCTGTTACCATGGATATCGGGTTCATAGTCTATGGTATATTTTTGGCAATTTTAAATGCTTGAAACGAGTTCAAGCAAGCTATTATAAACCAATACATATGCGGCTCATAAAGCAATTTTACCCTTATTGTAATTATAATCTAAAATAAAAATGTTTTCCCTGCTTCGGTTCTACCTACATTTATACCTGGAATTAAACAAAATTATATATCTAAAATTACAGAGAGAACTTAACAGCAACATCTATTCCTGAAAATTATTTTGTGCGTTAACTCTGTGTGTGCGCGATATGCAAATGTAAATGTTAAGAGATTTCTTTTCTTGAAAAGCTTTGTATTTCCTAAGAGATAGCAAGACAATTTTACTAATAATTTATAGTAGAACAAGAAAGGAATCTCAAGAAATTTTTTTTCTAGTATGCATTAGTTAATGAGCCGAGAAGAATATTTTTGAATTAAGTAAAAAGATTGTATATTCCTGATCTAGATCGTCAACCCCGGTAATAAACAAATATACAAAATATACAATATTTTGTGAACTTTTTTTAAAATGAATTTGTGAATAAAATAATTCCATTATACTTCAGAGGCTATTGACGTTATTGGATTTTTTATAAACATGTAAAGAAAAATATCCATCACCTCTATGGAAACGTGTTTAAATGGAAATGATTTATCTTCTGCAACTATATGCATTTTTATCGCTTTTTGTTTTCAAGAGTAAGGCTAAAAAACTTATATTTTATTTTGACAGTTTCATAGTGTACACATTTTGCTTCAACTCTTCCCTTTCTTCATCCAGTCTTATTTTCAACTACAAAAATGTATGCAAGTGTTGCTCTTTTAAAGCTCAGTTTTGTGTGATACTGCCTGTATGTGTGTGTTGTATTGTAATTATGGCGTATGAAGGTATTTGGTTAATTTAAATCTTAGAGATTAGTACTTAGAGTGGCCGTGAATTTAAAATGGTAAATTGCCGATAGAATAACTCGCTAATGTATTTCCTGTGCTGTCTGGTGCTACCTGAAATTCAAATTGATTAACACATATACGCGTTAATTTCAAAACAATGAAGATACATTATTGATCAAATCAAATATTTATGTTAAACTTGCTCAGTTTATGTTAAAATATTAATGTTAAACTTGCTCAAGATTAAATTCATCATTTTATAATATATATGCAACATCATTAGTTACCAATGTTATTGTTAGATATTATTTTGCTTAATGACAGAATTGTGATACAGTGGCATATTTTACTGACCTAGTAAATTTTGTAACTGACTTATAGTCAGTCTTCAATTATTTTTTTCAAGTATTATATATGAAATGTTACCTGGTTCACCTTTGGTGCATCTCATTGGGTATGAACTCTTTGTCCAGACGTATTGTAACTTTGTACTGAAAAACTGCAGAAAACACATTTTTCAGGACAATTGCTCTCTTCACATTGTATATATATATATATATATATATATATATATATATATATATATGTAAATAAAAATTGAAATATTTTAATCGAAAATTATGCATAAACTACTGTATGTACAAAAAAAGACCATCTCTATCATATCTGTTACAAATGAGTAACTATAGACCAAGACTAAGGATAAAGATAGAAGGTAACATATTACTACAATGAAAAGGAGGATGAGAAGCATATTAGGATGCAAAAATCACAATTAAAAAGTATATATATAAATACAAGAAAGATCAATCATGCTTAAAGCATTGATTATGAAACACTTTCCAACTTCAATGCAATTTTATTTAAAAAAGTCGAAAATGCAATACATCCCTCGGTAATATTTTAAAACTTATCACAATACTACATTGATTTATTATATTTGAAACCTTAAACCTTCATCGAAAAAAATTAACTTCATTCAAATGACGGCATTAAAGTATAAATTGCCTGAATTAAACATCTCTAAAATGTAATACATCCCTTGGTAATAATTTTAAAATTATCATAATACTACGATAATTTATTATATTTGAAAACTTCATCGAAAACAACTGAAATTCATTCAAATGACGTCATAAAAAAATAACATGCCTGGCTCTCTCTATAAAAGCAACATTTCATTCATAAATAATTCCCCCATTCATGTCTTTCATCACAATACTATAATAATTTATTTTATTTAAAAATTAAGACCATAGAGCTACAAGTAAGTAAGCTCTATTCGTTAAACTTCATCGAAAAATATCGTCCTTCTCTTTCTAAAATCAATGAATATTTCATTCATATCAGCTAAGCAGACTCCATGGGCCATTTGATTTTGTGTTAAAGAATTACAGCGATACTAATACAACTCATTCTACATATTTTGTTGTTTACATTTTACATAGGTGAAAAATAGGCTTAATAATAGAAATAATCAAATTTAGATGAGCATTTAAACTGGAATATATTGTCATTGCGTTGTTTCTGTATGTAGATGCACAGAATTTAGGCAAAAATAAAGTAGTTTTAGGACGGATACAACACTCAATAAGAATTAAAAAGAACTTTAAAAATCAAGATTTTGACACAAGATGGATGCCATATATCATTTTGAAGTGGGTAATGTGATCGTTTCATATCATGGACACGTGAACTCTTCATATAAAATATGTAATTATTATTTTAATTTTTATTTAAAAAACTACTGAATATATTTCCCTGAATTTTTTTTTATATATTTTACGGAACCATTTGAATATTGCCTAAAATTTTCGAAGCAATTCGCTTAAAAAATACTTGAAAAATTAGGTCCCATAGGGCTCAATGTATTCCATTTTTTCAACCCGAGTTCAATCCAAAACTAATTGGGTGATATTATTCATTTATATTCCCATAGGTCCTATAGACCGTCTGAACAACATACTAAAATTTCATTTTGATTAAGTCATTTTTACGGCAGTTATCGCGCTAACGGACAGACAGACAGACAGACAGACAGACAGACAGACAGAATGAATGAACAAAGTCATAAACACTTTTCAACTTTGTTGTAAAGTGTTAATAAATAAAAATGAAAAAGAAAACACTGCAAAAATGAGAAAAGGCAATAATAATTAGCTCAAGATAAAATATCAAGATAAAATATTAGAGAACAGTCAATTGAAACTACACAAAAAATGGCAGTTAGTTCGAAATTGCATTCTCATCAGGACAGCCATACAATTCGAATTAAAACCGATAGTTTCTGACAATGGCGATAGTATTTAACAATAGACACCATTGGAACTGTCTACTGGCTAGTGGAAGAAGAAAAATAAATTGAGAGAATTACAAATCACAAAAATAATACCTCCTCGAACAGAAATATTAACTCACAGGCATTTCTACCACGTGTAGGTTGAACAAGTGACTGAGCATTTCACCTCACTTCGTCAATGCGAGTGGGCACCGGAATGAACACATTTGAACGATGCATAATATGTATGGAGACTTTTAAAAATAGTATTCAGATATATATATATATATATATATATATATATATATATATATGTATAAATAATATATATATGTATATATATATGAATACAAAATGAAATATTTTAATCGTAAATTATGCATAAACTACTGTATGTACAAAAAAACCATCTCTAGCATATCTGTTACAAATCGAAAAAATAATAACACGAAAGTTCAACCATGCATAAAATTTTATTATGAAACAATTTCCAACTGCAATGCAATTTTATTTAAACATCTCTATAGTGCGATATATTCAGCGGTGATATTTTAAAAAATATCGCAATACTACAATAATTTATTATATTTGAAAACTTAAAACTATGGAAGTAAAAGTATTTACTAACCCCTTGTTTAAAACTTTAATTATCGCAAAACGCAATAATATAGAATCGTTTACGTCTCTATGCAGAAGCAACGAATGTTTCATTGCAGACTCCAGAGCTAAATAATTTTTCTTTAAATACATTCAGAATTTCTTATACAACTCATCTGACAACTTGATGTGTTTACATTCACCATACGTGAAAATTGGCTTCGATGTAGAAATAATCAAAGTTTGATGATCATTTAAACTCCAGTATATTGTAACTGCGTTGGCGCAGAATATAGATGCACAGAAAAAATTAAAAATAAGGGTTTTTAGGTCGGATGCAATATTATATATAAATTAGGAATAACTTAAGAGCTTAATATCTAAATAATTAGATTAATCACAGCTAAATAATTTTTCTTTAAATACATTCAGAAATTCTTATACAACTCATCTGACAGCTTGATGTGTTTACATTCACCATACGTGAAAATTGGCTTCGATGTAGAAATAATCAAAGTTTGATGATCATTTAAACTCCAGTATATTGTAACTGCGTTGGCGCAGAATATAGATGCACAGAAAAAATTAAAAATAAGGATTTTTAGGTCAGATGCAATATTATATATAAATTAGGAATAACTTAAGAGCTTAATATCTAAATAATTAGATTAATCAGAGCTAAATAATTTTTCTTTAAATGAATTCAGAAATTCTTATACAACTCATCTGACAGCTTGATGTGTTTACATTCACCATACGTGAAAATTGGCTTCGATGTAGAAATAATCAAATTTTGATGATTATTTAAACACAGAAAAAATTAAAAATGAGGGTTTTTAGGTTGGATGCAATATTAAATATAAATTAAGAATATCTTTAAAAATCACGATTTTGACACAAGGTGGATACCATATTTTATTTTGAAATGTGCCATTTGATCTCTTCATATAATATGGGTGAAATCATTATTTTAATTTTTATTTTAAAAAATACCTAATACATTTTACTGAAATTTTTCATAGATTATAAGGCATAATTTGAATATTTCTTAAAATTTTCGAGGCAATTTGTGACTTTTAAATTCTCTTAAAAATGTTTGAAACATTAGATCCTATAGGGTTCAGTGTATTTTATTTTTTAAACACGTGTTCAGTCCAAATTTAATTGAGTGATATTATTCATTTATATTCCCACATGTCCCACAGATAGTCTCAGAAACACTACAATTTCATTTTGATAAAGTCTTTTTTACTGCAGTTATCGTGCGAACTGTCAGATAAGCAGACCGACAGACATAACAAACAAAGTCATAAACAACTTTCAACTATATTGTGAAGTATTAAAACTTTACAATATAGTAAAGTTTTAATACTATATAAAACAACAACATTTGATTTAATTGCGTTGCTCAACAATATAATATAAGAAATAATCTTCCTCATAAAATGTTAACCATTAAATTAAAAAATTAAATAACCATTAAAAAATTAAATAACCATTTTGATTTCTTAAAACTTTTAGACAAGCATTTAATCATGTATTTTTAAAATATAATCTATATAAATAAAATTGAAAATATGTCTGTCTGTTTGTCTGTCTGCCGATCTGTCTGTCTGTATGTATGTATGTTTGTCTCATCATCAATGAGAACGGCTGAACCGAATTTAATGAAATTTTGTGGGTCCTTTTAAAGACCAGTGGTTATCGAGATATTAATAAAACTCGAAACTTTTGATAGGAGTTCTCCCTGGTTCATTCAAACGAGAAAGGTTGTAAATCGCTGGTTTAAAACCTGAAAGTGAATTAAAACTCTATCTCTGAGTATGGAGTTTATTGCACTTATCAGTCAGTTTTGAAAATCGCAGGTTTGAAACATGAAATTAAATGGAAACTCTATCACCGTGGTTTATTTTTTACAGGCTCTAACTCAATAATGAAAAGTATTAAGAAATTAAAATGGGCATTTATTTTTCAGCATTTTATGAGGAAGATTCTTTTTTAACATTTGGCAACATAGTTGAAAGAGTTTATGACTTTGTTCATGCTGTCTGTCTGTCTGTTCGTTCCCACGATAACTGCCGTAAAATGACTTTATCAAAATGAAATTTTAATATGTTGTTTAGACGATCTGTGGGACATATGGGAATGTAAATAAATAATATCACCCAATCAGTTTTGGATTGAACCCGGTTTGAAGAAATGAAATACATTGAATAAAAATTTAAAATTCGCAAATTGTTTCAAAAGTTTTAGAAAATATTCAAATTATCCCATAAAATATACAAAAAAAAAACCTTTCGCAAAATATCTTCAGTAGTTTTTAAATAAAAATTAAAATAATAATTACCCCCATATAATACGAAGATATCGCGTGACCCACTTCAAGATAAAATATAGCATTCACCTTTTTTTCCACTGTCAAAATCAGGAATTTTAAAGTTCCTTTTTATTTATATTTAGTGTTGCATCTGTCCTAAAACAGCTTCATTTTTGCGTAATTCCTTTGCAACTATATTCTGCGCCCCAGCAATTACAATATTTTTGCATTTAAATGATCATCAAACTTTGATTATTTCTGCAATGAAGTCTAAGTTTAACGTATGCAGAATGTAAACACGCCAAGCTGTAAGATGAGTTGCATAAGAATTGCTGATTTTGTTTTAACGAAAAATGATTTAGTTCTGAAATCTGGAATATAGCTGACCTGACATCAATGAAATATTCATTGATTTTACGTATATAAGCAATCGATTTTATACCATTGCCTTTTTCCATTAAATTTTATGCATGCAGTTAGAACGTACTTTTACCTCCATGGTTGTAAGATTTTAAGTAAAATAAATTATTGTAGTAATGTGATCATTTTAAAAAATCTCCGCTAAGTAGAAGGGATGGAATAAAAGTGTATGAATGAAATGCATACTGCTGTTACATAGAGAGTCAGCCGATTTATATTTAAATGGCATCATTAGAATAAAGTTTTTTTTTTCGAAGAAGTTTTTATTTTTCAAATATAATAAACTATTGTAGTATTGCAATAATTTTAAAAATATCATTGCTGAATGTATCGCATTTTTGAGATGTTTAAATAAAACTGCATTGCAGTTGGAAAGTGTTCCATAATCAATGATGATAATTGGTTTTTCTGGTTATATCATATTGCTCAGCAAACTAATTAAATCATATGTGTTTTGTAATTTTTATTATTTTTTATCGATTTTAATAACAAATAAATGAATATAAAAACATATCTTATAAATGAATGGTTTGATTTTTCTTTCAATTATATTAATTACGGACTGTGAACATCACTTTCATTTATTTTGGCAAAGGTTTTTCAAACTTATATTGTATTTAGCCAATAATCTCATATAATGTGTTTAGTCAATAAACTCATATACTGTGTTTAGCCAATAAACTTATATATCGTGCTTAGCCAGTAAACACATTTAGCCGATTGTTGAAACAGAATAAGAGTAGACCGGGTATATCTAATAATATAATTTTAGTGTTTTCATTTAGTATATACAGACGGGTTCAGGATGTAATTTTCTTTAGATTTGCAAAGTGAGATCTACGAATTTTGCGGGATACTAACTTGACAACTTTTCTTAAACGTTGGCAAATTTAATGATATGTCGCCAAATTGGTAAAAACGACGCTAAATCAGTGAAGGTAATTTTGTTTTGTTAGAAGAGTTTTGTTAGAAGAATTCTGGGGGTTAACACTAGAATATTGTATTGGTTCACAATGTAAAATTCATTGCAAACCGTGATAAATCAGAAAACGTATGTATCAAAAATCAAATGCATTACATCCTTCAGCACAAAATTTCTGGACCTGAAATACCAAATAAGCGCTAAAATATGATGGCAAAAGTGAAATGGCTAATAAGCATATCACATCCTATAGCATGGGGAATAGGAAACAACACACAAAAATTATGTTTATATTAATTTTTCCATGATTCTTCAGAGTATTTTTCTGTTCGTTACACTAGGTGGCGATACTGTATTGTGATATATCGTTTAATCATTTTTCAGGTAGTGCCGATATAGCCTTGCGCTTATTTGGGCGTTCAGGTTTAGCCTTTTTGTCCTGAAGAATTGAAATCCTGTTGAATTCCAAACTTTCGTCTGCTGATTTATCTTGGTTTGAGATATATCTTTACGTTGTAAACCAGTTCGTTATTGATTGTGTGCATAGACATGTGCTTTACTTAACACTAATTGTTAACAGGTTTAGCGACGTTCAGGTTGGCCGTTTTCAGTAATTACAAGCAATTATGCGTGTGTTTTTGTACAATTAAACTCAATTTAAATTATTACTAAAGAAATAAAGAGAAAATGAATTTGAAGCCAAAGGGAGAGTCAAGTGCTGCCCATATTAGAATTTTTTTATTTGGGATACAGTATAAGAAATTTAAATTGTGCAATTTTATAAATTTATCAGTTCCGTGGTTTGCAATTGTTATAGCTAAATTTTTCTGTGTTTGGTGATTAATTTTCATATTTCACTTAACTTCTATGTCCAACCACTGATTTATTTTTTTTATTCCTTTTGAATTATATTCGTAAAATACTTGGTATATAGAAGATGCAGAATTTTCCGAATGCCTTCGGAAATGAATTTTTAAATTATATAATCACATTTTGCTTCAAAAGTTATTGATATTATTGAACTTTTTTATAAACCACCTAATGAAATATCCATTAACACCAGGGAAAAGTGTTTCAAAAGAAATGATTTATCACCTGCAAAAATATGCATTTTTATACCTTTTTCCCGAGAGTAGAGTAGAAAATGTTATTTTTATGTTGACAGTTTCATCATAGACTCATTTTTATCAACTCTTTACGTTTTTCATTCATTATTGTGTACTACAAAGCAAATAAATAAAGTTTTGGAAGTAATGCTTCCCTAGAGCAGAATGCCTTGTCAATTTTTTTTGTGACGCTGCCTTTACCGTCATGTCTTTTTTGTTGTACTAGTTTATCTTTAACTTAATATATTGATATGTTTATAATATATTGGTAATATTTACTACATTTCGAAAGATTACGTTTGACAGAAAAATAATATACAAATTTCCATTGCCTTTTCCGACAAAAAGGTGATGGTTTCTCATGGAAGAACTATAATAATGAATAGGTGTCATAAAAAGAAACTTTATCACATAATTGGGAGCAATCCACTAGGTTTTAATTTATTTTTATTTTTATTATATGACACGTTTTTATTTCAACATATAGATAGCAAGAGATTATAATCAGTTTTCTTTAATTTTTCAAAATGTTAAAAATTATTTTTAAATTAAAAATAATTGATACATTTTTATATGGATATCACTCATCCATATGCAGTTCGTATTCAAAATTATTCAGTATCTTATTTAAAGCTATTTTATGTCTTAAACAGTTATTTTATATTTAATTTTACTGCATGCTATATATTTAATAATACTAAATATTTAATGAGCACTTTCTATCTTCATATTTTATTTAATTGATAGCGATTTTAACATGTTTTGCGGTATTTCAAAAAATTATATTTTTCAACATTTATTAATAATTTTATAACCAAATCCAAAAAAAAAAATTAAATGTATATTATTGGCAGTAAACACAAAGCATTTCGAAGAAGTCTATCGATAATGTAATTTAAAAGAATTAAAATATTTTAAATCAAACAAAAGTACAAAAGTAAGAGAAATGCTTAAAATTTTCAATTTCAGCCCTTTAAATGCATATAGACACTTTCAAAAACATTTCTAATATGTGCGCTATTTATGACATAGTTATGCAATTTGGATGAAACATTTGAAAAAATATGAACAACTTTTTGGATAGAAATTTGGAAATAATTTTTTTAAAAACACAGTTATATGCTCCATTAATACGTTTGTGCTAAAATATTTTATATAATTATACATCGTGATGCAGATAGTGTTATCTAAAATTATAAGCTTACTGAAAATATTTGCAATCAGTTATGCAACTATGAGTCTGCCATGTAAGAAAGCCCTTTAAGAGGTCTTAAACCGTGGTCTTTGATTTAAAATAGCATGATTAACAAATAATCTTATACATGGAATTCTGGGGGTTAACACTAGAATATTGAATTGGTTCACAACGTAAAATTCATTGCAAACCGTGATCAATTAGACAAGAAAGATCAATCATGCTTAAAGCATTGATTATGAAACACTTTCCAACTTCAATGCAATTTTATTTAAAAAAGTCGAAAATGCAATACATTCCTCTGTAATATTTTAAAACTTATCACAATACTACATTGATTTATTATATTTGAAAACTTAAACCTTCATTGAAAAAAATGAACTTCATTCCAATGACGGCATTGAAATATAAATTGCGTGCTTTAAATATCTCTAAAATGCAATACATTCCACGGTAATATTTTTAACACAATCATAATAATACGATAATTTATTATATTTGAAAACTTCAACGAAAACAACTGAAATTAATTCAAATGACGTCATAGAAAAAATATCACGCCTGGATCTCTCTACAAAAACAGGATTTCATTCATAACTTTCTCCCATTCATTTCATTCATCAAAATACTATAATAATTTATTTGATTTCCAACTTCAATGCAATTTTAATGCAATCATTTCCAACTTCAATGCAATTTTATTTAAACATGTCTAAAATGCAATACACTCCTCGATAATATTTTAAAACTTATCACAATACTACATTAATTTATTATATTTGAAACCGTAAACCTTCATCGAAAAAAAATAACTTCATTCAAATGACGGCATTAAAGTATAAATTGCCTGGTTTAAATATCTCTAAAATGTGATACATTCCTCGGTAATAATTTTAGAATTATCATAATACTACGATAATTTATTATATTTGAAAACTTCATCGAAAACAATTGAAATTCATTCAAATGACGTCATAAAAAAATAACACGCCTGGCTCTCTCTATAAAAGCAACATTTCATTCATAAATAATTCCCCCATTCATGTCATTCATCACAATACTATAATAATTTATTTTATTTAAAAATTAAGACCATTGATCTACAAGTAAGTAATCTCTATGCGTAAAACTTCATCGAAAAATATCGTCCTTCTCTTCCTAAAATCAATAAATATTTCATTCATATCAGCTAAGCAGACTCCATGGACTAAATTATTTTGTGTTAAAGAATTACAGCGATTCTAATACAACTCATTCTATATATTTTGCTGTTTACATTTTACATAGGTGAAAAATAGGCTTAATAGTAGAAATAATCATACTTGGATGAGCATTTAAACTGAAATATATTGTCATTGCGTTGTTTTAGTATGTAGATGCACAGAATTTAGGCAAAAATAAAGTAGTTTTAAGACGGATACAACACTCAATATGAATTAAAAAGAACTTTAAAAATCACGATTTTGACACAAGATGGATGCCATATATCATTTTGAAGTGGGTCATGTGATCGTTTCATATCATGGACACGTGATCGCTTCATATAAGAGGTGTTATTATTATTTTAATTTTTATTTAAAAAACTACTGAATATATTTCGCTGAATTTTTTTTATATATTTTATGGAACAATTTGAATATTGCCTAAAATTTTCGAAGCAATTTGTGAATTTTAAATCCGCTTAAAAAATGCTTGAAAAATTAGGTCCCATAGGGCTCAATGTATTTCATTTTTTCAACCTGGGTTCAATCCAAAACGAATTGGGTGATATTATTCATTTATATTCCTATAGGTCCTACAGACCGTCTGAACAACATACTAAAATTTCATTTTGATTAAGTCATTTTTACGGCAGTTATCGTGCTAACGGACAGACAGACAGACAGACAGAATGAATGAACAAAGTCATAAACACTTTTCAACTTTGTTGTAAAGTGTTAAAAACGTATGTATCAAAAATCAACTCTATTACATTCATCAGAACTAAATATCTGGGTCTGAAAGTCCAAAAATGTGCTTGACTATGATGGCAAAACTGAAATGGCTAATAAACATTTCACACCCTATAGTAAGGGGAATAGAAAATAACACACAAAAATCATGTTTATATTGATTTTTCTATGTTTTTTCTGCGTATTTTTCTGTTCGTTACACTAGGTGGTTATACTGCATTGTGATATATCGTTTAATCATTTTACAGTTAGTGCCGATATAGCCTTGCGCTTATTTGGGCGTTCAGGTTTAGCATTTTTGTCCTGAAGAATTGAAATCCTGTTGAATTCCAAACTTTCGTCTGCTGATTTATCTTGGTTTGAGATATTTCGTTAATTTGGCAACATTCCAAAAAGTTGCCAAATTGGCGGTATTCCGCAAAATTCGTCCCCAAAATCTCGCTAAGCGTTATGCACTAAGAAATAAGTTATTCTTACAGCAGATAAATGGCTATTGGCGTTCAAATACAAAAGTATTACCCAGAGTATCTTTTTTCATGAATGGAACGAGCTAGATCTACGAGAATGAAGTCACTCAATTTATCGCATGGTATTACATATGAAAAGTGACATGTTTATCAATAGGAAATATTTTTTTTTATTTTATATGACTTTTTGATATTTTTTTAAAAACGTACAATATCTCGAGAACGGTTCGTGTTAGCGTTCTAAAATTTATGTCAATCCTTTTTTAATGAAAAATTACATAAGAAATGTCTATTTGCGTAACTTTATTAGTGGTTTTGATTTTTTGACGATTTTCTCAAAATTTCATTCGAAAATTTACGGGGTTTCTGAACATTCGATTGCGTATAAAAACAATAGGCTTCCAGTGTTTACGGATTGGGATTTTTGTACCAAATTTGGTTCAAATCGGTCCATTCGTTCGTCAGTTATCGTATCCGAAGGCCCACTGACACACACACACGCACACAGAGACACACAGACATCACTTCAAAAATGTTTGATTCGTGATCAGAGATACTTGAAACGTGCTCTCCCGTCGAAAACTCGAGTTCGAATTTTCGACCCCGTCACAATACTTTCCTTATACATTATGTATATAAGGAAGGTAAACATTTAAATTGTGCAGTTTTATAAAATTATCAGTTCAGAGGTTTGCAATTGTTATAGCTATATTCTTCTGCTTTTGCTGATTAATTTTCATATTTCACTTAATTTCTATGTCGAACCGCAGATTTTTACTTCCCTTATATACATAATGTATAAGGAAAGTATTGTGACGGGGTCGAAAATTCGAATTCGAGTTTTCGACGGAAGAGCACGTTTCAAGCATCCCTGCCCACGAAACAAACATTTTTGAAGTGATGTCTGTGTGTGTGTGTGTGTGTGTGTGATAGTATGTGTGTGTGTATGTGTGTGTGTGTGTGTGTCAGTGAGCCTGTGGAGACGATAACTGACGAACGAATGAACCGATTCGAATAAAATTTGGTACACGTTACGTTTGACAGAAAAATAATATACAAATTTCCATTGCCTTTTCCGACAAAAAGGTGATGGTTTCTCATGGAAGAACTATAATAATGAATAGGTGTCATAAAAAGAAACTTTATCACATAATTGGGAGCAATCCACTAGGTTTTAATTTATTTTTATTTTTATTATATGACACGTTTTTATTTCAACATATAGATAGCAAGAGATTATAATCAGTTTTCTTTAATTTTTCAAAATGTTAAAAATTATTTTTAAATTAAAAATAATTGATACATTTTTATATGGATATCACTCATCCATATGCAGTTCGTATTCAAAATTATTCAGTATCTATTTAAAGCTATTTTATGTCTTAAACAGTTATTTTATATTTAATTTTACTGCATGCTATATATTTAATAATACTAAATATTTAATGAGCACTTTCTATCTTCATATTTTATTTAATTGATAGCGATTTTAACATGTTTTGCGGTATTTCAAAAAATTATATTTTTCAACATTTATTAATAATTTTATAACCAAATCCAAAAAAAAAAATTAAATGTATATTATTGGCAGTAAACACAAAGCATTTCGAAGAAGTCTATCGATAATGTAATTTAAAAGAATTAAAATATTTTAAATCAAACAAAAGTACAAAAGTAAGAGAAATGCTTAAAATTTTCAATTTCAGCCCTTTAAATGCATATAGACACTTTCAAAAACATTTCTAACATGTGCGCTATTTATGACATAGTTATGCAATTTGGATGAAACATTTGAAAAAATATGAACAACTTTTTGGATAGAAATTTGGAAATAATTTTTTTAAAAACACAGTTATATGCTCCATTAATACGTTTGTGCTAAAATATTTTATATAATTATACATCGTGATGCAGATAGTGTTATCTAAAATTATAAGCTTACTGAAAATATTTGCAATCAGTTATGCAACTATGAGTCTGCCATGTAAGAAAGCCCTTTAAGAGGTCTTAAACCGTGGTCTTTGATTTAAAATAGCATGATTAACAAATAATCTTATACATGGAATTCTGGGGGTTAACACTAGAATATTGAATTGGTTCACAACGTGAAATTCATTGCAAACCGTGATCAATTAGACAAGAAAGATCAATCATGCTTAAAGCATTGATTATGAAACACTTTCCAACTTCAATGCAATTTTATTTAAAAAAGTCGAAAATGCAATACATTCCTCGGTAATATTTTAAAACTTATCACAATACTACATTGATTTATTATATTTGAAAACTTAAACCTTCATTGAAAAAAATGAACTTCATTCCAATGACGGCATTGAAATATAAATTGCCTGCTTTAAATATCTCTAAAATGCAATACATTCCAAGGTAATATTTTTAACACAATCATAATAATACGATAATTTATTATATTTGAAAACTTCAACGAAAACAACTGAAATTAATTCAAATGACGTCATAGAAAAAATATCACGCCTGGATCTCTCTACAAAAACAGGATTTCATTCATAACTTTCTCCCATTCATTTCATTCATCAAAATACTATAATAATTTATTTGATTTCCAACTTCAATGCAATTTTAATGCAATCATTTCCAACTTCAATGCAATTTTATTTAAACATGTCTAAAATGCAATACACTCCTCGATAATATTTTAAAACTTATCACAATACTACATTAATTTATTATATTTGAAACCGTAAACCTTCATCGAAAAAAAATAACTTCATTCAAATGACGGCATTAAAGTATAAATTGCCTGGTTTAAATATCTCTAAAATGTGATACATTCCTCGGTAATAATTTTAGAATTATCATAATACTACGATAATTTATTATATTTGAAAACTTCATCGAAAACAATTGAAATTCATTCAAATGACGTCATAAAAAAATAACACGCCTGGCTCTCTCTATAAAAGCAACATTTCATTCATAAATAATTCCCCCATTCATGTCATTCATCACAATACTATAATAATTTATTTTATTTAAAAATTAAGACCATTGATCTACAAGTAAGTAATATCTATGCGTAAAACTTCATCGAAAAATATCGTCCTTCTCTTCCTAAAATCAATAAATATTTCATTCATATCAGCTAAGCAGACTCCATGGACTAAATTATTTTGTGTTAAAGAATTACAGCGATTCTAATACAACTCATTCTATATATTTTGCTGTTTACATTTTACATAGGTGAAAAATAGGCTTAATAGTAGAAATAATCATACTTGGATGAGCATTTAAACTGAAATATATTTTCATTGCGTTGTTTTAGTATGTAGATGCACAGAATTTAGGCAAAAATAAAGTAGTTTTAAGACGGATACAACACTCAATATGAATTAAAAAGAACTTTAAAAATCACGATTTTGACACAAGATGGATGCCATATATCATTTTGAAGTGGGTCATGTGATCGTTTCATATCATGGACACGTGATCGCTTCATATAAGAGGTGTTATTATTATTTTAATTTTTATTTAAAAAACTACTGAATATATTTCGCTGAATTTTTTTTATATATTTTATGGAACAATTTGAATATTGCCTAAAATTTTCGAAGCAATTTGTGAATTTTAAATCCGCTTAAAAAATGCTTGAAAAATTAGGTCCCATAGGGCTCAATGTATTTCATTTTTTCAACCCGGGTTCAATCCAAAACGAATTGGGTGATATTATTCATTTATATTCCTATAGGTCCTACAGACCGTCTGAACAACATACTAAAATTTCATTTTGATTAAGTCATTTTTACGGCAGTTATCGTGCTAACGGACAGACAGACAGACAGACAGAATGAATGAACAAAGTCATAAACACTTTTCAACTTTGTTGTAAAGTGTTAAAAACGTATGTATCAAAAATCAACTCTATTACATTCATCAGAACTAAATATCTGGGTCTGAAAGTCCAAAAATGTGCTTGACTATGATGGCAAAACTGAAATGGCTAATAAACATTTCACACCCTATAGTAAGGGGAATAGAAAATAACACACAAAAATCATGTTTATATTGATTTTTCTATGTTTTTTCTGCGTATTTTTCTGTTCGTTACACTAGGTGGTTATACTGCAATGTGATATATCGTTTAATCATTTTACAGTTAGTGCCGATATAGCCTTGCGCTTATTTGGGCGTTCAGGTTTAGCATTTTTGTCCTGAAGAATTGAAATCCTGTTGAATTCCAAACTTTCGTCTGCTGATTTATCTTGGTTTGAGATATTTCGTTAATTTGGCAACATTCCAAAAAGTTGCCAAATTGGCGGTATTCCGCAAAATTCGTCCCCAAAATCTCGCCAAGCGTTATGCACTAAGAAATAAGTTATTCTTACAGCAGATAAATGGCTATTGGCGTTCAAATACAAAAGTATTACCCAGAGTATCTTTTTTCATGAATGGAACGAGCTAGATCTACGAGAATGAAGTCACTCAATTTATCGCATGGTATTACATATGAAAAGTGACATGTTTATCAATAGGAAATATTTTTTTTATTTTATATGACTTTTTGATATTTTTTTAAAAACGTACAATATCTCGAGAACGGTTCGTGTTAGCGTTCTAAAATTTATGTCAATCCTTTTTTAATGAAAAATTACATAAGAAATGTCTATTTGCGTAACTTTATTAGTGGTTTTGATTTTTTGACGATTTTCTCAAAATTTCATTCGAAAATTTACGGGGTTTCTGAACATTCGATTGCGTATAAAAACAATAGGCTTCCAGTGTTTACGGATTGGGATTTTTGTACCAAATTTGGTTCAAATCGGTCCATTCGTTCGTCAGTTATCGTATCCGAAGGCCCACTGACACACACACACGCACACAGAGACACACAGACATCACTTCAAAAATGTTTGATTCGTGATCAGAGATACTTGAAACGTGCTCTCCCGTCGAAAACTCGAGTTCGAATTTTCGACCCCGTCACAATACTTTCCTTATACATTATGTATATAAGGAAGGTAAACATTTAAATTGTGCAGTTTTATAAAATTATCAGTTCAGAGGTTTGCAATTGTTATAGCTATATTCTTCTGCTTTTGCTGATTAATTTTCATATTTCACTTAATTTCTATGTCGAACCGCAGATTTTTACTTCCCTTATATACATAATGTATAAGGAAAGTATTGTGACGGGGTCGAAAATTCGAATTCGAGTTTTCGACGGAAGAGCACGTTTCAAACATCCCTGACCACGAAACAAACATTTTTGAAGTGATGTCTGTGTGTGTGTGTGTGTGTGTGTGTGATAGTATGTGTGTGTGTATGTGTGTGTGTGTGTGTGTCAGTGAGCCTGTGGAGACGATAACTGACGAACGAATGAACCGATTCGAATAAAATTTGGTACACGTTACGTTTGACAGAAAAATAATATACAAATTTCCATTGCCTTTTCCGACAAAAAGGTGATGGTTTCTCATGGAAGAACTATAATAATGAATAGGTGTCATAAAAAGAAACTTTATCACATAATTGGGAGCAATCCACTAGGTTTTAATTTATTTTTATTTTTATTATATGACACGTTTTTATTTCAACATATAGATAGCAAGAGATTATAATCAGTTTTCTTTAATTTTTCAAAATGTTAAAAATTATTTTTAAATTAAAAATAATTGATACATTTTTATATGGATATCACTCATCCATATGCAGTTCGTATTCAAAATTATTCAGTATCTTATTTAAAGCTATTTTATGTCTTAAACAGTTATTTTATATTTAATTTTACTGCATGCTATATATTTAATAATACTAAATATTTAATGAGCACTTTCTATCTTCATATTTTATTTAATTGATAGCGATTTTAACATGTTTTGCGGTATTTCAAAAAATTATATTTTTCAACATTTATTAATAATTTTATAACCAAATCCAAAAAAAAAAATTAAATGTATATTATTGGCAGTAAACACAAAGCATTTCGAAGAAGTCTATCGATAATGTAATTTAAAAGAATTAAAATATTTTAAATCAAACAAAAGTACAAAAGTAAGAGAAATGCTTAAAATTTTCAATTTCAGCCCTTTAAATGCATATAGACACTTTCAAAAACATTTCTAACATGTGCGCTATTTATGACATAGTTATGCAATTTGGATGAAACATTTGAAAAAATATGAACAACTTTTTGGATAGAAATTTGGAAATAATTTTTTTAAAAACACAGTTATATGCTCCATTAATACGTTTGTGCTAAAATATTTTATATAATTATACATCGTGATGCAGATAGTGTTATCTAAAATTATAAGCTTACTGAAAATATTTGCAATCAGTTATGCAACTATGAGTCTGCCATGTAAGAAAGCCCTTTAAGAGGTCTTAAACCGTGGTCTTTGATTTAAAATAGCATGATTAACAAATAATCTTATACATGGAATTCTGGGGGTTAACACTAGAATATTGAATTGGTTCACAACGTAAAATTCATTGCAAACCGTGATCAATTAGACAAGAAAGATCAATCATGCTTAAAGCATTGATTATGAAACACTTTCCAACTTCAATGCAATTTTATTTAAAAAAGTCGAAAATGCAATACATTCCTCGGTAATATTTTAAAACTTATCACAATACTACATTGATTTATTATATTTGAAAACTTAAACCTTCATTGAAAAAAATGAACTTCATTCCAATGACGGCATTGAAATATAAATTGCCTGCTTTAAATATCTCTAAAATGCAATACATTCCACGGTAATATTTTTAACACAATCATAATAATACGATAATTTATTATATTTGAAAACTTCAACGAAAACAACTGAAATTAATTCAAATGACGTCATAGAAAAAATATCACGCCTGGATCTCTCTACAAAAACAGGATTTCATTCATAACTTTCTCCCATTCATTTCATTCATCAAAATACTATAATAATTTATTTGATTTCCAACTTCAATGCAATTTTAATGCAATCATTTCCAACTTCAATGCAATTTTATTTAAACATGTCTAAAATGCAATACACTCCTCGATAATATTTTAAAACTTATCACAATACTACATTAATTTATTATATTTGAAACCGTAAACCTTCATCGAAAAAAAATAACTTCATTCAAATGACGGCATTAAAGTATAAATTGCCTGGTTTAAATATCTCTAAAATGTGATACATTCCTCGGTAATAATTTTAGAATTATCATAATACTACGATAATTTATTATATTTGATAACTTCATCGAAAACAATTGAAATTCATTCAAATGACGTCATAAAAAAATAACACGCCTGGCTCTCTCTATAAAAGCAACATTTCATTCATAAATAATTCCCCCATTCATGTCATTCATCACAATACTATAATAATTTATTTTATTTAAAAATTAAGACCATTGATCTACAAGTAAGTAATCTCTATGCGTAAAACTTCATCGAAAAATATCGTCCTTCTCTTCCTAAAATCAATAAATATTTCATTCATATCAGCTAAGCAGACTCCATGGACTAAATTATTTTGTGTTAAAGAATTACAGCGATTCTAATACAACTCATTCTATATATTTTGCTGTTTACATTTTACATAGGTGAAAAATAGGCTTAATAGTAGAAATAATTATACTTGGATGAGCATTTAAACTGAAATATATTGTCATTGCGTTGTTTTAGTATGTAGATGCACAGAATTTAGGCAAAAATAAAGTAGTTTTAAGACGGATACAACACTCAATATGAATTAAAAAGAACTTTAAAAATCACGATTTTGACACAAGATGGATGCCATATATCATTTTGAAGTGGGTCATGTGATCGTTTCATATCATGGACACGTGATCGCTTCATATAAGAGGTGTTATTATTATTTTAATTTTTATTAAAAAAACTACTGAATATATTTCGCTGAATTTTTTTTATATATTTTATGGAACAATTTGAATATTGCCTAAAATTTTCGAAGCAATTTGTGAATTTTAAATCCGCTTAAAAAATGCTTGAAAAATTAGGTCCCATAGGGCTCAATGTATTTCATTTTTTCAACCCGGGTTCAATCCAAAACGAATTGGGTGATATTATTCATTTATATTCCTATAGGTCCTACAGACCGTCTGAACACCATACTAAAATTTCATTTTGATTAAGTCATTTTTACGGCAGTTATCGTGCTAACGGACAGACAGACAGACAGACAGACAGACAGAATGAATGAACAAAGTCATAAACACTTTTCAACTTTGTTGTAAAGTGTTAAAAACGTATGTATCAAAAATCAACTCTATTACATTCATCAGAACTAAATATCTGGGTCTGAAAGTCCAAAAATGTGCTTGACTATGATGGCAAAACTGAAATGGCTAATAAACATTTCACACCCTATAGTAAGGGGAATAGAAAATAACACACAAAAATCATGTTTATATTGATTTTTCTATGTTTTTTCTGCGTATTTTTCTGTTCGTTACACTAGGTGGTTATACTGCATTGTGATATATCGTTTAATCATTTTACAGTTAGTGCCGATATAGCCTTGCGCTTATTTGGGCGTTCAGGTTTAACCTTTTTGTCCTGAAGAATTGAAATCCTGTTGAATTCCAAACTTTCGTCTGCTGATTTATCTTGGTTTGAGATATATCTTTACGTTGTAAACCAGTTCGTTATTGATTGTGTGCACAGACATGTGCTTTACTTAACACTAATTGCTTGATATTAACTATATGTGCAACCATATTTGTGTGTTCAAGCAGTTGTATTACTGGCGATTTCTCAGCATTTAACATAAAGGCGAAAATTATCGATGCGAATTTTACTGTAATTTCTGGTTGGAGTAATGTAGAAAGTACGACGCAGAAACTTATAATGCACTGAGGAAGTAAATTAAATGTGCATAAATATTGAACGGCAATGAGAAAAGATGTAAAGGTTGCCCGAGCAGTTTTTGTCGAAACATCTATACTATCAAGAGAGATAAATACTGTTAAGAAAAATAATATATAAATATTATCAAGATCAAAAGTATGTAAATATTACCAGAACCCAATATACTATCTAATATGTAAAATGAAAGAAGGTGATTAAGAAATCGATTTATTATGGTGATTTTTTTTCAGAACATTAGGTTTATTTGTGAAATATTTTTAGGTAAACCTTACCTTCCTATAATAATGTGCATATTAATAATTATGTAAAAGTATGTGTCTGTCTATCTGAGACGAGCACTTATAACTCAAGAACGACACAACTGCTTTTCTCACTGATTTATTAAACTTAATAAAGAGCATATTTTTACGACTAAAAGTATTTAAAATTTGTACAACATAAGAGAAAAGTGGACACTTAAAATAATAATTAAAAATTAAAAAATTGTATACTTAAGTACCTCTAAAAATACATGATCAATTCCGATAAAGTTTTACCAAGTAATTGAGACTCAGTCTAGACACATGTTTTTTATTTATGTTTTATCTTCCTACATCTACCCACGGAACAAAGGAACTTAAAAACTTTTTATTTGACCGTAATGTCCGCATGTTTAGAAAACAGCTTCATGAATTTATACCTCATTTACTGACTCTTTAAGAATATTATCAGCGTGTTAATGGTAAAAATATTTCATAATTTATACCGTGTAAGTTTAATTACAATATAATTCCAGACTACGGCAAGTACTTCTGCTAGTTATCCTTATATCCTGTGCCAAGCAAAGAGTATGAATAAATACAATTTGCCTATTCTTTAGTATGCTTTATTATGCTGTTTTCTTCTTCGACATTCAGTTACATCGATTATTTCCATCAAAATATATTATATTCCAGTAAAAATATTATACACTATAACTAAACTTTAATGATTACCAACAACTTCATTTATTCTCTCTTGCTTTAATTATGTAATATGTATCTTTAGGTACTACCTTAAGTTACTGGAGTTTATAATGAAGTCATTTAAAATCTGAGTATGAGCAGAAAAAGTGTATGAATAATTAAAATTTCCGTATGCTTTAGTATGCTGTTTTCTTCTTCGACATTCAGTTACATCTATTATTTCCATCAAAATATATTATATTCCAGAGAAAAATATTAAACACTATAACAAAAATTCAATGATTACCAACAACTTCATTTATTCCATCTTGCTTTAATTATGTAATATGTATCTTTAGTAGGTACTACCTTAAGTTACTGGAGTTTATAATGAAGCCATTTAAAATCTGAGTATGACCATAAAAAGTGTATGAATAATTAAAATTTCCGTATGCTTTAGTATGCTGTTTTCTTCTTCGACATTCAGTTACATCTATTACTTCCGTCAAAATATATTATATTCCAGAGAAAAATATTATACACTATAACTAAAATTTAATGATTACCAACAACTTCATTTATTCCATCTTGCTTTAATTATGTAATATGCATCTTTAGGTACTACCTTAAGTTACTGGAGTTTATAATGAAGCCTTTTAAAAAATCTGAGTATGAGCATAAAAAGTGTATGGATAATTAAAATTTCAATATGCTTTATGCTGTTTTCTTCTTCGACATTCAGTTACATCGATTAATTCCATCAAAATATATTATATTCCAGAAAAAAATATTATACACTATAACTCAAATTTAATGATTAACAATAACTTCATTCATTCTATCTTGGCTTAATTATCTATTTTTAGGTACTCCCTTAAGTTACTGGAGTTTATAATGAATCCTTTTAATCTGAGTATGAGAAATTCATTGCATGAAATCGATGCAGGTTTCGTCACGCGATTGATAGACAGTTTTCACGCATTTGGAGTAGACAGCAATGTTCTAACAACCATGGTGACTTCATAATGAATGATACACACGCATATTGGAATCCTAAATTACTTATGATGATATCAGAAGTGTAATGTAGTTTATGTATATTGCGACGGTCTGTTATGGCATAGTAAATAGCTGTAGCATGGTTTTGTCAATGAACCTCTTATTAGAAGTTTAGATACATCTTTAAATCACTGTGAAATAAGAAAATATTCCTTCAGTTTATTCGAATTTATATATTTATTGAGAACATAATCTTGGCACTTTACTTTTGAACACAAATTTTGTTTTTGAGGAATTCATTGTATCACTATATACAGTATAATTGTCTAACGTGTTTTTCTCGCTTCATCTCTTCTAGAAGCCGTCCTCTGAACTAGAAAACTGAATTTTTCCTCATAAATTCTTCACATCTGAGGGATGGAGGAAACTAAGGTTTCTAAAATATATCCCTCTAGAACATCTTGTTGATACTATAAATGTGCAGATCTGAATCTTTGCACATTTATAATATCGACTATGATACATGACCTAAATGAGCAGAAGTTTCAACCCCCGCCCCTGAGAATTCGGAAAGTGGGGATTTGTAAAATTATTTCCTGACCCTTCAGGAGCCCCTACATTGACCTATGAAATTGAATATTTCCACATTTATTGAATCAACTATCGTATATAGAATCTTACGGAGCCGGATTTTCGATTCTGCGGAGAAAATGTGGGTTTCGGAAAGTCTTTCAAGACTCTCCAGAAGTCTATCCATTCACCCTAACCTCTGAATCATGGCACACCTTTAGCAACGAGTACGGTACAGAACCTAACAGAACCGGGATTGCGGTCCCCCCCCCTCTCTGCCATATTTCCTTATTGGCTGTTGAAAATGTTGTTTTTATAATCTCGTTAAAGCCCTCTATAAGCCCCTTGGCGACTTTGGAGGATGGCCTTTTTCATACTTGTAGTATCGACCATTGGACAGAAACTACCATTGTCGCAGTTGCATTAACAGTTAACAGCCCCTGGGTCAAATATTTTGGGATTTGTGAAGTAATTTCAAACTCTCAAGCTGCCCTCCGGTAGCTCAGAAGGTTTAATGTTTGTACACGTATATTATGATTCAATGGACCAAATTTTATGGAGGCGAATTTTCGATTTTCTCCCTAAGTGGACAAAAGGGAGGAAGAGCTCAATTTTCTTCCCGTCTCTTGTCCTTCAATTTTCTTCCCTTTTTTCACCCTTTTCATTTTTGAAGCCTCCACATGAGGTATAAAATGGTAAAACTAAAGTACCAGACAGAATCTAACTGATCCAATATTCAATTGAGACAACTATTTTGAACGCTAAGCACCAAACATTGTTAGACAAAATAAAACTTATTAAAATATTGAAGCTGAATATTTTAGAATGCTAGTCTCCTTGCCATTGGCAGCCTTAAATTCTAGTTAGGCCTATATATGAAATTAGTTTCTTAAAAAATATACACCATATATTAAATACATATTAAATGAAATTCATTCGTCCTTGAAAAAATCGTAATTACCAAATATGTTGAAACAGATATGTTTTTCTACATAAAATAAAAGCATATATCCGCTTCATGCCTCCAGTGCGTGACTTCAACAAATTGACATATTTTAATTTTATGTGACATCAATAGGAAAATAAAATATCTGAATCAACGAACTCTTGAAAAATGTATCAACTTTCAGTTGAAATACTAGCTATAAAAAATTCCAGCCTAATAATGCGACCATTTTGCGACCTTCTATAAGAACTGCCAATTTCAGTCATTACATTTAGCCGTCATAAAATTCATATAAATTTTACCTCAGCCTATGCAAAACTGCAAAATAAAAGTTCCTAATCACAAAAGCCGCCTATATGGGGTGTTTTTAAACACACCAAACACTTTCCCTTTGCAGATAGCAGAGTTCAAGCAATGGTTTCTCACTCTTTCTACTCTCGTCAACATAGAGTAGCAGATATCTTCAATGACATCAAGACATTACTATAAGGGGAAAATTTTTGCGAACTCCTATGGGGACAATCAATTTCAGCCTTTCCATGTAACCGGCATCAAAACAACAATGCAGAAATAGTACATGTATCTGAAAATTAATTATTTCCAGAAATGTTGCTCAGTTATTTGCAGAGACTACTTGGATGATAAGAAACGGCGATGTTCATTTTGCTAACAAATTTTGCCCGCATTATTTTTCAGTTCATATCTATCAATGCTTTCTTTCAGCTGGTAAGTGAAAGATCTGCATTTTAACTGAAAAACTTCTAAATAACATTTATCCATCCTTAAGCATTGACACAATAAAATACATGGAAATAATGGTTCCACTATCGGAAAAGCAGTGAAGGAAATATAAATGAGAAACAAAAAAGAAACAAGTCTGATTTTTTTAAGCTATCAAGTGTTTTCAAGTGGTTTTAAATTTGTGAAACGCCATATTGGGTTTCAACTTTTATAATTGCATTTTATAATTAGGTGTTTACTCAGAGAGACTTCACAAAAATGTTTTCGTGTATTTTTTGACAGAAATTGACTTTTTATAAATGTATAAAAAATTATTCCGTGCAATGGCGTTTCTCTACATAAAATGTCACATTTGTTTTTTACTATCCTTATATGCATAATGTAATAATGTGTAAGGAAAGTATTGTGACGGGGTCGAAAATTCGAATTCGAGTTTTCGACGGGAGAGCACGTTTCAAGCATCCCTGATCACGAATCAAGCATTTTTAAGGTGATGGCTGTGTGTGCGTGTGCGTGTGTGTATGTGTGTGTGTGTGTGTCAGTGAGACTTTGGAGATGATATCCCACGAACGAATGGAGCGATTCCAATGAAATTTGGTACAAAAATCACAATCCGTGAATACTCGAAGACTATTGTTTTTTTAAATGCAATTGAATGTTCAGAATCCCCCTAAATGTTGATGTGAAATTTTGAAAAAATCATCCAAAAATCAAAACCTTTAATAAAGCTACGCAAATAAACATTTCTTATGTAATTTTCCTTAGAAAACTCTTGACATAAATTTTAGAACACTAGCATGAACCGTTCTCGAGACATTAAACATTTTTAAATGTATTTTTAAAATACATTTAAAAATAAATCCCAAAAATTAAAAAAATATATTAACTGTTGAGAAACACGTTCACTTTTCATATGTAAGATCATGCGATAAATTTGGTGATATCATTCCCGTGGATCTAACTCGTTCCATTCACAAGAAAGATACTTTGAGTAATGCCTTCGTATTTAAACGCCAATAGTCATTTATCTGCTGTAAGAATAACTTATTTCTCCGTCCATAACGCTTAGCAAGATTTTGGCGACGAATTTAGCGGAATGTCGCCAACCTGGCGACATTTTTTAATGTTGCCAAAATAACGAAAATCTCGCCAAATGGATAAAAATGACGCTAAATCAATAAAAATTACGACTCATTGAAGAAAATGCAATATCTTGGAAAGAATATAAATAACTAATATAAAAATAATCTATTTTCTTTACTGTAAACTCATTGCATTATATAAGGAAAGTCATGTGTTGCCCACATCAGATTATTGTGGTTTATAATTAGGTAATTACTCAGAGAAACTTCATAAAAATATTTTGGTGTATTTTTTGACAGGAGATTACTTTTTATATTCGTATCAAAATTGATTCCGTGCATTGGCTTTTCTCTACATAAAAAGTCAAGTTTGTTTATTTCATTCTAGAAATAAATTAATTGTTTAATATTAAATGCAGTATTGCTAAAAACATATGGCGTTTGCATAAATCAATGTTTCATATAACTGACTGTTGTTAACAACCTACCTTGGTTAGTGTGAAAAGTAATCGTTAAAAGAGGTGATCAATTAATATAAGTATTATCTTCGAGTGTGAGTAATTTACACACGTTGCTGAAAGGTGATACACATATGCATACTCAAGAGCGGATGGAGCACATTTTCGATGCTAACGTTATGTTTAAATTATTAGTTTTCGATATAGTAGGGCATTACACTTATAGATATTTGCAATAATTACACTCTATACACAATATTTTTATTTGATGTTACTGCTTTTATCTGATAAATTAAAATTTAAAGCAACATAGAACATTTACCGGCGATTTCTTGTAAGTGTATCTCGTAAATCAAACAAGTACTTGTGGCACCCGCCATTATTATCTGTTCACTTAATGACATTAAAACTGATTTAATGTACTATAGAATAAAATTATCAAAACAACAAGAAAGATCAATCATGCTTAAAGCATTGATTATGAAACACTTTCCAACTTCAATGCAATTTTATTTTAAAAAGTCGAAAATGCAATACATTCCTCGGTAATATTTTAAAACTTATCACAATACTACATTGATTTATTATATTTGAAAACTTAAACCTTCATTGAAAAAAATGAACTTCATTCAAATGACGGCATTGAAATATAAATTGCCTGGTTTAAATATCTATAAAATGCAATACATTCCACGGTAATATTTTTAAAACTGTCATAATACTACGATAATTTATTATATTTGAAAACATCATCGAAAACAACTGAAATAAATTCAAATGACGTCATAGAAAAAATAACACGCCTGGATCTCTCTATAAAAGCAGGATTTCATTCATAACTTTCTCCATTTCATTCATCACAATACTATAATAATTTATTTTATTTAAAAATTAAGACCATGGAGCTACAATTCATAAACTTTATGCTTAAAACTTCATCGAAAAAAATCGTCCTTCTGTTTAAAAAATCAATTAATATTTCATTCATATCAGCCATGCAGACTCCATGGACTTAATTATTTGTGTTAAAGAAATACAGTAATTCTAATACAACTCATTCTACATATTTTGCTGTTTACATTTTACATAGGTGAAAAATAGGCTTAGTTGTAGAGATAATCAAATTTGAATGAGAATTTAAACTCAAATATATTGTCATTGTGTTGTTTTAGTATGTAGATGCACAGAATTTAAGCAAAAATAAAGTAGTTTTAGGACGGATACAACACTCAATATGACTTAAAAAGAACTTTAAAAAATCACGATTTTGAAACAAGATGGATGCCATATATCATTTTGAAGTGGGTCATGTGATCGTTTCATATCATGGTCACGTGATCGTTTCATATAAGATGTGTCATTATAATTTTAATTTTTATTTAAAAAACTACTGAATATATTTCGCTGAATTTTTTTTATATATTTTATGGAACAATTCGACTATTACCTAAAATTTTCGAAGCAATTTGTGAATTTTAAATCCGCTTAAAAAATGTTTGAAAAATTAGGTCCCATAGGGCTCAATGTATTTCATTTTTTCAACCCGGGTTCAATCCAAAACTAATTGGGTGATATTATTCATTTATATTCCCATAGGTCCTACAGACCGTCTGAACAACATACTAAAATTTCATTTTGATTAAGTCATTTTTACGGCAGTTATCGTGCTAACGGACAGACAGACAGACAGACAGAATGAACAAAGTCATAAACACTTTTCAACTTTGTTGTAAAGTGTTAAAAATGGTTTCGATAGAAAGATTTCCCGACCCAGACCGCGCCCCTTGCCTACGAGGGCTTAAAGGGTTTAGAAACGCTGCCGGCGATAGAAGGATTGAAACTGTTATTTCCTAGATATAGCAAGTATTTCAATGAAACATAAAAATAAACCACTGTTTTTAAATATAGCTCAAGTAGCCACGCCAACACGCTAACATTTCGTGATATTCAAAGCAGCACACCTTCAGCAATCTTCATGTGTTTCATAAACCACTAAACAATATAATTTTGAGTTGTTTTAATGAAGTATACAAGAAGCAATCTAAAAATAATCGAAAAGACAAAAATATCTCGAGAACGACTAGTCCTGAAGTAATGGGGCTGGTCTTACTCTTTTCGTCGTAAAACATTTCGAAAGAAAACAAGTATATAATTGATATATTTGAGCATACGTAGTCTTTTAATTTAGCTTTTGACAATTTTTGCGGGCCATTTCGCAAAGAAGTTCCGGTTCTTTTTTCCGAATCGTGCCAAAATTTTTCAACAGCAGGATAACCCACAAATGACTTATCTACCAAATTTTGTGAAATTTGGCCCTTTAGTTTTTGGATAGAGTGGATACAGCAATGTTTGCGGTCCATTTAAAAAAAGAGGCCTGTTCTTTTATCCCTAATCGTACTAAAATCTCTAAAATCTAATCAGCACCATGTTCAAACACAAGCGACTTACCTAACAAACTTTTATGAAATTCGGTCAGTTATATTTTCAGTTACAGTGGATAAATGCATTGCATAAACATACACACAGACACACACACACTGATGTCTCGCTAAAATGGTTTTTTCATATTCTATAGGTCCCAAAACGTGTAGATCCGTCGGAAACTCGAGTTACGATTTTCGGTTGCGATTTTCGTTGTCTCGAGTTGCGATTCCAATGCTTTCCTTCTACATTACCATTTATTGCAGAGAAAGTAAAAACATTGTGCTATCGATTTTATACATCAGTTGTTCACTATGAAAAATTTAAATCAATTGCATTATATACGAAAAGTCTTGTGGCAACCCATAACAGATTTTTAAAAATGATTAAAGAAGAACTTATTAAAAAAAATCTACTGCAAATTTCGATTTTTTTTTAGTTTAGGTATTTACTTTTTTTCATTGTAAATTACACTAACGGAATTTATTGAGTATTCCTTACTGGTATATTTTAACATTGTTCAATACTTAGTGTACGGCTAACTAAAAAAAATGCATTTTAACTGAAAAACTTTCTAAATATCATTTACCTGTCGTTAAAAAATGATACGGAAAAAAAATTGAAATAAAGACTTTACCATCGGAAAATCAGCGATGGAAATAAATTTGAAAAAAAAAAGGCTCAAGTGGCATGTTTTTTCTTTTTTAACTATCAAGCGGTTTTAAGTTTTTTATTTAAATTTTCGAGACGCCACATTTGGTTTCATTTTTTTTATCGGTGATTTTTATTATCAGATGAGATCACACATGAACTTTATAAGTACTTTTAAGGTGTATTGGTATTTTATGACATGGAATTAAATTTTGACGCATGTATAAAGGACAATATATACTGGTTTTATTCTTTATGAAAAGTGTTGCTTGTTTATCGTGGTCTAGAAAGAAATAAAATTTTAAATTTGAATGCAGTATCATTAAAGCCAAGTTATGTTTTCATTGAAGGATATAATATCATAATCTATAATTTGAAATGCTGGGACATATGTCTTTGTAAACTACTGTGATTTCATGAAAAATCTAATGTGAACAGCACATAACTTGCACTACAGACTAAAATTCATTTCCACTTTATTTCATTAATAATTAATTACATCGAATTTTTAATTGCACTTTAACACACACACTTATTTGAAATGACACTGAATTTACACTGCTATTTCAGTTTTCTTTTCCATTTAGTAATTGGACGTACTTTCAGTACCGGCGTAGCAAAAAAACTTAAATATCTTGAGAACGGCTGGTTGCTCAGACCAATGGGGTTGGTCTTGTTATTTTCATCGTCAAATATTACGATCAAAACAAGCATTTGATTGATACATTTGAGCATGCGTAGTCTTTTATTTTAGATTCTGAGGCTTTTTGTGGGCCATTTCGCAGAAAAAGACAGGTTAATTTTGCCAAATCATACCAAAACCTTATCAGCACCGGTGTAATAACCAGTTGACTTATATACCAAATGTTGTGAAATTTAGTCACTTATTTTTCTTTTAAATATTGTTGTGTATTTACATAAAAAAATACAGCAAAAGACACTCTCAGAACTCAACTACCTTTATTCACACACTTTACTTACAAGTGCAACGTATTTATAGCTGCCTTCAAATAAGAGTTCAGTTCCTCATACTAGGTTGACGTCATTTCGGTGACATAATGGATTTCCATATGCCACACTCGTCCGTCCTTAATTATAGTCCTTAATGGTTACCGGTAATAGTCCAGTCTCTCAAGAGGTTTCCGTATTTTCACGGATGGTCGTAATGGCATTTTTGGTATCACCTTGGGATTATGGTTTCAGATTCGGAATCAGGAGTTTCGACGGGCTTTGGAACGGTTGGCGAAGTAAGGGCTTGGAACTGTTTGGAAGTCTCGTCCAACTCTGTCAAGGTCGATGCTGCAGAGGCTTTGAAATTTTCAGAGATGTCCTCCATTGTAAGATTCAGACCAGGTACCTCCATAGGTTGTTTCCATCTCTTCAGGAAAATACGTACCCGCTTGACGCCATTGGTCAACGTGCATCCTCCAGATTTCGTTCCCTACTTGAATACTGTAAGATACAAACCATCTTTATTAATCATTGTTCCCAATTTCCATTTTTCCCTCCTGGAATAGTTTCTTGCTGCCACTCTGTCTCCTTTTTTAAATTCGCGATAATTGGGTTCCTTGTTAACCGATGCATTTTGCTTTTGCTGTATGTCCATCCGCTCGGGTAAGAAGTAGTCTCTGCGGGTGATGAAATTTACGGGAGGTGGTGATGAGGGAGAAATGGTTTGATCATAGATATCAGTGATTGTAGGTGCATGACAGTAGGGGTTGGCGAAATACATTTTTGGTTTAAATGTGATTTTATCAGTTTTTCTTATTCTGCACTTGCGTGCAACATTTCTTAGAAAGTAATTACATTTCAAACATGAGACTTTCTAAAATTGTTTTAGGTTTGCTGTTTGAAAAAACTTATATCTCAAATTGAACAACTTTGTTTGAAGTTTTGGAAAATTTTGAATATTTATATTGTACAGTCCGCTTTAAATAACGTAAAAACTAATAGAAAAATTAGAACATAGGTTGTGCAGAGGTAATTGCGCACTGCCTCACCAATGACAAGTATGTTATTATATCCTTTTTCTTTCTCAACAGCATAATTATAATAAGGTAAAAAGCTTACCTTTCTGTACAAAGGGCGTTGTTTACTATTTCACTCTAATTCCCCTAAAGTCTTAAAAGAAATATCGTTTTATTATGTTTGGTTTTCTACATTTAAAATTACATTCAAAAGAAACAAGCATTTTGCTCATTATGGTATACTCTTGGCTCCAGCAGTATGGCAGAGATGTATGGAAAAATTTTTAGCTGAGATAGATGTAGTTCATATATTTTTAGATGCCATTAAAATAACTGGAACAAACGAGTAAGAACATGTAAACCATCTAGAGGAAGTACTTAAAAGATTAGAAAAGTATGGTCTAAAAGTAAATAGAGATAAATGTGAATTCTTCCAAAATTCGAATCAATATTGAGGGCATATAATTGATCATTTTGGAATTCCTAAAACTGAAAAAAAAATAGGGGCCATATTTAAGGCTCCATAATCTAAAAATGTTTCCAAATTGAAGAGATTTTTGGGGTTAATCACTTATTGATTTATAGATATTTCAGCTTGGATCGCCTCATGCATTCCATCTACTAGGTGAGCTTTTGCCAACCCCTACTGTCATGCATCTACAATCACTGATATCCATCATCTAACCATTTCTCGCCCATCACAAGCACACGTAAATTTCATCGCACGCAGGGACTACTCCGTTCCCAAAGCGGATGGTGATACTTTAGTTTTAGCACTTGTGCCTAGTGGAACTTTCGCCAAACCATGAGTGTTTTTGATGTCATTTCTTAGATATGTTAACGGCAGTGCTTGGATCGCCCAATGCAGTCAATAGGCTAACTGAGCGTTATGGAAACCATACTAATCTGTACCAATATCTCTATATAATATATATTTAATTCTAACACCTAGAATCTTATAACTTTTCCTCATTTATATATCATGTATGCAGATTTTTAGAAAAATACTGGTAGGCAATGTTTAATACATTTATTTTGTTTTTATTGAACATTTTCGATTTAAGCACACGATAATATTTTAAAGAATGCGGCCTATGTTATGTAATGAAAAAAGTTTTTAAAGCGCATCTAATTACAACATATAAACGTATTTTATTATATATGTAAGTCCAATGACATTTTGCTGAAAAAGTTAGAGTTTTAGAGAGTTCATATTTGGTCTTGCCATTCTTAGGAAGACGATATGTCATGCAGTAGTTATAAGAGGTAGTATTAATTTGTATTGTTGAAATCGGAAATGACCCGGATAAGCATATGCTATCATAACGTTAATTAAAATATTTGAGAAATGTTCTAAAATATATATTTTGTAAAGAACCTTGCTGTCGCAAACGGGAATCGAACCCTAGATATCCGAACTACTCAGCCGACCCTCTACATTTCAGCTACTGGGATGAAATTACAAGCTCCTATCGCCGAAGGGGACTCTGCATTCTCCACACTCTAATGTCAGATTGGCGTGCGACAGACAAACTTACTGACCACCTCCTGCTATTTTTACGTCAGGTTAGCCTCCTGCTCTTACTATTTTTACGTTGGATAGTATTCTGCGTGGTCGTTATTCTTTCAATTTAAAATTGGCGCTCAATCTGCCAGCGTGCACTGAATCCGTATTAGTCGTACTTGGGTCACTTTCATACCTCCGATATCTTTGCACTAACCTACAGGGTTGATTTGCTCGGACGCCATTATAAAAAATGTGGTGGCGGAATGAACACGCAGGCATCTTTTGATAAAAACAACAATTTTATTCTAAAAACTGTTGAAAATCATAAAATAAACATCCGTTAGCGTAAATTACAAATAATAAATCAGACTGTACATGGTCCACACTTTCTACCATCGGCTGTAGCCACCCACGCCACGTTCCAACTCGTGCTTCGCATTTTAAGAACCTAGCTGCCAGCTCCCTCTTCCGTCGGTAATCTGCTCAGCTGCTATTTAAATTCATACTCTTCTTTCCCCAGGAAAGAGTAATCTTGAAAAATAAGAATTCGAGAATAGAAATTGTTAATCCTTACAAACTTAAATTTTCACATATTCGTGGCAGAAAGATCGACAAATAAGAAAATGAGAATGTATCACAATACGTGAACGGGGAAGCACTAGTTCCTGCCGTATCTCCGATCAGTAGCGAAGTTTAAGAAATTATTTTAAGAAACTTCAAATCAGGGACCACATTTAGAGAATAATAATTGTTGTGCTGTACATTTCAACAAGAAAGATCAATCATGCTTAAAGCATTGATTATGAAACACTTTCCAACTTCAATGCAATTTTATTTAAGCATCTCTAAAATGCAATACATTCCTCAGTAATATTTTACAACTTATCACAATACTACATTAATTTATTATATTTGAAAACTTAAACCTTCATCGAAAAAAATTAACTTCATTCAAATGCCGGCATTGAAATATAAATTGCCTGGTTTAAACATCTCTAAAATGTGATACATTCCTCGGTAATAATTTTAGAATTATCATAATACTACGATAATTTATTATATTTGAAAACTTCATCGAAAACAACTGAAATTCATTCAAATGACGTCATAGAAAAAATAACACGCTTGGCTCTCTCTATAAAAGCAACATTTCATTCATAAATAATTTTCCATTCATGTCATTCATCACACTACTATAATAATTTATTTTATTTAAAAATTAAGACCATGGAGCTACAAGTAATTAAACTCAATGCTTAAAACTTCATAGAAAAAAATCGTCCATCTCTTTGTAAAATCAGTGAATATTTCATTCATATCAGCTATGCAGACTCCATAAACTAAATGATTTTGTGCTAAAGAAATACAGCAATTCTAATACAACTCATTCTGCATATTTTGTAGTTTACATTTTACATAGTTGAAAAATAGGCTTCGTTGTAGAAATAATCAAATTTGAATGATAATTTAAGCTCAAATATATTGTAATTGAGTTGTTTCTATATGTAGATGCATAGAATTTAGGCAAAAATAAAGTAGTTTTAGGACGGATACTACACTCAATATGAATTAAAAAGAACTTTAAAAATCACGATTTTGAGACAAGATGGATGCCATATATCATTTTGAAGTGGGTCACGTGATCGTTTCATATCATGGTCAAGTGATCGCTCCATATAAGGGGTGTTATTAATATTTTAATTTTTATTCAAAAAATTACTGAATATATTTCGCTGAATTTTTTTTATATATTTTATGGAACAATTTGTATATTACCTAAAATTTTCGAAGCAATTTGTGAATTTTAAATCCGCTTAAAAAATGTTTGAAGAATTAGGTCCCATAGGGCTCAATGTATCTCATTTTTTCAACCCGGGTTCAATCCAAATTTAATTGGGTGATATCATTCATTTATATTCCCATAGGTCCTACAAACCGTCTGAACAACATACTAAAATTTCATTTTTATTAAGTCATTTTTACGGCAGTTATCGTGCTAACGGACAGACAGACAGACAGACAGAATGGACAAAGTGATAAACACTTTTCAACTTTGTTGTAAAGTGTTAAAAAGCAATAAAGCATAATAACTGAATTCCAAAGAAAACAAATTTGCAGCTTTGTTATAACAGTGGAAAGCAGACCGTTTTAAACCTTGTCTAGGTATCTAGGCAAAAGAAAATTTTAGGGGCCTCTCTAGAGAAAACAATTCAGGGTGAAGTCTGCTATAAAGTGGTGACACGGACGTGATGTATGTAAATTTCTTGAAGATGTCGTATGAACTGCGGAATTCGGTTAGTAAATTTTAACGCGTTTTGGATAATATTCTTCGTCAATGTGAATTTGGTTTATCATACTTAGATGATGTGTTCGCTTTTTTCTGATGATGAGGAAACGTATAAGCAACATTTAGAGGTATTGTTCAAGGAAATCAAGTGATTATGGTTTGATGGTGATCTTACAAAATTGTGAATTTGGAGTTCCTGAAATTTCCTTTATGGGATTTTTGGGATTTGTGATATCTGATAAAGGAGTTTATCTGCTGGTGAATAATGTTAGTAAATTGGTTGAATATCCTTGAACGACTACTGCTAAAACTGGCGAACATCTTTAGCGATGTTGAATTTTTATCATCGTTTTTTAAAATTTGCAGCAGAGAAGGAAGCTAAGTTTTATGAACTTTTGCTTAAACTTTGTCGAGGCATCTAGGCAAAAAAAATATTAGGGGCCGACGAAACACCTATCGTTTGGACTGATAAAGTTAGGTGGGCATTTGAATTTTGTAAGGAGGTTATTGGTGATACCACAATCCCTGCATTCTCGGCACAGGGTGTGGCTCTGGTATTCTGGTGGTATACATGTGCCATTCAAGACCGTAAAAGAAACGAAATTTAAGAGGGATTGAAGAGCCTTTAGAGGATCCATTTAAATTACTGGTCATCATTAGCATTCATAAATCATATTAGTTATTATTTTATATTTCCATCCATATAAATTATAATCAAATAAGCAATTGCATATTTATATTTGTAAGCTAAACGTTGATTAGGAAATTTCTGGATATATCAATATTAATATGTAATAATTACAATTGACTTTTATTTTAGCATTAACTAGTAGCAAAGCTGTTCTAATAAATCGAAGTAAATTTCTGAAAGTAAATGCAAGTTTACTCCTTAACTACTTATCAGCTGATTTGGATTCCATAATGTATAACAGCAATAACTCAAAAGTACCCAACTACTATTGTCTAAATTTTTTAATATTTTTGAAGCAAGTATGTAAAAAAATTGATCATCAGTATAACCACAAATTCAGCTAAATAAAAAAAATATATTTAAAACAATGTGATTTATAAAAAAAAATCTCACACACGTTATATGCAAAATTTGGTTGACATGTTGGATACAATTTCATATCACTACTAAAAATTGAATGTTTTTATCTCGGGGGGTGGGGGAGGCTGAGTATACCTCCTATGGAGGGGTTAGCCCCCTCTGGCCCCTGCCTGGCGACGGCCCTTATGCCATATTGTAGCAGCAGGTTGAACCAGGTTAGGAAACTTTAGGATATTTTCTTCCCTGTTTTCCTCTGCGCAAGTGAATTACATCACATTAGATTGGGAGTTATTAGGAGTATATGAGGCTATGAAGCATTTTACACATATGCTAGAACATCGTAGAGTAATTATTTAGACTGACCATAAGCCTTTAACCAAAATCTGAATAACTCTTTGCGGTACACGTTCTATATTTAAAACAGATCAGGCAGTACACAACCGATATTAGGCACGTACCAGAGGACGAACATGTGACTGGTGACACATTTTCTAGAATCAACACTGTAATAAAATATTATGGAACTAATTAATACTATAAAATCAAAGACAACAAAAAATAGTTTTAATAGTATTTTATTAAATTTTCCTTTTACGACGTACAAAATCACACGGCCATAGCTCTTTCGGGCATTATTATTCCCTTCATCAATGACGGACATGATAGTGCCCGATTCATTGATGAAGGACTTAATGGTGCCCAAAAACGCTATGACCGTGTGATATGGTACTTCGTATAAAAGGGGATTTTAATAAAATTTTTTTGGACCTATTTTTGGTTGTCTTTGATTTTAAAATATCAATACTACAAGTTCATCTGGTTCCATTGATTTTGAAAGTATTGCTGCAGATCAATTACGTGATCAGGAGTTACAGGGGCTGTTAAAATTGCATACAGGCCTTGAGTTGCGTCATATTTTTACGGTTCTAACAATTCTATTTATTGTGACTCTTCTACGGACGGCCTTTCATTCCAGTTAGAAATATGCATAATCAGGGTCGTAGCCCAGTAGGGGCCAGAGGGGAGCTAACAGCCCTCCCAAGAGTTATACTCAGCTCCCCTGATAAAAATATTAAATTTTAGTAATAATATGAGATTTCATATAAAATGTTATTCAAATTTTGCATAAAAAATTACTTTGAGATTTTTTTTTTATAAATTACTTCGATTTAAAGATTTTTTTTAATTTGGCTGAATTTATGATTATACTAATGATCAATTTATTTACATATTAATTTACAAATATTTTTAAATTATGACAATAGAATGTAAGATAATTTTGTATTATTGTGGTGTTCACTGTTATACATTTTAGAGTAAAAATCATCTGATATGTAGGTAAGAGTTAATATTAAGCATTACCTTGTATTCAGTGTTTCTTTCAGGACTTTTTGGTCGGGGTTGCGAATGACATTTTAAGGGGGGCAAGTTTTCTATTTTTCCTATGTAAATTTATTACATAAATAGAAACTTGGTTAATATAAAATGCCTCCTTTGGGGCGAATTCTCGTCTCCTCGGTGGGGCATCGCGTCCCCAGGAGGTGTGCCTGATAGAAACCCTGCTTTTATTGACTTCCATAATGTTCCTACAAATTATTATCAGTTTTATTACTAGTTAATGCTTACATTAAAATCAATTGTAATTATTACATATTAATATAGATATATAGTAGCTATATGGATATTAATAAATCAGCTTTTATATTGCAAATATTAATATGCAATTATTTGTTAATAATTTATATGAATTGAAACATATAAATGCGACTATTATGGTTTATAAATGCTAATGATTAATTGTGTTTTCGGTGAGCCTTAAGGTTGTTGAGCCACCCCCCCTTGGATTTCCCTCCAGCCCATCTTCTATTTGTCTCTGGCGACTGCCCTGCGCATAACCTGCCACTTCCTAGCACGAAAGCCACACTGAGATTTCTTCATCACTGTTTTGTGTGGCGATCTATGAGAAAAGACTGTGTGGAATAGTGTCGACTGTGTCTTGTGTGTCAGGAACAAATTTACTTAAGGTATCTCGACAGTTGCATAAATAAAATAAATCCCCAAGCTTCACATTTTATTTTGTTCCTTTTCTCTTACATAACAATAATACCTAAAAGTTTTATGACTAGTAAATGGATATATGTAACGTAAGTGATAATTTTTTCAATAAGGTGAGAAAATCTTATCTGTGAAACACATGACTTTCCTTATATACTGCAATGAATTTACTACTTTTACAGTAAAAAGAAATTAGGTCATTCTTATATTAAATACTTATATTATTTCCAAGATATTGAATTTTCGTCAATTGTTCATCATTTTCATTGATTTAGCGTCATTTTTATCCATTTGGCAAGGTTTTCGTTATATTGGCAACATTTAGAAAATTCGTCAAATTGGCGACATTCCGCCAAATTTGTTGCCAAAATCTCGCCAAGCGTTATGGACGGATAAATAAGTTATTCTTAGAGCAGATAATTTACTACTGGTGTTTAAATACAGAAGTATTACTTAAAATATATGTTACCATGAATGGAACGAGTTAAATCCGTGAGAATGATGTCACCAAATTTATCGCATGATATGACATATGAAAAGTTAACTTGTTTCTTAACAGTTAATATTTTTTTATTTTATGGACTTTTTTGATACATTTATTTGAAAAATGTACAATATCCCAAGAACGGTTTATGCTAGCGTTCTAAATTTTATGTCAATCGTTTCCTAAAGACAAATTACATACGAAATGTCTATTTGTGTAACTTTATTAAAAATTTAGAATTTTTGATGATTTTTTTCAAAATTTCACTCGAAGAGTTAGGGTGGTTCTGAATATTCGATTGTGTTTAAAAGCAATAGCCTTCCAGTATTCACGGATTGTATATTTTGTACCAAATTTCATTCGAATCGCTCCGTTCGTAAGATATCGTCTGCACACACACACACATACTTTCACATACACTCACACACACACACACACACACACACGCACACACACGCGCACAAACACGCACACACACGCACACACACGTGCACAGACACACATACACACACACACACACACACACACACACACACACACACACACAAACATACGCAGACAAACTCTCATATACACAGACGTCAAAAACATTTTTTTTTCGTGTTCTAAAAGTCCCAAAACGTGTACATAGTTGCAATTTTCAACAAGATTCCTGTAATATCCCTATACATTATAATGCATTGCAGTGAAAGTGAAAACTGATTGTTAATGAGAATTTATATAGAGTTGATTAGTATACGAATTATGTAAATAAGAGGGATAGCTTAATTCATTGGTGGCAATATATTCCATAATAATGTTTCTACATATATATTTTAATTGAAACAGATATTTCTCATTGGGGCTAGAGCTTGATGATACCTCAGAAATTTTCAGCATAAAATTCTGGAGGAAAAAGGGAAGTTCGTAAAGAATTCCCCCCCCCCCTTCTGGTATTTTTTTCATTTCTGGTTAATACATTTTTCTTGTAATTGAACCACCTATTTCTCATGATTGGCTACAGATGCTGTTTAGATGGTGACTGGTGTGGATTTAGTATCAAATTGTGGATACGTCGGGTTTTCACAGGATTTTTACTTCCAGTTCAAGAAAATTCCTTGATGTATATATTTCTTAGAATTGCTTACATATGGAGCTTAGATAATGACTGATCAGAATAAGGTATCTAATTCTATACGGGGTAAGGATTGGCTAGAAATCAACACTTCCTATTCTGGAGATATACATTCCATTTGCATTTCCAAAATTTGTATGGCTGCATAAAATAAATATGGAAATGAGAATAAGAATGTTTGATAGTTCGGACAAAAATCAATTGAGGATAATGTTTTCTATGAAGACTACATCATAAATTCGTTGATCGATCAGCTTTTAAAGTGTGCAGCAGAGAAGGAAGCTAAGTTTTATGAACTTTTGCTTAAACTTTGTCGAGGCATCTAGGCAAAAAAAATTAGGGGCCGACGAAACACCTATCGTTTGGACTGATTACTATTTATTTTTTAATTTTTTAAATGTATTATTGATAGAAATTCTTTCAACACTGTCAAATATTTGAACTATTTTATAGTATTTTTACATTTGATATCGAATAAATAATTGCTCAAAATCGAATGAATAGGAGTTTCTATGTTATTTCACTGTTTTTAAATATTTGTAGAGTACTTTGTGCTATCGCGCATCATTCTAATTGCCTTAAAAACACTGCCGTCTTAAATGTTAACAATCGAGTGGTATTCACTCATGTCCTTCACTCAAACTCTTGGGAACACACTTTATTGTATGTCTTAGACGGTGTTGATTACCTTTGTTACTAGATGTTGCACAAACGTAAATAGACAAAAAAAGAAATACTGCAGTTAAAAAGAATATAAATACTGCAATTAAAAATATTCCGCCGGCCAGTGCAAATGACCGTCATTTCTATAGTAAAGCAATTTTTTCTGGAAAGATATTAAAGAAATTCTCTATAATGGATGCATTGCATGTAACAACATTCCCATGTAGTCTTCCCTCCGTGATTTTCCCATATTACGCGGGTTTCTCTCCATGGCAAATCCCACTCCAGGAAGCACGTGGGAAAGTTATTACGTGTAATGGGAGAGGGGAATTCTAAGACATACAACAAAATGTGTTCCCAAGAATTTGAGAGAACTATGCAAGTTAATACCCATGTCATGTATTACGATCATATTTAGCGGGCAATTTTGCTACCGTTCGGTTTTTGTATTACATCCACATTTTTCTAGGAACGTCATAATTAATTAAAACTTCCTGAAATATACAATGAAATGTGTTTCCAAGGATTTGAGAGAGCTATACATGTGTGGAGTCCCCATCTTTTTGGCATTTATTACGATGATATTTGGAGGCCAGTTAGTGCTGGGTTAGTAAAAAAAATGACTGCTATATTTTTAGTATAGCCATTTTATTTCTGAACATATCTTCAAAATGATCAACACACTTTTGGACATAAAATAAAATGCGTTTTCAAGTATCCAAGCGAAGAACACTTTAGATAAATCTCGATTGCTGATATTTAAGACACATTAAAGAACTTGAACTCGGTTACATTTAGCTGCTTAAAAATAGTTGTATTCGCGTCCGCATTTATAAATATGTATATAATTACTACTCGTGTCATTAAATGAAACATTTATAATGTTACATTCAAAAATTAATTTGCAATTAAAACATTACATTTTTAATTTATATTAAAAATTAATTTATATTTAAAACATTACATTTTTAATTAACATTAAAATATTAAGAAAGTGGCCGCCATTTTGGTAGTATAACCAGTTTTTTTACTGGGTGCATCCTTGAAAAGGATGTATAAAGTAGAAAGAACATATAAAGTATAAAGAACCTGTAAAGTATAAAGTAAAATGTATAAAGAGCATTTGTTTCGTAGGATTGAAAGGGGGTGCACGTGGAGCTGCTGTGGCTCCACTATTATATATTCCCTATAATTTTTATTTTAAAGCTACTTAGCCAGAAACAAATTACACTTTTCACATTTGTCCGATTTGTCATCACAGTATGTACAGAGTATGTTCTTATACGAGCAGAAAGTCATTACAAAAAGTTCTTACAAGAGTTTCATTTTCTTAACCATTAGTTGCAGATATACACATTCAACTCAAAAATATTTTAAATAAGATAACAGTTTATCTTATAATAATCATGTTGGCATCATGTCTGTTTCACCTAAATAAATTAAGGACACATCACATCGTTAGACAGAAGCTCATTTAATAAAAACAGCCTAAAGACATACAACGTTTTAAGACCAAGGCCAGACCGCTTTCGGGCGTTAGTACACCCTTCATCACACACATGAAAAGCAAATATGGATCATTCATATATAGACCATATACGTAGGGAAGTTGCATAAATAAATATAAAATATAACCTGAAATTAGTAAGTTGAGAAATACAATCTGAACTGAGTATGTTGGAAAATATAATCTGAACTTAATAAGTTGGTTATATTTTTTAGGTTTATTTGTATTAATTATCAGCCTATTTAGCTTACTAAGTTCAAATTATATTTTATATTTATTTATGCAAATTTCCTACGTATATGGTCTATATATGAATGATCCATGTTTGTTTTCATGTAGCCTCTGATGAAGGGTATACTAACGCCCGAAAGCGCTCTGGTCTTGTTCTTAAAACTTTCTAAGTCTTTAGGATGTTTTTATTAAATGACATTCAGTCTAACGACATTGTGTCCTTAATTTATTTAGTTTATCTTATATCCATTTTAAATGGATAAATTCATTTATCTGAAAAATATGAAATATTACATTTTATACTGTCCTTCAACCCAGCATTTTCTATTTAACAAAAAATTATTCATACGTTAAGCTGTAATACTCAAATAAGTTCGATTCTTTTACTAGCCCAACTGACCCAGATATAGCGATTTTCAGCAATGTTTACTGAGAAATTGGTATTGTATATAAATTCGATTTCGTGACACTTCAATTTGTTAGCAAATAACTAAAAAAGTAATTTAGCATTTTAAACAAATTATTAGGTGTTCGGGACTTTCTGAAGACGCCATGCTAAATCTTAAACAAGAAAGTGCAACTATGCATAAAGCATTGATTATAAAACACTTTCTAACTGGAAATGTAATTTTATTTGAGCACCTCTAAATTGTGATACATTCAGCGCTGATATTTTTTTTAAAATATCACAGCAATTTATTATGATTTCAGTAATTTATTTGTGATTGCAGGCCATAATTTGGCAGTTCACCAGAAGTGAAGAATTATTTTATGTAATATCTTAATATTTTTACAAAATAGCGCTTATTTGCGTCAAATTAACATTGGCGACAAACTCACTTACTCTACACAGTCTGATTAGAATCCTAGAATTCGAGAAAAGTGTTATTCACCCATTTCCACTTATAACAGTATCGATTCTATCTTTCGTACTATATGACCTACTTGGTTATGATTTTGAAAATAATTTACTCATGGGTATGATAAAAAAATAATTAAACACTTGGAAATATATTAATTATAGAATATATATATTTTTTATATTCCCGGAGAATATAGTAAGTGTCAGAATTTAATTGAAATTTTTAAGTTCGCTTAAAAATGTTTGAGAAATTAGGTCCCATAGGGTTCAATGTATTTCCGTTTTTCAATCCGGGATCAATCCAAAACTAATTGAGTAATATTATTCATTTATATTCCCATAGGTTTCACAGACCGTCTGAAAAACACACTAAAATTTCATTTTGATAAAGTCATTTTTACGACAGTTATCGTGCAAACGGACAGACAGACAGATAGACAGACAGACAAAATGAACAAAGTCATAAACTATTTTCAACTATGTGGTAAAGTGTTAAAAATGGAATGCAAAACATTACATGAAATGCAAAACAGATATTCTGAAATGTATGAACTCGCAGACGTGGAAAGGTAATTTAAGTCATACATTACAACGTTTCACATCCTGGTAATTTTTACTCGTAATATAATCGAATGTTTTTAGTTTGACATGTTAATGTATGAATAATTGCTTGGTCAATTCTGGATTGGCGGACAGTATAAAAAGCAAGATTTCGTATGTTTCAGACCTATTGACAAGTATAATTAAGATAAGTTGCTATTGCTTATCTGAAATAATTTTTTTATTGAAAGTATATATCTAACGGTTGAGAAAATAATGGTAGCGCAAGACATTTTCAGGACACCCTAAAAATTTATTTTATATTTATATTTATTTTTAACACTTTACAACAAAGTTGAAAAGTGTTTATGACTTTGTTCATTCTGTCTGTCTGTCTGTCTGTCTGTCTGTCCGTTAGCACGATAACTGCCGTAAAAATGACTTAAACAAAATGAAATTTTAGTATGTTGTTCAGACGGTCTATAGGACCTATGGGAATATAAATGAATAATATCACCCAATTAGTTTTGGATTGAACCCGGGTTGAAAAAATGGAATACATTGAGCCCTATGGGACCTAATTTTTCAAGCATTTTTTAAGCGGATTTAAAATTCACAAATTGCTTCGAAAATTTTAGGCAATATTCAAATTGTTCCATAAAATATATAAAAAAAAATTCAGTGTAATATATATTCAGTAGTTTTTTAAATAAAAATTAAAATAATAATAACACCTCTTATATGAAGCGATCACGTATCCATGATATGAAACGATCACATGACCTAATTCAAAATGATATATGGCATCCATCTTGTCTCAAAATCGTGATTTTTAAAGTTCTTTCTAATTCATATTGAGTGTTGTATCCATCCTAAAACTACTTTATTTTGGCCTAAATTCTGTGCATCTACATACTTTAACAACGCAATGACAATATATTTCAGTTTAAATGCTCATACAAATTTGATTATTTCTACTATTAAGCCTATTTTTCACCTATGTAAAATGTAAACAGCAAAATATGTAGAATGAGTTGTATTAGAATCGCTGTAATTCTTTAACACAAAATCATTTAGTCCATGGAGTCTGCATGGCTGATATGAATGAAATATTCATTGATTTTAGAAAGAGAAGGACGATAATTTTCGATGAACTTTTACGCATAGAGTTTTACTTACTTGTAGCTCTATGGTCTTAATTTTTAAATAATATAAATTATTATAGTATTGTGATGAATGACATGAATGGGGGAATTATTTATGAATGAAATGTTGCTTTTATAGAGAGAGCCAGGCGTGTTATTTTTTCTATGACGTCATTTGAATGGATTTCAGTTGTTTTCGATGAAGTTTTCAAATATAATAAATTATCGTAGTATTATGATAATTCTAAAATTATTACCGAGGAATGTATCACATTTTAGAGATGTTTAAACCAGGCAATTTATATTTTAATGCCGTCATTTGAATGAAGTTAATTTTTTTCGATGAAGGTTTAAGGTTTCAAATATAATAAATTAATGTAGTATTGTGATAAGTTTTAAAATATTACCGAGGAATGTATTGCATTTTAGACATGTTTAAATAAAATTGCATTGAAGTTGGAAAGTGTTTCATAATCAATGCTTTAAGCATGATTGATCTTTCTTGTTTTTAATTACCTCGTACCAATTTGATCAAACAGAAATTTATACCTCTTAATCTGCGAATCATTAACTTGCCGGGTAACTTGGGAGTAAACCTCTTACACTTTATCCTTCATTTACAAAGCAACTCTATAGCATTTCATTTGAGAGTTATTTTAAGATGATATGGGGAAGAACTCCACATCTTTAAACAATAGCTAACGGTCCTACCGTGCTGAAAACACCAGTTCTCGTTAGATCACCGAAGTTAAACAACATCGGGCGCGGTTAGTACTTGGGTGGGTGACCACCTGAGAACACCGCGTGCTGTTGGCAAATTTCGGGCACGGTAGCTCGGTGGTTTGCTTGCTGGATTTGCACGCTGCCACAACTGCCGCCGTGTTCATGCGGAGTACGATCACGTTAAACATGTTTTTTTTTCAAATAGCCAGGCACTTTGACCTTCGTCATTCGCCTTTGTTACAGCGGCCAGAGTGTGAACTATTTAACCGTCCATTGACGTTGCCCCAGGCACACTAGGGGGGACGGAACACATTGCACCCACAACACAAATATCCATGCTTTACGTGGGGCTTAAACCCACAAGGTGGCGTTCGAGCGATTGCTACGGAAACGCTTGCCTTGACCACTCGGTAACGGGACAATTCTGGTTACGTTAAACATGTGAGTCCGTTAGTCCTTCCGAGGGGTTGGTGGTAGGGGAAGGAGGGTACGGTCCCTGTGGATGCCTCTCCCACTGGATTCCGGTCTAAATTGGGTGGCACTTCCCTGCCGTCCCAACAGTTAACTTAAACCTTTCTGGTACGTCGGACTGTCTGGGTCTCAACAACAACATCTTTAAACAAAATATCTTAATTTAAATTGCCTTAAGTTGAAAGTTAAATTGGTCAGTCAAGATTTAACAGTTCGTATAGAAGACAAAATACATTGTACTTGAAATGATGTCTGGAATGCCATTAAAACGAACTATGTATTAGAACTAAATATTAATTAAATATAGTATAAAACATAGGTAGATAGAAAATATAAAATTGAGCGATGCAGTCAGCTGAGAAGTATATTTGTTTCATCTGACTAGACCTCAATAAATTGTACAGATGGTTTAAAAAATCATAATTAAATGGCTGCGAACTGAGTCAAGTGTGTGTTAACAGTAACTTTTGATAAGCAAAAAATAAAGAAATTTGGTATTTTAGGGTTGAATGATGAACATTTATTATCATTTATGTTTGTGCATTGTATACAGGGTGACCCATAAAAAAGGAACAATGGAAGATTTTTTGAACCGTTGTTTGTAGACCAATAGTTAAAATTACAAAAATGCTTTAATTAAGGCAAGATAGGTAACAGCAAGTAACCATAAAATAAAATTATTATTTTGTCAACATATGTTCTACAACATCAGCTGCTGCGCAGAGGCATGGTATTTATTTGAAACGCAGTTTCTTTTAATCGAGAGGTATTATTTTTTTTTTCTACGCCTGCTAGTTGAAAACTAAATCATAATGTTGCAGTAAAAAAAATTAAACTTTTGATTATACAGATGTTATTTAAGTTGAATATAATTTCTATAATATATATAATTTGCTGCTATTTTAATGAAATACCCCATTTCCCCCAGATTTCACCCATTTCACGCGTTTGGAAGTAATATTTTCATTTCACAGATGCAATACAATATCAATTCCACTCTAAACTTCCCGGCAGACTGATTTGTACGTTTGATTCATTTCCTACTTTCTTCGGATCGTTGGTGCGTTTGATGGGTAGAATCGAAAACTAATCAGTAGAACTCATGGCTGGTTGCCCGGACAGATATGAAGCCAAGATGATTTATATTCAAACTCTAGTTCTTTGCCAAACCGCACAAAGACATCTAATTAAATTTATCTTTCAGTGCATGATACCATACTTGATCTTCACTTTAATAGTGCTCGAAATCAAGGAAGAAAAGCTTTAAGAGACATTTTATGACCTTTCATTGCTTTCGAACAAGATCATTTTAACATAAAGAATTTTCAAAACTGTATGTAATTGGTCGTAATATGGATTTTAGAAAAAATACAGTTCTATTTAAAATGATAAATTTGTTAAAAAATCTATAGTCGTTCAATTTTGTTCAATATTTTAATCTCAATTTTATATTTACAATAATGTATATAGTATATATATAATATATAATATTTTTAATAGTTTATATTATAACAATTTTATATTTATAATGTACTATGTGTGAACCGAAAATAAAACACCTAAACGTAGAAGATTGACACAGAAATAATCGAACGTGTTTCTAGTTAACGATTCCTAGTTCCAAGTTAATGATGATCCTATGAATGACATTTATTCCTAGTTAATGACTGTTGTTAACTCTTGTGATTTCTGTCTGTGTCATTTTTCATTTTAAATAAAATACGAAATTAGCATATATGCTATTGTTCTGCAAAACCTATCATTTGCAACTGAATAAATATTAGACATAAAATGACAATTTTTGCAACAAATTTTAACAATTTTTTTTTCATAATATGTTTTCATTTTTTACACTAAAAATGTTCAAAAATTGAAGGTCTGCCACAAGGCCGAGCATCTCAAAAATTGATACACCTCGTAGAATTTTGCATTGTAATAATCGACCAAAAATGTGACTATTGATTTTCTCAATTTGTGCCAGTGATTTCGCGCTTCATGTTGAAAAATAATATTTACTATATCTCCTGTATTGTTCTTAATAAATTTAAATTTTAGTCAGTGGTATCCATTTGTTTCTAGCTTCAGATACTTTCAAATCGTTTACATATTTAACAATAATCGAAATATATATTTCGATTAAGTTTTCCATTTTAGCGAATATGCAATAACAATGTGCAATATGTAAAGTGAATGTGAATATAATGTGAATATGAGTGAATGTGAATATGATACGTAAAGTGAAGTAAGTGATAGTGAATGTGCAATGAAATATGAGCAATAATATTTGAAATACATATTTCCTATTATTTTGTAATAGAGGCACAAGTTTTTAAATATATTAAAACATTACACGTAAATTGATTACATTTGTAACAAGTAGCCTATTTATATTGTTTGGAATATTATTTCGATTTTCAAAAAAATAATAATAAACAAAGAAATTTCGAAAAATTGGAAGCTCTCCCTTGAACTTAAAAATCATCTTGAAAACAACAGATTTTAGATGTTTATTGATTGAAAAAACAAGTGCTATATTTTACTCGGGCACAGGTTGTCCGGGTGTTTAAGTGAAGGAGAACGCAATCAAAAGACCCATGTTTGACTCCCGAAGCTGCCTCAAAGTTTCTTTGTCTCTATGCGGAGTTAAATATATGGGTTTGAAAGTCCTTCGGAAGGAATAGTGGCAGCGGATGAAGGGTACGTTTCTAAGGATTCCACCCCGACAGGGTTCCGGTCTAAATTACGTGATATCATGGAAAGTTGGATTTTTATATGGGTGTGTCTGAGCTCTTTGGACCAACATAAGTTGTAATTTCTTTTCTTCAATCAGGGACTTCTGTTTCATGGACTCGTTCTGATGTTAAATTGGATAATTATGAAATATCTGTATTTTATTAGATTATTTTAATTTGTACGAGAGCTATCATTTTACCAGGCACACAAACATCTGGTATCACACAAACAGCTTTCTTATCGATTCCATAACCTCGATTTTTGTAGATTTTCTTTATCTCGATGATTCGAATTTTGTATTTTTATCCATATGATTGAGTACGCGGCTCGTCCACGAAGTAAGTTTCCCTGGGGTCGTTTACAGAAAAGAAACACAATTTCATGGAAATATTTATTGCAACAGATACAGCAAGTGTTCAGCTATTTTTCAACATATTCACGTCGGAATTGAGACATTTGTCATACCGTGGGACCAACTTTTGAATACCTGTGTCGTAGAAGTTTGCCGCTTGGGATTTGAACCACTGTGTGATAACCATCTCCGCCATTCTCAAAATGCTGACGCTGACCGGACAAGAATGTCTTGAGGTGTAGGAAAAGATGGAAATCACTGAGAGCGAGGTCTGAGCTGTAGGGTGGATGATTAAACACCTCCCAGTTGAACTCCTTCAGGAGACTTGCTGTCCGTCGAGCTGTGTGCGGCCTAGCGTTATCGTGCAGGAAGGCAATACCGGCACTAAGCATCCCGGGCCGCTTATTCTGAATGGCCCGTCGCAATTTCTGCAGTGTTTCGCAGTAAGGCTCAGCATTCACCGTCTCACCTCTGGTCAGGAATTCGACGTGAAGAACGCCCTGTCAGTCCCAGAACACAGTGCACATCACTTTCCGCGCCGGCAACGTCTGCTTGAATTTCGTCCTACAGGAAGATCCACTGTGACGCCAATGCATTGACTGCTGCTTTGTTTCTGGGGTAATGTGTGCAATCCATATTCCATCACCTGTGATGATCCGGTTCAGAAACTCGTCGCCGTCATCATGGTACCGCTGCAGAAATGTCAATGCCGACCCCATGCGCTTTGTTTTGTGTTCTGGTGTCAGTTGCTTCGACGCCCACCTGGCACACAATTTCCTGAATAACAGGTGCTCCGTGACAATTTCGAGCAACAAGGAACGGGAAATGACTGTCGAGTTTCGTAATTGTGCAGTGGCGATGCTCCATAATGCGTTCTCCCACAAGGTCGCCCGTAATGATGGATGGCCTCCCACTGCGCTTCTCATCATGCACACTTTGTCGACCTGCTGAAAATGATCTGCACCTTCGACGCACTATCTGCTTGCTCATGACGTTCGGCCCATAGACCCGACACAGTTGACGATGAATTTCGATCGGCACTATGCTCTGTGCATTCAAAAATGTTATCACTGACCGCACTTCACAGTCGGCGGGAGCTGGAATAAGAGCCTCCATCTTCAATAGCTGCAACGATGCTTCTATGGAAGTACCGTTAGTGCATGCGCTATGCTACGTCATTGTTCTATCACGTACGTGCAGTCGTTTCGCGCAATATAAAGTTTTCTAGCTGTGGGACGAGTGGGAAACATACTTTGTGGACGCGCCTCGTATTTGCTGATTTAAAATTTTATTTTGTAGGCTTGTTAGAAAGTTAGTTTTTTCGAGTTACAGTTTTTCACTTTTCTTTCATTGGACTTTCAAAATATTATTATTATTATTATTATTATATATATATATATATATATATATATATATATACATATATATATATATATATATATATGTATGTATGTATGTATGTATGTATGTATATATGTGTATATATACACTAATGGACAATTGCTAAGGACGGATCACAAATTGCAATGTAGCACAACATTAAGCTGGGGAGGATGTCCAGTAGGATAAAATACTGTTGCCACACTTTTCGGACATTAGAATAAAGATCATTTGTTATTTTGGAACATACAGAAGGTTTAGAAACATTTGAAAGAAAAAAGGGTTTCATTTGATGCTGTGTACGGAGAAATGGAAAAATGCATATGAAGGGAAGCAGACACCTTTGAGAAAAGTGTCAGTACGGGATATGTCCACCGATGAGTAAGATGCAACATTCCACACGCCGTGTCATGCTTTGCACGACATTATCCGGAAGCTGTTGAGACAAGTTATTCCACTCCTCTGCCATTGCACAGATGAGGGTGTTCCTGTTCGTTGGGGGATATTTCCGACAAGTAAGTCGTCTCCCTAAAGCAACTTAAACATTTTCAATGGGGCTTAGATCTGGAGAACATGCTGGTCATATGAGGCATTGAATACCCTCGCTGATTAGACAATCCTGCACAGCAAGTATTTGATGACATGCTGCATAGTCTTCCATGAAAATGGATTTATCACCGACAGCACCACGGAAAAGGCGAACATGAGGCAATAGAACTTCATCAATGTATCATTGGCCGGTCATAGTCCCAGTCGCAACTACATGTAGAAGCCTGCGGCCATTGATCATGATGCCGGCCCATACCATGATACTGCATGTCGGATATTGGTCTCTTTCCTGGGTATTTTCTGGACGATAAGCAGTACCACTCTCACGCCAGATCCGTTGGAGTCTACAATCCGAAGACGGACTGAACCCACTCTCATCTGAGAATAGCACGCAAGCCCAGTCATGTTCGGTCCGATTGCGATGCTCATGACAGCATTGCAAAAGGGCTGGGCTGTTCAGTCTGGACAATGGAACACATACAACAGCTTTACGGGCATATAGCCCTCCATTTTCCAAACGTCTGGCTACAGTTTTTCGGGAGATCCGCTGTAATGTGGTAGCAAGAAATTGATTTGCCACCTGCTTAATTGTAGTGCGCCGGTCTCTTTTTGCCGATAGAACAATGCACCTGTCTCCTGCAGGCGTCGTACTTCTAACACGACCTCCCCCGTGACGCTTGCTATATATTCCAGATGTTTAAAATGCTTGCCACAGACATGAAACAACGCTGTGGCCGGTGTCGCACTGCCTGGCAACATCTGTTATATTTCGCCCTTCTTCGATCTTTCCAATAATACGGCCAAGCATAAAAATCATCTAAGTGATATCGGGAAGAAACATCGAAAATTTCAAGTTCGTCAACTAAATATTTTCCGTAAAACCGTCACTTGGAACAACAACTGTCCACACAAGTCAAATCTTTTAAATCTCTTATCAGCGCTATCACGTGACGAACTGGCGTGGGAATGCAAAATTTGCATACGCACACCTCCCATTGCTGTATCCCGCACTTATTCTAATTTTCCACATATTGGTTCCTTTCATATTGTGGTTGCTATGGGTAATAGGGCCATCCGTCCTTAGTAATTGCTCAGCAGTGTATATATATATATATATATATATATCCTTTCATATCTACAGTTATCAATACTATAATAAAACTATATGCATTATATACTATAATGTTTATTTCTGAGATTAATGGCTTACATTTTTCTTAAAAAATGTTTTAACAACGAAATAATTACGCTTGAATAATTAAAATATTTGTAATAACTATGAACTTTGCATTGTAAATGGTATTAATTCACTCAAGATGAACTATCTTAATTCTTTGAATCATTCATTCATTTAGTTAAACACTTTTCATACCTCTGAAAAAGTATTTTTATTTGCACAGCTTCAATACAATTTCAATTTCATTCTAACTTCCCAGACAGACTGATAAGTACATTTGATTCATTTCCCGTTTTCTTTGGGTTATTGGTGCTTTTGATGGAACAAATCGAAAACTAATCAGTAAAACACTTGGCTGGCTGCGGGTTAAATGAAACCAATTCGATTGCGAACACTAGTACTTCCCCAAACCACAGAAAGACGCCTAATTAAATCAATCACTCGCTACCCCATTCGTGATCACTAATTTTATAGCTTTCAAAATTGGCAAGAACAAGCTTTTTTTCTTAATATTTCCTGATTTATATTCATTTTGAACAAGTGAGTTTTAATAAAAAACGGATTGAAGTTTCTTTTGTAATAGATTGGATTTTTTTTTTTTTACACAAAATATTTTTACATATGAACGCTTGCATACATGGGAGATAATTGAACGTGCATGAAATCTATGTAATCCATAGGTGCCTGTAATCCAGACATGTGTTACGATAAATACATTTCGAGCTGAAAGCATTCTATGCTGCCTTATTTTCTTTCGCTAAGTAGCCGTTGTCTAAACATACGTATTAATAATACTAGAAAGATCAATCATGCATAAAGCATTGATTATGAAATTATTTCCAACCGCAATATTTTTTAAATTATCACAATTCTTCTTTAATTTATTATATCGAAAACAAATGAATTCAAATAATATCATCGAAATATAAATCTCCTGGCGCTCTTCATAAAATCAGTGAATATTTCATTCGTAAACATTTTTTCATTCCTTTCATTCAGCGGCGATATTTTTAAAATTATCACAATACTTCGATAATTTGTTTTACTTAAAAATGTAAAACCATGGAGGTAAAATCAGTTCTTAACTCCATGCTTTAAACTTCATAAAAAAAAAACAGTAATATGGAATCGTCCGCTTCTCTATGTAAAATGAATGAATGTTTCATTAATATCGGCTATGAGACTACAGAGCTAAATATTTTTGCGTTAAATTAATTCAGCAATTCTTATACAACTCATGTTACATCTTGATATATTTACATCCTCCATACGTGAAAGTTGAGCTTCGTTGTAGAGATGTTCAAAGTTTGATGATCATTTAAACTCCAAAATATTGTAATTGCGTTGGTGCAGTATATAGATACACAGAAATAAATGAAATATAAAGGGGTTTTAAGATGGATGCAACACTAAGTATAAATTAAAAGTAATAACAATCGTGATTTTGACACAAGATGGATGACATAGTTTACTTTGAAGTGGGTCACGTGATCTTTTTATATAATATGGATGCATTTAATATTTTAATTTTTATTTAAAGAATTATCGAACATATTTTTCAGATTTTTTTTATATATTTTATGGGATAATTTCAATATTTCCTCAAATTTTCGAAGCAATTCGTGAATTTTAAATTCTGTTTAAAAATGTTTGAAAAATTAGGTCGCATAGGGTTCAATGTATTTCCTTTTTTCAACCCGGGTTCAATCCAAAACTAATTGGATGATATCATTCATTTACATTCCTATATGTCCCACAGACCGTTTCAACAACATACTAAAATTTCATTTTGATAAAGTCATTTTTACGACAGTTATCATGCGAACGGATAGACAGACAAACAGACAGGATGAGCAAAGTCATAAACACTTTTCAACTATGTTGTAAAGTGTTAATCTTTTGCTAACGGGTGGGATAGTGTCAATCCCAAACGAAGAACCGCACAAGAAGACGGGTTGTTGGCATGCCCTATCCCAAACAGTTCTATCCCCCTTTGCAGGCATTGCCGTCCGACGGCAGTGACTGCAAAGGGGGATCGAACTGTTTGGGATAGGATATGCCAACAGCCCGTCTTTTTGAGAGGTTCTTCCTTTGGGATGGACGGTGTCCCACAAGTAAGAAAAAGATTAATAATAGAAAATATATGTTATGAAAAGGAGAAGAAATATATGTCATGAAAAGAGAGTAGAATTAACAGCAGTATAACACAAGCAGTTCACTCAAAATGCAGCATAAAGTTAAGTGAATCACTTGCTCCCCAAACTGGTTGATATCCTTGAATAAGGTAGCTTTTCTCAGCTCTGGAACAAGCTGATACATTTGAATAAGCGTATAGTTTTTCGCGGGAAAACGTTTGGAATCTTTACGTATTTTAATACTACTTTATTAAGTATATACTATTAAAGTCTATCAAAGACATGGAAACTAATATTATGTGTGGGAAAGAGATTTAAAGTTAAACTTTTAAATATAAAATTCATTTAAGACTGACATAGCCGTTAATTCATACATAGTGGATTTATTATTGAAATCGTACATTGCTAGTTGTGCCGCTATATAAAACCCTCCAATTATTTAACTTTCGTGTGAGTCCTGTAAAGGAATTATTAATTATTATAATACTCATTGACTGCACCATTTAAACTTTAACAATAAAACATTTATTAACAACATAATTCTTAATTAAATTCAATTACACTATTTAATTACATTATTTCAGGACATATGTGACCAAAACGAAAAATCCTAAATAGTGTTTATGACCAGATATCATTTTCAATGGGCACATACCTTGAAGTCTGTCTTGGGCTTTGATCATACATCAAATGCTTGCATCAGTTATTTGTACTCGCCATAACTCTTTGGTGTGTGGCTCCTTCTCGTACTCTTATTGCATTCACACATTAATATATATCCATTAATTTGGAACAATTTCGGGACACTCTACAAGTTTGAATTCACCAAATCCAGTCATCGTCTCCAAGTTTTCTTAAGTCGTATTAAAACATCACTACCTTAAGTCATATTGGTATCTCACGCTCTCAAGTCATGTTAGTCTCTCTCTGTCACAGGCTGTGGTTCCCTCGTTGGGGGGGTAACTCTTCTTTGCTTCCATTTGCCGCATTGAGTTTGACGTAACAATCTTCTTTTTTTATTGGTTACTCCTTTAACCAATGGAACCATTCCACATCTCGTAAGGCCCAGCTCCGTTCCCTCTGTCATGGCGCCCCTAAATTTGTGGTGTCCTGACCTTTAGGTTCACGGGGTTATAAGAATCGGTGCCAGCCAGATTACAAGTATTGTTCGCAGTTTTGTCCACCATAAATTTGTACCTAAAAGTGTCTCATCAAATGCGAGATCTATTTATGGTCGCATATTCTGAAACAAGGACATTAAATTGTAACTTGCGAAAATACATTTTACTTCGTTTAATAATGTATAATGCTTAACGTCGAAAATATTTTTCTTAAACAAAAATTGGCTCCATTAAATGTTGCCACGCTGGTTATACTATAATTGTGCAAAGATTAATTCGTCTTGATCCACGGTGGACTCCTGCAATATTTAGAAAGGTAGAAAGACAATAAATTTAAGGATTTTTTTCACTGTTTTGCAACTTTATGAGAAAAGTATTTATACGACCACTTTATACGAAATTGACTATATAACACTTATATATATATATATATATATATATATATATATATATATATATATATATATATATATATATATATATATATATATATATATATATATATATATATATATATATATATATATATATATATATATATATATATATATATATATATATATATATATATATATATATAATGAAATTTCCCCGATATTGCCTTAAATAAAGAAAACTTAGAGGAAATCTGGAGAACAACTTTAACAAAACATTCCTGTAGGACTTATCTCAGATTTTCCTGAGCTCATGGAAGGCATTGCCCCAAGCAGAAAACCTAGCTCTATGAATAGAGATTGTGAAGTAAGTTTCGAGAAATGCTTTTTTTAGGGACATTTCTAAAAGTATGTCTGGGGGAAAAAAATAACATATTTTTATGCGTTTGCCATGAGCCCAGCTACTAAAGAGCAATATTGATACTTTGGGTGAATTAAGTAATTTCAACGTTCTATAACTTTAGAGTAAATGTCGAAAATACCTTTATCTATGAAAAGTAATAAAAACAAATCGTAATCCTATTTCGAGCTTTAAATAGGGAATTACATCGTTGCAAATTTGCAGCATTTAAAAATGCCCTTCTATAAGTATGGGTATTATAATGAATGCCATAGCATTGCACTTAAATACATTTCATATAATAGGATATTTTTAGGAAATTGTATTTATTTTTGGAATTAGCTTGCGTAAACTATTTATATATGTATAATATATGTTGTATTAAAATACATTTTGGTTCATATTTTTCATATATTTCCAGGAACTAATGTAATTTCTATTTTTGTAAACGGAGTGTTTTAAGTACTTGTGAATTATTTGCTACCACTTAATATACGACGTAATAATATATATAATTTAGTACTTGTAAGTAAGCTTATTATGTTGAATGTGAAAGCATTGCATTTAAAAGAATTTCACATAATAATATATTTTTAGAAACTTATATTTAGTTTTAGAATTAACTCGCGGAAATATATTTATGTTGTTTTAAAATGCATTTAGATTAATACTTTTCCATGAATTATTTAATTTCCATTTTTATAAATGGAGTGTTTGTTTTAAATACTTATGAATTATTTGTTAGCACTTATTATATAATGTAAAAGTACAAATAATTTACCAAAATCATTTGACTTGTAATGTGTAATCTTAATAGTTTCATCAAATTTTTGCATGCCAAATTCTACGCGTTTTATGGACTTTATATTACACTTTATGGGAAAAATTTTAATATTAAAAATATGTCGTTAGTATATGCTTAACATAGTTGAAACTTTATCAATTGGTTTTTAAGTTCAAATGGGTTTTCAACAGAAAATGTAAGTGTGACAACTGAGAGATTGACCTCCATTATCTTGATGAAAGAAACTCACTTTTGTCTTCAAAACCGATTAGAACCATAACGGTAAATGTAGAAATAGTAGGTAATAATATTTAATAAAGTAATAGTAGGTAATAATAGTAGGTAGTAAATAGTAGGTAATAATATTTAATGGTAATAATATTTAATAATATTTAATGTAATTGAATTTAAGATGGCATCAGTTTGATGCTTATATTGAACCTTATATCGCCGATTTTAAATGCGTGCATTGGGTATATTAAAATTGGTGTGAACGCAAATATCCCCCCCATCAGAATATTAAGTCTTCAGAATATCAAGTTCTCTATAGTCGCTATGGTTTATAATTTGAATTAAGAAATATCAATTGTCTTAAATTTGACTTTTATATATTAAACAAGCGATCACTAAATATATATCAACCAGAGTCAGCTATCAGTTTTTAGCGAGTTCTATTCCCGCGCAGGATACACAAAAGGCCTCGTCCTTCTCTGGCAGCCCCATTGTGTTGTCCTGGCCCCCAACTTGGCGGGCACGTAAAGCAGCAAAATTGGGTCCAAATTTAGCAGTAGCAGGTCGAGTGGGCCTATTGCTGAGTTGAAAATACAGCACGAAAATTTCGTCTAAATCGGAGGAAGGGAAAAGTGATACTCCATACATTAACAGAACTCCAGGCCAGCGAAAATTGCCTCAATCTTGTTTTTCGCTCATCCTCACTGCATACACTGTTGTTGAGACCCAGACCGTCCGACCTACCAGAAAGACTGCATACACTGTGACATAATTTAACCGACCGCATGCATTCCTCTCTTGAAGATCGTGCAGAAGACACTGCTATCTTTCAGGCGAAAACAGGTATCAAATGATAAAATTTAGATATAAAATATTTGCAAATATAGTTAACACAAAAGGAATTTAGGTTTTATCGGGCTAGGATATTACACTTCACAATAACAAACTTTGAAGACCCTGCATCAAGGAGTTAATTATTGACAATTTTGATTTCTTATCATTACGTCGGTTTGAAATGAAAGTTATGAAATAATTATCTTAAATATTCATTAAGTATTATTTAAATATACACTAATTATTACTTTCCTTATATACATAATGTATAAGGAAAGTATTGTGACGGGGTCGAAAATTCGAATTCGAGTTTTCGACGGGAGAGCACGTTTCAAGCATCCCTGATCTCGAATTAAACATTTTTGAAGTGATGGCTGTCTGTGTGTGTGTGTGTGTGTGTGTGTGTGTGTGTGTGTGTGTGTGTGTGTGTGTGTGTGTGTGTGAAAGTATGTGTGTGTGTGTGTCAGTGAGTCTGTGGAGACGATGACTGACGAACTAATGGACCGATTCAAACCAAATTAGGTCCAAAAATCACAATCCGTAAGCACTGGAAGCCTATTGTTTTTATGCGTAATCGAATGTTTAGAACGCCCGTAAATTTTCGAATAAAATTTTGAAAAAATCGTCAAAAAATCAAAACTATTAATAAAGTTACGCAAATAGACATTTCTTATGTAATTTTTTATTAGAAAACGATTGACATAAATTTTAGAACGCTAACATGAACCGTTCTCGAGATATTGCACATTCTTCAAAAAAATTATCAAAAAGTCATATAAAATGAAAAAAAAGCATATTTCCTATTGAGAAACATGTTCACTTTTCATATGTAATACCATGCGATAAATTGGGTGACATCATTCTCGTGGATCTAGCTAGTTCCATTCATTAAAAAAGATACTTTGAGTAATACTTTTGTATTTGAACGCCAATAGTCATTTATCTGCTGTAACACAAACTTATTTCTTCGTCCAACGCTTGGCGAGATTTTGGCGACGAATTTGGCGGAATGTCGCCAACTTGGCGACTTTTTGAAATGTTGGGAAATTAACGCAAATCTCGCCAAATGGATAAAAATGATGCTAAATCAATGAAATTGACTACTAATTGTAGAAAATTCAATATCTTGGAAAGAATATTAGTATCTACTATAAGAAAAACCTATTTTTTTACTGTAAAAGTAGTAAATTCATTATAGAAGGAAAGTCATGTGTTGCCCACATCAGATTTTTTAAATATACATCATTATTTAAATTTACATTATTGAGATAAACAATAAAATATTAAAGCATTTATTCCATGCGCATCTCATGTAAACCGAGACTTTCCTGTAACTCCGGACTGTAAACCGAGCAGCATAGCGATCACCATAGCGAGCAGCTTAGCGATCGAAATTCTCAACATATGTTCCAAATGAATTTATCATACTGCATCTTGCTTAGAAAAATCTTCATACTGTCATAAGTTTCTTTCTTATTAATAGCATATGCTAGTGGAATTGATGAAAATCCGTTTCCGTTGTGCAAAAGGACAGCTTTTAGGCTAACTTTTGCCGAATCTTATAAATGCCATTACTGTGCGTTATGAGCATCACTAAAGTGTCCATCATTGATGAAATATCATTGCAGTGCACTATATCTCCTTCTTCACAGAAAAACTCCATGAAATCTCCATGACGATTTCGAAAGTAGCATATCGTAGTTTCGCAATCAAGAATATTCTATCCTTTTAGTCGTGATCCTAAAAGATCTGCTTGTTTTTTAGACACATTTAAATCACGCACTATATCATTTAGGTTTCCTTGTGTCAATAGATGAGGCTCATTTGAAATGTTGAAATATACAATATGTCAATCAGTGTGATTTTCATTCGGATCCAATTCAGAACTTGAACTTACATTTATGTCGGTTGATACCGGGTGTGTTGTTACTGACAGATCATCACTGTGGGGACAAAGTTCCATCGCTGAAAGCAAGTTGGGATATTTTAAACAGTGTTTCGGTTTACTTGTGATTCTCTTTGTATTTGTTATACATAAATATCAGTCCAAAAAAAGATCTTTCGGATCTCTTCACAGCATGGGAATTGCAAATGGCATATAGCGAGAACCGTTTGCTCACCCCTTTAATAGTCTTGCACATGTAACATAAAAATGTTTGGGTCCATCTCTTGTCCTAATCTCCTACATTACAAACAAAGTAAAGCTGATAATACTTTCGCATTAACTGGTAAAGTTCAGCATTTGAGGTTTGAATGTAAATGCACTGCACACATAACAAAAATTAATGTCCGGATGGTTGAGCCACAGTCACAGCATTTTTCGTTTTTGACACACAAGTAAAAGCTACTACTAAAGAGAAATAGTAGAAATAGATAGTTCCCTTTAGCTGTTTACAGAAAACTGAGTCGGTCATACGACGTACGCGGTTGAGCAGCCTGGAAGTGTGCAAGTCTTTCCCTGTCAATGATTCATTCACACGTTCGGACACACACACACACACACACACACACACACGCACACAGACATAACCTCAAAAATGTTCGATTCGTGATCAGGGATGCTTGAAACGTGCCCTCCCGTCGAAAACTCGAATTTGAATTTTCGACCCTGTCACAATACTTTCCTTATACATTATGTATATAAGGAAAGTAATTACAAATTGAATTTAAATGACTAGCGCTGTTCATTAATTATATAAATCCTATTTATTCACAATTAGGACGATGCTTAGAGATTTGGTTTCGAACAGCACAATGGAAGAACATATCTTCTTTAAAAGTGCCTCTATTTGAAAATAGAAAACATATGGGTGAAACAATTTTTTTTAAAATCTGCATTTATCTGATTAAACTTATGGGGTTACAATAGTTTGATTATATTTTTGAGACTCTATATATTCTGCATTATTATCATACTTGAACTTAATTTGGGCCATCATATGTGTACGTTGCTCATGGTTTCCTCCTTTGCACAAGGTGTTCCACACTTATGCATATTTTCAGTATAAGAAACGACGAAAAGATGGCTGGTCACTTTGCTAACAATTTTTTTAGCGTATTATTTTTCATTTCATTTCTCTTACTACATTCTGTGCTGCTAAAAGAAAAAATCTGCATTTTAACTGAAAAACTACTGAATAACATTTATCTATCGTTAAGAAGTGACATAAAAAATATACATGGAAATAATGGCTTCCCTATCGAAAAATCAGCGAAGGAAATGAAATTGAGAGAAAAAATGAACGTCTTATTTTTTTTAAGATATCAAGTGTTTTCAAGTGGTTTTAAATTTGTGGGACGCCGTATTGGGTATTAACTTTTTTAATTATGTTTTGTAATTAGGTGTTTTCACAAGAAGACTTGATAAAAATGTTTTGGTGTATTTTTTGACATGAATTTACTTTTTGTATTCATAAAAAATAGGATACCTTCCACTAGTTATTTTCTACATAAAAATACATATTTGTTTATTTTAATTTAGATATAAATTAATTGTTTGATATTAAACGCAGTATTGCTAAAACCATATAGCGTTTATATTAATAAATGTTTTAAATAACTGACAATAGAAAATTAAAACTGGAAATCTGTTTCTGACAAACTACCTTGGTTGCTGTAAAAAGTGGTCGTTAAGAAAGTTGTTCACTTAATACAGGTATTATCGAACAATAACATTTCGAATGTAAGTAATTTAATCACATTATTATCGTTTGGTGAAAGGTAACATGCATATGCATACTGAAGAGCGAACGGAACACATGTACGGCGATAACAGATTGTTTATTACTTTCCTTATATATACAATGCATAAGGAAAGTATTGTGACGGGGTCGAAAATTCGAATTCGAGTTTTCGACGGGAGAGCACGTTTCAAACATCCCTGATCACGAATCAAAGATTTTTGAGGTGATGTCTGCGTGTGTGTGTGTGTGTCAGTGAGCCTGTGGAGACGATATCTCACGAACGAATGGAGCTATTCGAATGGAATTTGATACAAAAATCACAATCCGTGAATACTGGAAACCAATTGAATTTAAACGTAATCGAATGTTCAGAACCCCCCCCTAAATTTTCGACTAAAATTTTGAAAAAAAAATTGAAATATTAAAACATTTAATAAAGTTACACAGATAGCATTTCTTATGTAATTTTTCCTTAGAAAACGATTGACATAAACTTTAGAACGCTATCATGAACCATTCTCGAGATGATGCACATTTTTCAAGTAAATTTATTAAAAAATCCCACAAAAAAAATATATATTAACTGTTGAGAAATATTTTCACTTTCATATGTAATATCGTGCGATAAATTTGGTGACATCATTCTCGTGAATCTAGCTCGTTCCATTCATGAGAAAAGCTACTTTGAATAATACTTTTGTATTTGAACGCCAATAATCATTCATCTGCTATAAGAGTAACGTATTTCTCGGTCCATAATGCCTGGCGAGATTTTGACGACGAATTTGGCGGAATGTCGCCAACTTGATGACTTTTTAAAATGTTGCCAAATTAACGAAAATCTTGCCAAATGAATAAAAATGAAGCTAAATCAAAGAAAATAACGACTAATTCACGAAAATGCAATATCTTGGAGAGAGTATAAATATCTACTGGAAGAAATAAATATTGTTTTTACTGTAAAAGTAGTGAATTCAATGTATTATATAAGGAAAATCATGTGTTGCCCACATCAGATTTTTTTATTTGTTTTCGATATAGTAGGGAATTATGCTTAAAATAGGTATTTGCAATAGTAACATTTTAAAAACAATATTTGTATATGTTTTTATAGCCTTTTCGCTGATAAAGTAACATGTAATGCAAAATAGAATATCCATACATTTACCAACGATCCCTTGAAAGCGTTTCCAGAAGGTCCACCCGCCAGTATACTCTGGTCACTTCATTATAATAAAACCATGTAATAGAAAACGAAATTATCGAAACAAACATTATTTTCAGTAGAAGGATTGAAACTATTATTGCCAAGATATCTCAAATATTTTAATGAAACGTAAAAATAAATCACATTTGTTTTCAAAATGTAGCTGAAGTAGTCACGCCACACATAGCACACTTTTAACAATCTTTAATGATTGATTGTTCTTCTTTCAGCAATCAATCGTTTCATAAATCATGAAACAAAATAATTTTAAGTCATTTTAACAAAGTATATAACTAAATTACATAGATTAGAACAAACTATGTAACAGTGTATCGGGGAGTAGATTTGCAAACCATTGCATGTAGAGTATTCAGTTGTAGTTATTCAGTTGATCTTACAAACATGGATATATGTTTACAGGAGCAACTGATACGAACATACGAACAAGCCTGACATCAACAGCCTTTCCATTCCTATTCTATCTCAAAATTCGACCACATACCATCGTGCTTATAGCCAATCTTGCGAATTACATTTGACTGCAGTGTATACCCGAGAAAGTTAGTTGTTTTTAAGTCGGTAATAGTCCATTTCAAAATTGTTTAAAATTGAATTTATTTCTGTATTTCTCAATATCCTAGAAATGCATTTAATATTGTCTCGAGAAATATTATAAGATTTTTAAATTGTTTCATCGAACAGCTGCATTATTATTTTCCCTGTACATTATATAATGTACAGGGAAAGTATTATGACCGTGTCGAAAATGATAATGCGAGTTTTCGATAGAACAACACGTTTCACGCATTCCTGAACTCGAATCGAACGTTTTTGAGGTCATCTCTGTGTACGTGAGTGTGTGTATGTGTGTGTGTGTGTGCGTGATATCTCACGAACGAATGGAGGGTTTCGAGTAAAATTTTGTTCAAATATTACAATCAGTTACTATCGGCAATCTATGTATTTCAAAAGCAATCGAATAAACGGAAGATCCCCCAAATTTTCAAATGGAATTTAAAAAAAATATAATAAATCAGAGAAAACAATAATGTTATGTAAATTAATAAATAAATAATTTGGCATCACTTCTGATGTTATAATAGCAAAAATTAAGCACACATCCGCAACAGAAGGTCTTTATTTTACTTCCTATAAGACGTACAAAAGTTTAAAAAAAAGTTTAAAAGTTTTATATTATGCAAATTTTGTCGCTATATCTGGTCTATATATAAACGATTCAAGTTTTACTTCCGTGTAGCCGCTGATGAAGAGCGTACTTATGCTCGAAAGCGCTCTGGCCCTTTTTTATTAACACTTTACAACAAAGTTGAAAAGTGTTTATGACTTTGTTCATTCTGTCTGTCTGTCTGTCTGTCTGTCTGTCTGTCTGTCTGTCCGTTAGCACGATAACTGCCGTAAAAATGACTTAATCAAAATGAAATTTTAGTATGTTGTTCAGACGGTCTGTAGGACCTATGGGAATATAAATGAATAATATCACACAATTAGTTTTGGATTGAACCCGGGTTGAAAAAATGAAATACATTGAGCCCTATGGGACCTAATTTTTCTAACATTTTTTAAGCGGATTTAAAATTCACAAATTGCTTCGAAAATTTTAGGTAATAGTCAAATTGTTCCATAAAATATATAAAAAAAAATTCAGTCAGTAGTTTTTTAAATAAAAATTAAAATAATAATTACACATCTTATATGAAACGATCACGTGACCATGATATGAAACGATCACATGACCCACTTCAAAATGAGATATGGCATCCATCTTGTTTCAAATTCGTGATATTTTAAAGTTCTTTTTAATTCATATTGAGTGTTGTATCCATCCTAAAACTACTTTATTTCTGCTTAAATTCTGTGCATCTACATACTAAAACAACACAATGACAATATATTTGAGTTTAAATTCTCATTCAAATTTGATTATTTCTACAATTAAGCCTATTTTTCACCTATGTAAAATGTAAACAGCAAAATATGTAGAATGAGTTGTATTAGAATTACTGTATTTCTTTAACACAAAATAATTCAGTCCATGGAGTCTGCATGGCTGATATGAATGAAATATTAATTGATTTTATAAACAGAAGGACGATATTTTTCGATGAAGTTTTAAGCATAAAGTTTATGAATTGTAGCTCCATGGTCTTAATTTTTAAATAAAATAAATTATTATAGTATTGTGATGAATGAAATGGAGAAAGTTATGAATGAAATCCTGCTTTTATAGATAGATCCAGGCGTGTTATTTTTTCTATGACGTCATTTGAATTAATTTCAGTTGTTTTCGATGAAGTTTTCAAATATAATAAATTATCGTAGTATTATGATAGATTTAAAAATATTACCGTGGAATGTATTGCATTTTAGAGATATTTAAACCACGCAATTTATATTTCAATGCCGTCTTTTGAATGAAGTTCATTTTTTTTAATGAAGGTTTAAGTTTTCAAATATAATAAATCAATGTAGTATCGTGATAAGTTTTAAAATATTACCGAGGAATGTATTGCATTTTCGACTTTTTTAAATAAAATTGCATTGAAGTTGGAAAGTGTTTCATAATCAATGCTTTAAGCATGATTGATCTTTCTTGTTCAAACTTTTCTACGTTTAAAACGAATGATATAAACTTTGGAACGCTAATATGAACAATTTCGACAAATTGCAGACTTTTTAAATAGACGTATGCAAATGATATTTATTTATTATTATTATTATAAACGTTTATTAAAAAAAAACTACTTCCATTTTCTGGTTTAGTTTTTTTTCATTGTAAATTTTACTATCGGAATTTATCGAGTACTTTCACTACTCTATTTTAACATATTGACCAATACTTACTGTACATCTAAATGAAAAAGGACATTTTAACTGAAACACTTTCTTAATATCATTCAACTGTCGTTAAAAAATGACAGGATAAAAAAAAACTAGGGAAATAAAGACTTCATCATCGGAAAATCAGCGATGGGAATAAATTTGAAAAAAAAAAGAAAAATACTCAAGTGACATGTTTTTCCTTTTTAACACTTTACAACAAAGTTGAAAAGTGTTTATGACTTTGTTCATTCTGTCTGTCTGTCTGTCTGTCTGTCTGTCCGTTAGCACGATAACTGCCGTAAAAATGAGTTTATCAAAATGAAATTTTAGTATGTTGTTCAGACGGTCTGTAGGACCTATGGGAATATAAATAAATAATATCACCCAATTAGTTTTTTATTGAACCCGGGTTGAAAAAATGAAATACATTGAACCCTATGGGACCTAATTTTTCAAACATTTTTTAAGTAAATTTAAAATTCACGAATTGCTTCGAAATTTTTAGGAAATATTCACATTATCCCATAGAATATATAAAAAAAAATTCAGTAAAATATGTTAAGTAGTTTTTTAATTAAAAAAATTATTTAATATGGGGAAAAAAACAAATTCAATTAAATTCTGACTTTGGGATATCTTCCAGAAAGAAAAGAGAGAGATATTATATAATAAATATCTCTCCATTTGTTTAAACGTTTTGCATATGGGAGTGGCTTCATATTTTAAAATAAATTTGGTAGATAACAATTTTTCATTTTTTTTAAATTTTATATAACTCTTCTTGATAAATTTAATTGATGGCATTTTAAATGCACTTTCCTACGTCCTAGAGAGTTAAAATTTGGTACACAGCTTAAATTTGTTGAACATTTTATTCGACAAAAATTTGATGGATCTTTAAATATAGATCATACATTTTTTTCGAAATGGCCTGAAAATAATCCCCGTTCACTTCTATAAATCATTGGTGTAATATTGTTAAAAATTCTGATGTGGACAGCACATGTCTTTTTCTGCAGACTCATATTCGTTCTCTTTATTTATTCAATGATAATTTGAGTTTATCTGCACAACATAAGTATTTTAAATGACATTGAATTTACACGTTAAACTTAAATTTGGTTCTCATTTGATAGCTGGACTTATTGTCAAAGTTGGCGTAGCGAAAACGCGAAAAAACTTGAATATCTCAAGAACGGCTAGTCCTAGAGTAATGGGGTTAGTCTTATTCTTTTTGTTGTCAAAAATCACATATAAAATAGGAATTTAATTGATATAATTGAGCACACGTAGTCTTTTATTTTTATATATAACGATTTTTGCTGGCCATTTCGCA